>OY821518.1:196467042-196869281 GCA_963682025.1 Cordilura impudica | reverse complement strand
AATAAGAAATAAGAAATAAGAAATAAGAAATAAGAAATAAGAAATAAGAAATAAGAAATAAGAAATAAGAAATAAGAAATAAGAAATAAGAAATAAGAAATAAGAAATAAGAAATAAGAAATAAGAAATAAGAAATAAGAAATAAGAAATTAGAAATAAGAAATAAGAAATAAGAAATAAGAAATAAGAAATAAGAAATAAGAGATAAGAAATAAGAAATAAGAAATAAGAAATAAGAAATAAGAAATAAGAAATAAGAAATAAGAAATAAGAAATAAGAAATAAGAAATAAGAAATAAGAAATAAGAAATAAGAAATAAGAAATAAGAAATAAGAAATAAGAAATAAGAAATAAGACATAAGAAATAAGAAATAAGAAATAAGCAAGAAGAAAGAAGAAATAAGAAATAAGAAATAGGAAATAGGAAATAAGAAATAAGAAATAAGAAATAAGAAATAAGAAATAAGAAATAAGAATAAGAAATAAGATATAAGAAATAAGAAATAAGATATAAGAAATAAGAAATAAGAAATAAGAAATAAGAAAAAAGAAATAAGAAATAAGAAATAAGAAATAAGAAATAAGAAATAAGAAATAAGAAATAAGAAATAAGAAATAAGATGTAAGATATAAGATATAAGATATAAGAAATAAGAAATAAGAAATAAGAAATAAGAAATAAGAAATAAGAAATAAGAAATAAGAAATAAGAAATAAGAAATAAGAAATAAGAAATAAGAAATAAGGAAATAAGAAATAAGAAATAAAAATAAGAAATAAGAAATAAGAAATAAGAAATAAGAAATAAGAAATAAGAAATAAGAAATAAGAAATAAGAAATAAGAAATAAGAAATAAGAAATAAGAAATAAGATATAAGAAATAAGAAATAAGAAATAAGAAATAAGAAATAAGAAATAAGAAATAAGAAATAAGAAATAAGAAATAAGATATAAGAAATAAGAAATAAGAAATAAGAAATAAGAAATAAGATATAAGAAATAAGAAATAAGAAATAAGAAAAAAGAAATAAGAAATAAGAAATAAGAAATAAGAAATAAGAAATAAGAAATAAGAAATAAGAAATAAGAAATAAGAAATAAGAAATAAGAAATAAGAAATAAGAAATAAGAAATAAGAAATAAGAAATAAGAAATAAGAAATAAGAAATAAGAAATAAGAAATAAGAAATAAGAAATAAGAAATAAGAAATAAGAAATAAGAAATAAGAAATAAGAAATAAGAAATAAGAAATAAGAAATAAGAAATAAGAAATAAGAAATAAGAAATAAGAAATAAGAAATAAGAAATAAGAAATAAGAAATAAGAAACAAGAAATAAGAAATAAGAAATAAAAAATAAGAAATAAGAAATAAGAATTAATAAGAAATGAGAAATAAGAAACAAGAAATAAGAAATAAGAAATAAGAAATAAGAAATAAGAAATAAGAAATAAGAAATAAGAAATAAGAAATAAGAAATAAGAAATAAGAAATAAGAAATAAGAAATAAGAAATAAGAAATAAGAAATAAGAAATAAGAAATAAGAAATAAAAAATAAGAAGTAAGAAATAAGAAATAAGAAATAAGAAATAAGAAATAAGAAATAAGAAATAAGAAATAAGAAATAAGAAATAAGAAATAAGAAATAAGAAATAAGAAATAAGAAATAAGAAATAAGAAATAAGAAATAAGAAATAAGAAATAAGAAATAAGAAATAAGAAATAAGAAATAAGAAATAAGAAATAAGAAATAAGAAATAAGAAATAAGAAATAAGAAATAAGAAATAAGAAATAAGAAACAAGAAATAAGAAATAAGAAATAAGAAATAAGAAATAAGAAATAAGAAATAAGAAATAAGAAATAAGAAATAAGAAATAAGAAATAAGAAATAAGAAATAAGAAATAAGAAATAAGAAATAAGAAATAACAAATGAGAAATAAGAAATAAGAAATAAGAAATAAGAAATAAGAAATAAGAAATAAGAAATTAGAGATAAGAAATAAGAAATAAGAAATAAGAAATAAGAAATAAGAAATAAGAAATAAGAAATAAGAAATAAGAAATAAGAAATAAGAAATAAGAAATAAGAAATAAGAAATAAGAAATAAGAAATAAGAAATAAGAAATTAGAAATAAGAAATAAGAAATAAGAAATAAGAAATAAGAAATAAGAAATAAGAAATAAGAAATAAGAAATAAGAAATAAGAAATAAGAAATAAGAAATAAGAAATAAGAAATAAGAAATAAGAAATAAGAAATAAGAAATAAGAAATAAGAAATAAGAAATAAGAAATAAGAAATAAGAAATAAGAAATAAGAAATAAGAAATAAGAAATAAGAAATAAGAAATAAGAAATAAGAAATAAGAAATAAGAAATAAGAAATAAGAAATAAGAAATAAGAAATAAGAAATAAAAAATAAGAAATAAGAAATAAGAAATAAGAAATAAGAAATGAGAAATAAGAAATAAGAAATAAGAAATAAGAAATAAGAAATAAGAAATAAGAAATAAGAAATAAGAAATAAGAAATAAGAAATAAGAAATAAGAAATAAGAAATAAGAAATAAGAAATAAGAAATAAGAAATAAGAAATAAGAAATAAGAAATAAGAAATAAGAAATAAGAAATAAGAAATAAGAAATAAGAAATAAGAAATAAGAAATAAGAAATAAGAAATAAGAAATAAGAAATAAGAAATAAGAAATAAGAAATAAGAAATAAGAAATAAGAAATAAGAAATAAGAAATAAGAAATAAGAAATAAGAAATAAGAAATAAGAAATAAGAAATAAGAAATAAGAAATAAGAAATAAGAAATAAGAAATAAGAAATAAGAAATAAGAAATAAGAAATAAGAAATAAGAAATAAGAAATAAGAAATAAGAAATAAGAAATAAGAAATAAGAAATAAGAAATAAGAAATAAGAAATAAGAAATAAGAAAAAGGAAATAAGAAATAAGAAATAAGAAAATAAGAAATAAGAAATAAGAAATAAGAAATAAGATATAAGAAATAAGAAATATGAAATAAGAAATAAGAAATAAGAAATAAGACATAAGAAATAAGAAATAAGAAATAAGAAAAAAGAAATAAGAAATAAGAAATAAGAAATAAGAAATAAGAAATAAGAAATAAGAAATAAGAAATAAGAAATAAGAAATAAGAAATAAGAAATAAGAAATAAGAAATAAGAAATAAGAAATAAGAAATAAGAAATAAGAAATAAGAAATAAGAAATAAGAAATAAGAAATAAGAAATAAGAAATAAGAAATAAGAAATAAGAAATAAGAAATAAGAAATAAGAAATAAGAAATAAGAAATAAGAAATAAGAAATAAGAAATAAGAAATAAGAAATAAGAAATAAGAAATAAGAAATAAGAAATAAGAAATAAGAAATAAGAAATAAGAAATAAGAAATAAGAAATAAGAAATAAGAAATAAGAAATAAGAAATAAGAAATAAGAAATAAGAAATAAGAAATAAAAAATAAGAAATAAGAAATAAGAAATAAGAAATAAGAAATAAGAAATAAGAAATAAGAAATAAGAAATAAGAAATAAGAAATAAGAAATAAGAAATAAGAAATAAGAAATAAGAAATAAGAAATAAGAAATAAGAAATAAGAAATAAGAAATAAGAAATAAGAAATAAGAAATAAGAAATAAGAAATAAGAAATAAGAAATAAGAAATAAGAAATAAGAAATAAGAAATAAGAAATAAGAAATAAGAAATAAGAAATAAGAAAAAGGAAATAAGAAATAAGAAATAAGAAAATAAGAAATAAGAAATAAGAAATAAGAAATAAGATATAAGAAATAAGAAATAAGAAATAAGAAATAAGAAATAAGAAATAAGAAATAAGAAATAAGAAATAAGAAATAAGATATAAGATATAAGAAATAAGAAATAAGAAATAAGAAATAAGAAATAAGAAATAAGAAATAAGAAATAAGAAATAAGAAATAAGAAATAAGAAATAAGAAATAAGAAATAAGAAATAAGAAATAAGAAATAAGAAATAAGAAATAAGAAATAAGAAATAAGAAATAAGAAATAAGAAATAAGAAATAAGAAATAAGAAATAAGAAATAAGAAATAAGAAATAAGAAATAAGAAATAAGAAATAAGAAATAAGAAATAAGAAATTAGAAATAAGAAATAAGAAATAAGAAATAAGAAATAAGAAATAAGAAATAAGAAATAAGAGATAAGAAATAAGAAATAAGAAATAAGAAATAAGAAATAAGAAATAAGAAATAAGAAATAAGAAATAAGAAATAAGAAATAAGAAATAAGAAATAAGAAATAAGAAATAAGAAATAAGAAATAAGAAATAAGAAATAAGAAATAAGACATAAGAAATAAGAAATAAGCAAGAAGAAATAAGAAATAAGAAATAGGAAATAGGAAATAAGAAATAAGAAATAAGAAATAAGAAATACGAAATACGAAATAAGAAATAAGAAATAAGATATAAGAAATAAGAAATAAGAAATAAGATATAAGAAATAAGAAATAAGAAAAAAGAAATAAGAAATAAGAAATAAGAAATAAGAAATAAGAAATAAGAAATAAGAAATAAGATGTAAGATATAAGATATAAGATATAAGAAATAAGAAATAAGAAATAAGAAATAAGAAATAAGAAATAAGAAATAAGAAATAAGAAATAAGAAATAAGAAATAAGGAAATAAGAAATAAAAATAAGAAATAAGAAATAAGAAATAAGAAATAAGAAATAAGAAATAAGAAATAAGAAATAAGAAATAAGAAATAAGAAATAAGAAATAAGAAATAAGAAATAAGAAATAAGATATAAGATATAAGATATAAGAAATAAGAAATAAGAAATAAGAAATAAGAAATAAGAAATAAGATATAAGAAATAAGAAATAAGAAATAAGAAATAAGAAATAAGAAATAAGAAATAAGAAATAAGAAATAAGAAATAAGAAATAAGAAATAAGAAATAAGAAATAAGAAATAAGAAATAAGAAATAAGAAATAAGAAATAAGAAATAAGAAATAAGAAATAAGAAATAAGAAATAAGAAATAAGAAATAAGAAATAAGAAATAAGAAATAAGAAATAAGAAATAAGAAATAAGAAATAAGAAATAAGAAATAAGAGATAAGAAATAAGAAATAAGAAATAAGAAATAAGAAATAAGAAATAAGAAATAAGAAATAAGAAATAAGAAATAAGAAATAAGAAATAAGAAATAAGAAATAAGAAATAAGAAATAAGAAATAAGAAATAAGAAATAAGAAATAAGAAATAAGAAATAAGAAATAAGAAATAAGAAATAAGAAATAAGAAATAAGAAATAAGAAATAAGAAATAAGAAATAAAAAATAAGAAATAAGAAATAAGAATTAATAAGAAATGAGAAATAAGAAACAAGAAATAAGAAATAAGAAATAAGAAATAAGAAATAAGAAATAAGAAATAAGAAATAAGAAATAAGAAATAAGAAATAAGAAATAAGAAATAAGAAATAAGAAATAAGAAATAAGAAATAAGAAATAAGAAATAAGAAATAAGAAATAAAAAATAAGAAGTAAGAAATAAGAAATAAGAAATAAGAAATAAGAAATAAGAAATAAGAAATAAGAAATAAGAAATAAGAAATAAGAAATAAGAAATAAGAAATAAGAAATAAGAAATAAGAAATAAGAAATAAGAAATAAGAAATAAGAAATAAGAAATAAGAAATAAGAAATAAGAAATAAGAAATAAGAAAAAAGAAATAAGAAATAAGAAATAAGAAATAAGAAATAAGAAATAAGAAATAAGAAATAAGAAATAAGAAATAAGAAATAAGAAATAAGAAATAAGAAATAAGAAATAAGAAATAAGAAATAAGAAACAAGAAATAAGAAATAAGAAATAAGAAATAAGAAATAAGAAATAAGAAATAAGAAATAAGAAATAAGAAATAAGAAATAAGAAATAAGAAATAAGAAATAACAAATGAGAAATAAGAAATAAGAAATAAGAAATAAGAAATAAGAAATAAGAAATAAGAAATAAGAAATAAGAAATAAGAAATAAGAAATAAGAGATAAGAAATAAGAAATAAGAAATAAAAAATAAGAAATAAGAAATAAGAAATAAGAAATAAGAAATAAGAAATAAGAAATAAGAAATAAGAAGTAAGAAATAAGAAATAAGAAATAAGAAGTAAGAAATAAGAAATAAGAAATAAGAAATAAGAAATAAGAAATAAGAAATAAGAAATAAGAAATAAGAAATAAGAAATAAGAAATAAGAAATAAGAAATAAGAAATAAGAAATAAGAAATAAGAAATAAGAAATAAGAAATAAGAAATAAGAAATAAGAAATAAGAAATAAGAAATAAGAAATAAGAAATAAGAAATAAGAAATAAGAAATAAGAAATAAGAAATAAGAAATAAGAAATAAGAAATAAGAAATAAGAAATAAGAAATAAGAAATAAGAAATAAGAAATAAGAAATAAGAAATAAGAAATAAGAAATAAGAAATAAGAAATAAGAAATAAGAAATAAGAAATAAGAAATAAGAAATAAGAAATAAGAAATAAGAAATAAGAAATAAGAAATAAGAAATAAGAAATAAGAAATAAGAAATAAGAAATAAGAAATAAGAAATAAGAAATAAGAAATAAGAAATAAGAAATAAGAAATAAGAAATAAGAAATAAGAAATAAGAAATAAGAAATAAGAAATAAGAAATAAGAAATAAGAAATAAGAAATAAGAAATAAGAAATAAGAAATAAGAAATAAGAAATAAGAAATAAGAAATAAGAAATAAGAAATAAGAAATAAGAAATAAGAAATAAGAAATAAGAAATTAGAAATAAGAAATAAGAAATAAGTCGACGCTCCCGTTCATTCAACTTATTTTTTCTACCACTGCTTTTATTTTTGCCATAATTTTCAATACTTTTGAAATAATTATAAACAACCTTTCGACTTCTGCCGATTTCACTTGCAATTTCTTCTTTTGATGCACCATTTTCGAAAAAAATTAAAATTTGGCCTTTTTCAAATTCACTACACACTTTTCCTCGTGGCATTTTGCTTATTACTAATGTTTTTAATAAAATTAAATAGAATATGTTGTATAAAACGGTACTTTTTGTCAAACAAAGACTTTGTTGCATTTGTGCTATACTATTTGAACGCTTTAATATGGTAACTATTGGGATGTAAGAGATTTTAATAACGGTATTTCTAATTAATGGAAGATTTGTGTAATATAAGTTTAGTTTTGCAACAGAACATATTAATACACGTTCCACAAAGAGATAATAATTATAGCATGCATAGTTAAAATTTTATATAACATTGATTCACAGATTACCAAATGTGCTATCATTTATGAACGCACTGTACATTAGACCATCCCGATTTTAAATTTTCTTCGAAATTTTTGTTTTAACCAACTTTTTTTTAATCTACAAAGAAAACCAAGCATTTTGGTATATAACACTTAACTATTGACAAAGACTACCTAAAGAAAAATCGTTAATTAAATTAAATACGTGGACGACTTATTTGCGATTGTTAAAAGAGATGAGCTTCAAAACACACTGGACATTTTTAACTGGACATTTTTAATAGCATCAACAAAAACATAAGATTTACGATAGAATTAGAAGAGAACGAAAAATTACCGTTCCTGGACACTGTTATCACGAAACACAACAATGAAATAAGAACAAATTGGTACAAAAAAACGACGGCGTCTGGAAGGATCATAAACTCTCATTCGCAACACCCACACATCATGAAGATTAACACAGTAAAGAATTTCATAGCGCGCGTTATGGATGTCAGCGCCACGATATTCGACAATGAAAATAGAAAAGGATTTTAGATATACTTTTGAAAAACGATTATCCACGAAAAATGGCTCTTCAGCTCATCAACGAATACAAAAGGAATGACCAACTGGATAATAATTATGAAAAACCTACGATTATTTATAAAACTTTCACCAATTCAGCGGGCCTAAGTGACACAATAAGGAGATCTAACATATTTGACAAGGACAAAATAAAACTAGCAGTTAGAAGCAACAAAAATTGTGAACAACTTTATGGAAAAGTAAAATCAAAGACGAAGACAAATCAGATCTAATCTACAAAATTAAATGTCAAGGCGACGGGTCTAACATATGCGACATGGTATATGTTGTAACTACAAAAACAAAATTAAAGACAAGAATATCCGCTCATAAATCAGACCAAAGAAAACAAGAAAACGAAACACACTACAAAGCTGCTTTAGCCGAACATTGTTTAAAATCACACCACTGTGCAGATTTTAACAAAGTAAAAATATTACAAGAACAACACTACTCACGCAGACTGATGCTGGAAATGCTACATATTATTAACGTAACTAATGAAAAAAGAATTAACTACAAAGCAGATATTGATAACAGCGCCAACGCATATAGACATTTAATTAGACATAAGTAGTTGACAATAAGCAAGCAAAGCGCATCGATGCCAAATTTTGTCGTGCTTTATAAAAAAAATACGTAAAATACCTATGTATGTTGTGATTGTGTTTTTTATTTAGTAAGTAATTTCGTAGTTTAAATGTTTGTGATAATCTTTTTGCAATAATTGTGTTATATGTTTTTATAGTTTTGTCCTGAAGATGATAGCCGATAAAAAAAATAAAATAAAATAACAATTTTATAAAACGAACCTGAAGCCTGTTTTTTATTCTCCCCTTTTGAAACTTAAATTCGAGGTCGCTGGAACACCAAAATTATCATATAAAGAAAAATCGTTACTTAAAAAAATTTTTAAAATTCCAATTTCACTTTTTTGCCTATATCTTAGAGAGTTGTAGCTCGATTTTGACAAGGTTACATTCATTGGAAAGACAATAAAGTTTCATTTAGCTTTGCAAAAAAATCATTGTAATTTTATCCAAAGGTTTTGTTTCTATAGGGCGATAAAATAAATTTTTTGATTCTTACCCTCCAAAAATTATTGGTTTAGTGGTCTTATTTTTTCGTCCTAAACAAAATTGATGCATTATATAAAAGATCTGTGCAGAATGATAGAGAATTTAAAAATTTTGATATATACAAGAGCTATATATGTTTTAACCTACACAACAATAATAATTTTTTAGTTTTTCTTATTTGCAAATGCAGTAGTCCTAGAAGAACAAATCAATGACAATAGGTCACACAGCCAACTTCACTGTTCATTTGTCTTTGCAATTGAGCTTTGGAAGCGATATTTTGTGGTTCAGCCGTAAGTTTTATTGACTTTGTGTTTTTATTAAATTAATTGAACTGTTTGTAATTAATGTCTGCACTGGAAAATAAAGCTGGTCCGTGCTGGATTATTGGTAGGTGATTGTCAAGAACTATGGAAAACAAGTTTTCTCGTTTTTTTTTTTTGTCCTTTCCCTAAAAGTAAATTTGTATCTCTCACTCGCGCATTATAGATGCAAGCAAGTATTTCACTTTTTTATTTTTGTTTTTACTTAAGCTTCATGTATGCTGAACGCATTTTTGTTTTTGCATTTTTTTCGCTCTTAAGCCCTATTAAATTTGACGAACAAGGCGTTTCGTTATTTATTGCAAGAAATTTTTAAATACAAAAGCACCAATTTCTTTCCCATAATTCTTGAATATTCTTTATTAGATTTCTTAAATAAATTATTCCACTTTCACACTCCCCAATTCATCGCCATCGTAGATCTTTTTGAGGTCGTATCAGTGACGATGTTAAAAAAGCCTTCGAAAAATCACAACCGAAGCCTTCTTTGTGCTACATTTTGATGGCAAAATGCTCCCCAAATGGCATGGAGCTGATGGAAAATATGATAAGCTTGCAATGGTCCTATCAAATGGAGAAAATAAAATATATTGGGTGTTGCCGATCTTAAGAGAGGCACAGCATTGGAACAATACTTGACAATCGATTTTGTATTCAATCATCCCTCCGGTTGGAACGAAAACGAAAATTACAAAAAAAAATTTAAGAAATAGCTGAAAAATCGTCGTAAATGATCCAAGGGAACGTGCAATTGGCCTTTTAAAAACTGTCAATAATAAATACTCTTACTATGGAACCTAACAAAACAACCTCGTACAAGTGCTCAATAATAAATACTCTTACTATGGAACCTAACAAAACAACCTCGTACAAGTGTTTGAGCATTATAACAATTCACATCATAACACCAACAACAAAACAGCAACTAAAAAATGAAAGATGGTTTTGTTTTCTTTTTTGAACAGAATGTTAATTTTTTCTTGGTCCTTGATTAAAAAGGCGATACAAGGTGAAAGATTATGGAATAAAAATCCCAAAAGATGTTGATATGCAAATTGTAATCACGGACTTAAACTTTAAAATGTCTGATAAAGAATTAATAGAAAAATTAAAAAACAGTACGAAATACTAAAATATAGCAAGATAGAAGTTATGTATTAAAATATATGAAATAAAGAGATATAACAGAACAATATTCAATGCAAAATTGAAAATAGACAATGAATCGTATCCGAAAATAACAACAGGTTAATGGCACGGACATTATGCAATGCTTCAAGTGCCAAGGATATAACCATAAAGCGTCGGACTGTAAGAATGAAATTGTATGCTACAAATGCCAAGGAAACCACAGAGATAAAGAATGTAATAATGAAATAGTCTTGAAATGCATTAATTGCATGAAAGAGAATAAAAGACTAAATCTAGGACTTGATGAGAATCATGTCACCAATAACCGGGAGTGTCCGGTGTATTAAAATAAATTGAATCTTCGAAAGAGAAGGATGGGTTTATCGATCTAGCAACTAAACCAGATTCATGGTATATTAAAAAGGTTCTTTCAGATCTCGACATTAATAAGTCTTCGGGACCGGATGGTATACCAGCACTGGTGCTGAAGCAGTGCTCTTCGACGCTAGCCAGTCCATTGGCCAACCTTTTCAGCCTTTCGTACCTTGCGGAAGTCTTTCCCTCTTGCTGGAGAGTTGCTAATGTCCAACCAATCCCTAAAAAGGGTGCGTCTAATAACCCTGAAAATTACCGTCCAATTGCAATCTGCTCTGCGCTCTCAAAGGTGATGGAGAGCATGATCAATTTCCATCTTGTGAACTACCTACAACTCACTTCTTAATTATCGACAGTATGGATTCCGTAGAAATCGTTCCACGGGAGACCTGTTAGCTCTACTTTCTGAGCGCTGGTGTCGATCCATTCGCAATTTTGGCGAAATTAAAGTAGTTGCTCTGGATGTTTCCAAGGCAGTCGATCGTGTGTGGCACGGTGCATTGATATCAAAGCTTATTGCATTTGTGGTCGGTAATGACTTCTCTTGACTTATATCGAGTTTTCTCAGAGACCGAACAATACGTGTTGTTATTGATGGGGTCTCATCTAATAGTTTCAGCTTAATTCAGGGGTACCCCAAGGTTCCGTTCTTTCTCCTTCTCTTTTCCTAATTTTTATGAACGACCTTCTTGGTCAAACTTTTAGTTCTATATACTCTTTCGCAGATGGCAGCAGCATTTGTCATTCATTTTCCTTTAATTGTAGGCCCAGCCTCTTGGAGGTTGAAGGCAAAAGGCAGACAATGAATGACACACCCAATCAAGACCTGTTAACAATCTCCGAGTGGGGTAAAGCGAATAGGGTTGATTTTAATGCGCTGAAGACTCAATGTTGTATGTTGACCCATAGGGCCATGGAATCAACAATGTCATCTGTATATATGAGTGGTATTGGTATTGAGAAATCGGATACTCTTGATGTTCTAGGCATGAAAATTCAATGTGATGTTCGTTGGAACGAGCATGTTTTTCAAGTGTCGAAAGAAACATTCAAGTGTCTTGGTTTTCTAAACCGGTGTAAAAATTACTTCACTCACTCTGTTCTCCTTAAAATCTATACCACTTACATCCGACCGAAAATTTAATAGGGGGCATCCCCTGAGTGTTGGTTAATTAAAAAAATATACATATGGGGGGTTTCATGTCAAGTGCACCAACTTTTGAAACCGATGTCTTCCGATCGGGATGAAATTTGAACCAAGGTTAGTCCTATTGGATAGTAGTTTAGATACAATTTTTCAACAAGATCGGTCAAGATCTCTCTGAGTTAGAGGGGATCAAAATTTGACATTTTGGCCAAACAGGTGTTTTTCTCATCCATGTAACTTATTACCTATTGTTCTTAGCTATCCCAAATAGTTTAGATAGTTATTTCTTCAATATTGTATTTAAAAAAACAAAAAAAATTTTTAGACTTTTTTTTGCTAAATCAAAGCATTTTTTGCTTTTTTTTCAAAAAGGGCATTTTTTTTTATAAGAAAGCTTAGGATTTTTCCTTTAAGAGCTTTCTGGTCGCTTAGTGGGATGGGAGTGGGATATCTATCAAAATAAATGTTTTCTAACTCAAGACAACGGTTTTTCAATTTTTCACAAATGCACTATTTTGAATTTTTTCCTATTTTTGTGAAAAACCTTACAAATAAAACTTATACTGAGAAACTAGACAAATTAACCTTTCCGAAGGTATGTAACATACCTAACTAAAATTTCATACCCTCGATACTGTAATACCCAGAATATGTTAACCTTAGGAAAAAAAATCACTATTTTTTCTATAGAAATGTTGTAAAATTATTATTTTTTATTTATTTGTAATAATAATTAAATTAATATATAATAATAATAATATTAAAAATAAAAAGATAAATAATTTAATAAAATTTAATCTTAATTACATTACATTTATATCATAACTATTTTTATACTTAATTTATTGTAGCTGATGAAGTATTTAAGTCTTGTAAATTGTTAAATACCCAGTCTTAATCCAGCTTTTTTGTCGCCTTTATTTACTGCGTTTTTTGTCAATCCTTTCTTGGCGTTACGTTAAGCTGCTGATTTCGCTGATGGTTTATTTGGAAAGAAATCGCATTGAATAGAGGCAGAAAACTTTTTCAACTTGAGTATTCCATCGACAAGCGGTATAAAAGCATGGTATTGGGCGGTGCCATCGATTGTTACCGCAGCATCGACTCTGCTCTTCAGTGTTTTCAATGTTTCCTGATGATCCTCTTTGCTACTAAAAACTATTTTAGTTTCTTTAGAATAATTCTTTGCCCAATGGAATAAAGCAGTCGCATCTAAGATGCGATCTTGATGAGAGCACTGGAGGCTATACTTCGCTGCATTTCTTTTAAGGTTTGCTCCAATACCATCACATGCTCCTTTACCATGAGCAGTAGGATGAAAATGCCACTCAGCTGGCATTCCAAAATCTTTTTCATGAGCCATAAGATTTGCGAAGCTACTTTTGTTTTTACATTCTTTACTGTAAATTTAGATTTTAGATATTTTAGTATTATCTTCTGGTACTCATAAACTGAAACGGTATCATGTTTTAAATCGTCGGATATGATTGCCATACTTTTGTGTTCCAGTTTTTCATCTTTCATGTAGTAAATAACTACTGTGAATATAGTTGCTTGGTCGTTATTGAAGTGGAATGTTTGTATGGCATCCTGACGAACATATTTATCGTTTTCTGCAAAATCATATGAAATAACGAATTCACCAGACTTCAAATGCATCTTCAAATACTTGAAGTATAACCATTGCTCTTTGACTAAAAAGTCATGGGATCTCAAGTTTAGCAATCCTGTACACATTTCTTCCACAAAATCATCCACATTTAAAGTGATTGTTTTCAATATCTATATATTCTCGATCTAAAGAGTTGATTAAATTTTCTTTGATGAATGTGGTTTTCGGGCAATTGGTACATTCACCTAAGTGGCAAGAAGTTGTTGCATTAGGACACATAATCAATTTAAGGCAATCGCGATAATCGTGTAAATCTTCTGCCGAATCATCTGTTAAATACTTTAAGTTGATTATAAATGTTGGGGGTTCCGTCATAAATCAAAATTTTGTAATAGCGAGGTTCAAATATGTGCTAAATGTAGCGAAAGGAAACATTCCTACAAGGATTGTAAAAGTGATGTAGTTAAATGTATTAACTGTATGAAAGCAAAGGAAAAGCTTCATTTAGTTGACGTTGATTGTAATCATGATTGCAGAAGCCAGAATTGTCGTGTTTTGCAAAGGAAAAATAAATTGGAGGCAGAAAGAATTGCATATTAGCAATCAAACTCAATTAAAGGATTATATTTAAACATTGGAGGAAGGACTGCTAACTTTAACCAATTAGAAGTTTTGTGTATGGAAGAGGAATATGATTTTATGAGTTTAACTGAGACTCATTTAACAGATGATTTAAGGGATGCTGAATTCATGCTAAAAAACTATGATATGTTCAGATGCAATAGTACGTCAAGGCATACTGGGGGTGTTTGCTTCTACATAAAGAAAAACTGGAAGGTAAAAGTAATTGAATGCACTGGTATAGACAAGCAGATTTGGTGGTTAACAATTGAAATACAGAACAAAAACATGAAATATATTTTAATTAGTATATACAGATCTCCTGATCAACATCAATCCCCGGAAGGTAATTTTATCAAGTTTTTTGAAGACCAAATTGACTGGTTGAAGAATGACAGCCATAAAGTAAGAATACAAGAAATAATAAATGACAATTTTTTAAAACAAATTGTAAATCAACCCACAAGAATAACCAGTAGTACATCTACCTTAATTGATTATGTTGTAACGAATATTGCAAATATTAATGCAGAACCCAATTTGAACATGAAAATAAGTGATCACGAGTCTTTAGATATTACAATACCCAATAAACAAGAAATTGATTTACCTAGGAGAAAATTGGTAAAAACAATGCATTTTAACAATATTGATTTTCGGAATAACCTAATGTGTGGAGACATCTTTAACGTTACATCAAATCATCCGTGTAATGAGTTATCTAATGTAGTAGTAAATAGCATTAATCTTGCATTAAGCCCATTGATAAACATCAGATATACAACAAGTCGTACGCCAAATCAATGGTATAATAATCATTTAAAATATCTGAAAGAAACGAAAGTACAACTTTACCAAGTAGCAGTGTGGCGTAACAATGATTTTCATTGGAACAATTACAAACAAATAAGAAATAAATACAAGTCAGAACTTTCAAAGGCAAAAAATAATTTTATAAGCAACAAAATTAGTAGTTGTTTTGACCAAAAAAGTATGTGGAAAACAATAAAAGCACTTGTTCTAAAAAAAGATAATTCTAACATACAGGAAATACATATTGATGGAAGATCTGTTACTAATGAGCAAGAAATAGCTAATGAATTGAATTCGTTTTTCGTACGCAGTGTACATCAAATAGTTAATAGCATACCATTTGTAAGATATGAAAATTTGATTCAAGTAAATCCACAATTTAATTTTAAATTTGAGAGAATTAGCAGTACAACGTTAAAAAATACCTTGAATAATATGAATAATAAAAAAGATCAAAACTTTCTTACAGTTAAGATGTTATTAGATAACTATGATATTGTTGGAACCTATTAGTCTTGTTGCGTCGTCAGTACAATCAGGAACATTCCCTGATTGTCTTAAAGAGTCATGTATAGTACCGACTCAAAAAATTAAAAATACAGTGGATCCCAATGAAATTCGTATAGTTAACATGTTGATGACAATATGCAAAGTTTTGGAAAAAGTAGTTGACTATCAATTAAACAAATACTTCGAAAACAACAATTTATTGAATGAAACACAATCAGGCTTCAGACAGCGACATAGTTGTGAGTCTCTACTAAATCTGGTGGTCACTCAATGGAAAACAGAAATTACAAATAAAAAGTGTATGGTAGCAGTTTTCTTAGATTTGAAATGAGCATTTGAAACGGTTAATAGAGGAATATTATTGGAAAAACTTCAAAAGTATGGTATTAAAGGGGTGGAACTAAAGTGGTTTAATAGTTACTTAGAGAATAGAACCCAAAGAACAAAATGTGGTCAGTATATATCAAAAATTGAGGATGTTAACATAGGTGTACCTCAGGGTGCAGTTTTAGGAACCTTGCTGTTCCTTATATACATAAACGACTTGGAAAAAATATTAAAGAAAGCCAAAGTATGTATGTTTGCGGATGATGCACTAATTTATATAAGCGGTGAAAATCCTGAGGAATGTGTAAGAATCTTAAATTCGGATTTAGAAGAAGTTGTGAGGTATTTAAATATGAACAAATTAAAGCTTAATACGAATAAAACAAAAGCTATGGTTATAAATGGAGAGACTGATAGAAACATAAGTATTAACAGTGTTACAATAGAACAAGTTGCAGAAATTAAATATCTGGGTGTTATAGTAGACAAAAATCTTAAGTTTGATCTACACTATAATTATATTTGTAAAAAGATATCTAAAAAAATTGGTTTTCTAAGACGAATCCGAAACAAAATTTCAACATCTACAGCTATTGACATATATAATACAACCGTTAAACCTCATTTTGAATATTGTTCAACACTGTTATTCCTTGGTAGACAAGAGATGAAGATAAGGCTTCAAAAGCTTTAAAATAAAGGCATGCGGTATATTTTACGGGAACATCGACTATCTCATCAAAATGATATGTTACAAAAATTACTGTGGCTATCGGTCAATCAAAGACTGGTAATGAATGTCTTAATGTGCATATAAATGAAGAATGGATTGTTGCCGAACTACATGCGGAAACAGTTAAAATACGTGGCGGATGTTCAACCGTACAATTTGCGTAATACAAGGGATTTTAGGCTTGACTTTAGTAGAACAAATTTTTGCCAAAACTTATTATTTTATAATGGTCTCAAAATATATAACGAAATCCCTCTGGAATTAAAAAATGAAAACAATTTTTATATTTTTAAAAAAGAAATTGTTATTTATGTAAAAAGATTATATTAATGTTGTAAAATCCATAGATATAAGATTTTTGTATATTAATAGCTTAAAGCTAAATAAATAAATAAAAAAAAAATCAGTTTAACATTTTCATGGTAAATGCAAACGCATACTGTGTGAGTTCCGCAGCTTCCTGCCAAAACGCAATGCTTTGGCCTCATTTGGGTAAATTTCGTGAAGCCAATTTTAATATCCTCGTGTTCAGATTGAAATGTTCCAAATAACTCTTTCAGGTTACAGAGAACCATTATCTTCTGTTATGTTATGTTATGTCTATTTTCTCAGTATAAGTTTTATTTGTAAGGTTTTTCACAAAAATAAGAAAAAATTCAAAATGAAACATTGAAAAACCGTTGTCTTGAGTTACAAAACATTTATTTTGATAGATATCCCACTTCCATCCCACTAAGCAACCAAAAAGCTTTTAAAGGAAAAATCCTAAGCTTTCTTATGGAAAAAAAATGCCCTTTTTGAAAAAAAAAAAAAGCAAAAAATGCTTTGATTTGGCCAAAATGTCAAATTTTGATCTCCTCTAACTCAGAGAGATATTGACCGATCTTGTTGAAAAATTGTGCCTAAACTACTATCTAATAGGACTAACCTTGGTGCAAATTTCATCCCGATCGGAAGACATCGGTTTCAAAAGTTGATGCACTTAACATGAAACCCCCCACCAAGTGGTTCAAAATCAGAATTCTGTGATACATTCCAAGATTTTTAGAAGAAATGTGTGAAACAAACTGTGATATTTTAATAGCCGGAGATTTTAACATTGACTGGAAAAATGATTTTTATACAAGTAGATTGGAAAGCATACTTAATGATAATGGAATAAAACATGTAATGAAAGAATATACTAGAATAACAAAAAACTCGAAAACTTTAATAACAAATAATGAAATTATTACGGTAAAAAATAATTAATAAAATATCTGATCATGAATCCATTGACATCTTTATCGATAGTGAAAGTATGAAGCAGGATAATAATAAAGAAATAAATATTTTCAAATATAATAAAAACAGCTTCAAAAATTAAATAAGTGCAATATTAAATTATTCTGAAATACATGATTGAAACGCATATGTACACTATTTCGATAACTGCCTTGAAAACACAATAAAAAAATTTACTATTAAGAAAAAAATAACTGAAAAAAGTAAAAACAAGTGGGGAACTCAAAACATTAAAAAGAGAAGAAGTCTTTAAATATCAAAATGCAATGACAGTAAATACAAATGAAGCTTGGAATAGTTATAAAATAATAAGAAATATCTTAAAGTAAGAATTGAACATGAAAAAAAAATATATTAATAATAAAATAAATAGTGCAAATAACCAAAAAGAAATGTGGAGTAAAATTAAAGAACTAGTCCTAAAAAAACCCAAATCTGTGATAAAAACTGTGATATATAAACAAATAGAATATAAAGACAATTTCCAAAAGGCCAAAAATTTTAATAATTATTTTGTAACTGGTATTAAGGAAATTTGATATTCCATCGAAAATGTGCAATTTGAAAATCAGTTACCTGTGATAAACTTTAAATTTAAATTCCGTGCAATACATTTACAAGAACTAATAATTATTTTTAAAAGCATTAACAAAAAAACTGATTACACAAATTATCAAGTGACATAATCCCAGATAATTGGAACAGAACAGCCAATATTATATTAAATATTATAAATAAATCACTAGAGACTGGCGTATTCCCAAATAATTGGAAAGAATCGATGATCTTTCCTATTGAAAAAGTAAAAAACACATTAAAATGTGAAGAATATCGACCAATTAAAACCTTAAAAACATGTGAGTCATTGAAAAAATAGTAAAAAATCAATTGGAAGACTACATGGAACAACACAGGTTATTATCAAAATATCAATCAGGCTTTAAAAGAAATTATTCATGTGAAACTGCAGTAAATTATGTTATAAACAGATGGAACTGTTAAAAGAGAAAAAATAAAATATTAGCGATTTTCCTTGATTTTAAAAGAGCTTTTGAAATGATAGATAGGGACATCCTATTGAAGAAATTAGCTAAATACAGTGTTGAAGATACAGAGCTAAAATGGTTTCAGTCATATTTAACAAATCGTAGACAATTAACAAATGTTAATAATGAAATATCCAATGCAATAGGAAATGATTTTGGAGTTCCACAAGTCGCAATTTTAGGAGCTCTTTTATTTGTTATATATGCATATAAACGATATTGAAAATACATTAGAGAAATGCGAAGCTGTACTATATGCAGACGATACTTTGATTTTCACAGAAGCAGCAACGGAGGAAATGTGTCATGAAAATTTAAAGAATGATATAGATATTAATAAATGGCTAAAAATAAATAAATTAAAACTTAACGAAAACAAAACTTAATTAATGGAAATCAATATGAACACAAACATAACGTTCAAAATAAATAATGTAATAATAGAAAAAGTGAATAATATAAAATATCTGAGTTTCTTAATTGACAAAGATTTTGGGACGTATGCAAAAAAAATTAAAGTGTACTTCAAGTAGACTTTAATGTATGTTTTTCATGCAAAATTTGTTGATAAAGTTTACTTGAAGTACACTTTTATTTTTTGCATACGGCCCTTAAACTTTAAAGATCATGTCGAATACATGTGTAAGAAAATTGCCAAGAAAATCGTTTTTTTTTAACGTTTAAGAAACAAGGTAACAATATTAACCGCAATTAATATATGTAACACTACGATAAAACGACCAACAAATAACGATGCTGCAAAAACTACAAAATAAAGCTACGCGCTCACTGAAATGGCTAAACATCCAACAAAGGCTGCAACTTAATACAATATTCTTTATCCAAAAAATTAAAATGGGAAGAGCACCAGATTACTTGATCGAACAAAGTGAATATTTTGCAGATGTTCATTCTTATAACCTTAGGAATACTTCAGACTTTAGACCACAGAGAGCAGATGCAACAGCAATACAAAAATCTTTATTTTACAAAGGATTAAATCTTTACAACATGATGCCGAATGATGTCAAGAAAGAAATGAATATAAATCTTTTTAGAAAGAAAACTGAAAATTTTATTAAAAATGTTAACTTTTAATCAGATTATGTGATAATATGTTAATATGAAATGTCATTTAAAAGTATTTAAATACTACTAATAATAATAAATTATTCCAAAACCATAGTTCATACAGCTTATGCTGCAACAGAGCTTATACCGTGGTTCGTGCCAGGGATGAGTAATCTCTAACATATGCGGACCTATGCAGGGGTGGATTTATTTCTAATAATAATAATGATATTAATAATAATAATAATAATATTAATTCTAACTTAAATTTACATCGCAAATGGCTATTGTATATATGAAATAAAACACAAAAAAAAAAACTAAAAATTGGTTATTGCTGTATAGGTTAAACCACCATAATCTCTTATTAAATGAACTAGATATATAGCTCTTGTATATATCAAAATTTTCGTTTTTAACTTCTCGATCATCCTGCATTCATAGAAATTAAATTTAATGTATCAATTTTGATTAGGACTAAAAAATAAGACCACAAAATCAATAATTTGTGGAGGTTAAGAATCAACAAATTTATTTTATCGCCCTGTAGAAACAAACACTTTGGATAAAATTACAATGCTTTTTCTGCAAAGATAAAGGAAATTTTATTGTCTAATGAATGTAACCTTGTCAAAATCGGCTCACAACTCTCTGAGTTATAGGTAAAAAAGTGCAACAGGAATTTAAAAAATTTTTTAAAGTAACGATTCTTAAAAATACTAAAAACGAATTGCGCAGATAGAAAGCCTTTGTAAATAGTTATGTGTTATATATCAAAATTCTTGGGTTTCTTTGTAGATTAAAAAAAGTTGGTTAAAACAAAAATTTCGAAGAAAATTTGTAATCGGGGTGGTATAATATACATCCATTTTTATATATATAGATAGACAGTATTTTTTTAAACATATAAATTTTTTATCAATATTTGACTTATTACTTTTATATACATACGTATAAAGGTTTTTCCCCCCATTTTAGCTTTCAAATATTTTAACAAGAAATTGTTATTAATTTCTACTGAACACATTATATTATTTGCTGTAATTTCTAATTGATAAGACCCAGTCCGCGTTGCTGGCCCTAAGAAAATATCTGGTTTTTATATTGCATCTAAATTTTAACACACAGTGTCAGACAAAAAGTAAAGCACGAACTCGGCCGAAAGTTTTAGCGGATATCTAGGTGCAATATTAAAATTTGATTTTGCAACACCCCTCTGCCCACAGTTCAAAAATCAAAAACAGACTTCAAAGTTTCGCCCGCAAGCTATTCGGAAGATTCGCTGAAAATTTCATCAAGATCGGTCCAGCCATTTTGTAGTCCATACGGAACATACATACATCCATTTATATATATGTATGTATGTATGTATATATATATTGATAAATAACAATAATGATATATTCATATTGTAAATAATAGGTCCAGGTTTAATTTCAGGCCATTATTAAATAAAGTTTTATATATATCACATTTTTTTTCCAAATTAGAACAGAAAACGTAGTTATGACAATTTTACGTCACAGCTTATTTCAACCATCTAGTTGGGAGCAGTGTACCGTTCTTCTAGAGATTATGTTTTCACATGTAGTATTTGTTATCATGCTGGCAATGATATAGATCAATGTTCAGTATGTATTTGGCAGTCAAGTGGTTCACAAGTGCATTTCTGACAAGTGGATGACGTACCACCATATAGCAGCGAAAATTTGTCATTAGCCGTTTCCAAAATGGGCACTCGCGAATAAAAATATTTGAGATGGTCTGTGTAAGTGATTCTACAGAGTGAAAATATAATTCATATAATTCATAAGAGCAGAAAAGTTCCAAAGAAATTTTTTAATGTAATTGACGAGCGCTGCATCGTTTGAAATATAAGGGTTCCAAGTTAACTGGTCCAAAACTGGCTGTTCAAATTAAAAATGAATTTAATGAAACGTTAAGCATAGAATCTATCCACCTTGTGCTTCGGAACAAAAAAAACCGTTTATTAATAACAAGAATCAACAAGCACGCTTTAATTCCGCTGAGATCATATTGCGAAAGACTCAAGATTTTGTGAGCAAGTTATTATTGATGACGAGTCTAAATTTAATATATGTACAGACTTCCAAAGCAAAAGCTTAATCGATGTTTATATTAGATGGTTGAAATACGCCGGGTATACTTATGTTTCTCCCAAAATGTGTTTTTAAGAACTAAATATCATTCATTTTTTTAAGTTGTGAAAATATTCTACAAACCCACAATTGATTTATTTAATATCTCGTTCCGTTTAGAATTTATAAACATGTTCACTTCTGAATTAGTCGCAATTTGGTATACGGTATGAACCACTGAATATTTAGACCGAACAATTAAAATAAATCATATGAGTATATTACAAGCCGTAAAGAGCAGAATCCACGATTTTATTGCAATTCTTGTTTGGTTACTTTTTTTTGTTGAAAAGTGCTGGGTGTTCAATTGTAAGTTTTTTTTAGGTTTCAATATATATTTATATATGTATATATAAATTTAGCGTTTCTCAATGTTTACAATTATTATGTTATTTATGTTGTCAATATTACCTTTGCTAGATGACTCTGGGGATAATTTAAAGGTATCGTACCCTGTGCTAACATTTGCATTGGTGTTGGTGGCAATAATTGATGATGTTGACCACCAGTATGCATGGCCGTTGCATGCAAAGCATGTTGTTGCATAAAATCCTGTTGGGACGGTGGTCCAATATGTTGTTGCATGTGTTGCTGATTCATAAGTAGCGTCTGATCTATATGACCACCCCCATGATGTGATGGAGTCTGTGTTTGAGGCTGAAGTGTTAGCGATGGTGGAGGATCTGCCACTAATTTATTATTTTTTATCTTTTCGAAAATTTTATTAAATTTTAAATGCTGATCAAATTCAAATACAGGGTGATTGGCAGCCATGGTGTATACAAGTAATAATTCCTTTAAAGTGTCAATATCTGTCATGGTGGAAAAGTCAAGTTCACCCCACGATTCCAGAGTACGAAATATTTCTGTAACATTTGTACGATTGCAGGCTCGTATCAGGGCTAAATACAAAGCCATTTTACGTCGTACCTTTATATCAGTTGGTTCACCTTTTTGACATGCAATCATATCGGTGGCTAAATCTTGAGGATTATTTGCTCTCAGTTCCATTCCACGTAGCTCTTGTGAATCCCTTCGTCCCAATTCTTCGAGACACGTGCCTAAGAAGCGTAATTCAAATGGTAGACACATATTGAGTAGAGTACACATGGTGTCTATTCTTTTATAACTTTCAAGGGCTCTAAACCACATTATCACATCGCTTTTACTAATCATTGCTATAAATTTCACGACACAACTATCTGGGTCTACTGAATTTTGCAGAAACTAAAATAAGAAAAGCGTTTTAACGACTAAAATGCAGTAGCAGATTTAGTAGTTGGTCTTTTTGTCCTATGTTGGGATTTATTTTCTTTGACCAATGCCGCATCACTATGACGCACTGTTACGACTTGTATTGCAAATGACTGTTGGCGTTAGTGTGACAACGGCGGAGGCGTTACGTGCTATTATTACTGCTGCTGGTGAGCCTGTTCACAATTACATCTGTTTTATATTGTCTCCTTTTAACAAAACAGAAACCAACCTAAAAAGTTAGTTTGAAATTTCCAATTTTTCATACAAATTAATTATTTTATAAATATTGTAAACAATCCCTACATAAACAGGTTGATAACCACATTGGCCTGTCTTGTATTTTTCTTTCGATACCGTATCGTCTAAACTAGAGGTTTCACAAAAAAAAATAATCACAAAAAATATGTACGAAGAAAAAAAATAGTCACTCGCCACTCTCAAATACTCGTTATGTCTGACTCTGCTGCTGCAACACAAAGTGCTGTCACAAATTTATTTTGTATGGTTGGTGAGTTCGTTTATACTTTTTTGTATTTGCAATTATTTTCTCGCTGCCTTTTTCTGCTGCTATTGTATGCGGTTTTAATTTCTAGTTCATTTAATTTTTTAATATGCATTAATGTTGTCTTTTATTCATTTGTAATATTTTTTTCGTTTTCTTAATTTTTTAAGCTACTCTTATTTCTTCTATTAAATTAATTTGTTCCGTCGTAAAAATTTATTTCACTAGGTCGACATTCGTCAGTTTTTTGGTGATGCCACTCAACTTTTTCCAAAAACTCACGCAGGGCTGCATTATAAAAATTTTGGTACATTAAAAAAGGATTGAAATATGAGAAATCAGATATATATATCTAAAAAAAAACTTAAAAATGGTTACAATATACCGTTAGAAATAGCCAAAATCACTGGAAAGATTCAAAAATATTATGATACATTATATCACACGAAAATTTTTGTTTAAATTACAGAATTGTTTTAACTGCTAAACGTTTTTCTAAAAAAAAATTCGCCGATACGAGCTTTTACTTTAAAGGCCTAGTTAGCCACACGTTGTTAAAATGTATCTGTACCGTATACGTAACGTTGGCAATTGGTGCAATTGTAGAACGTAAACAACGAACCAGCATGTTGCTGTGTAAAATTAACCAAACTTTATCAGCTGTTCACAAATGTCACATACAAACGTAGCAAAAATCTATTTTCAACAGATTGGGACGTTCCGGTTACGTGACAGTTGAGTTCGGTAACTGCTCTAAATGCTTTTTCATGTAACAGAAACAAACAGCTGACACGTTTGGTTAATGTTACGTGTGGCTAACTAGGCCTTAACACTTTATAAACTGACAAAAGTAGTATTGTATATTTTCTGCTAGAGTGCACTTTTATTTGGAAAAAATATGCTAAATTCTATTTATGCAAAATTCTATTTAGCATATTTTGCTCCAATAAAATAAAATTAGCTTAAAATGAAAAATCCATTAAAGTCTATTTAGATATTCTTACTCGTTCCGATAAGGCAACTACTTCTTTATCATTTTAGATGCATGTTTTAAATTGTTATATTATTGAAAGATCCAGTTTGATGATATGTCCAATTCTGTCCTTCAATGCGGAAGTAATTAAAATAGAACGACTTGTGTTATCACAATAAAACAGCCATTCTTTCCTGGAGGTGCCGCTGGAAATGATGGTATTAAAAAGAAAAATTTTTTTTTTTTAATTATTAGAATTTAACAACTTTTGGATCAAATATCCTAGTGATCCTACCTATTTACCGACTAACGAGAATCACCAACCTTCAACATTAGATTTTTACTTAACCAATGTACCGTCAAAAATTTCCGTACATACTACACTGAACTACTTTAGCTCCGATCACTTGCCGGTACAAATCACTCTAAAAGGTTCCAGTTTCAACACCACAAGGTCTGTATACGATTTTAGTAAGGCAAACTGGAGACTATTTAAACAAAACATTAATCACAACATTTCCGAGACCAGCGAGGAATGTACAAATGAGAATGACGCCAATATTATGATTAATTTTAATACTAATTGAAAATGCACCTAAATTCAGCATCCCAACAAGGGAAATCTTACCCAAAAATAAAGCTCTTTCCAGTACACATTAAAAACATGATTGTAAATCGAAATTTTTTTAGAATATGCTGGATCATCAACAGGCATACTGATGACAAAATTGAAATGAATTGAAATTGAATTGAAAAGAATTAAGAAAGAGCTCATTATAGAAAGAAAGAAATCTTGGAGTTATGTTTTGGCATCCCTTGACAAGGGTTCTTCGCCATTTTGGAATATTTCAAAAGTTTTGCGTAAGAAGCACAACATTATGCCACTACTGAAACATAATGGTATCCATTACACAACTGCACAAGAGAAATGTGATTTGCTAGCCAATTCATTCAAACTGAATCATGAGCTTTCAGCAATTCAATCAATTCAATTAAATATTAAATACACAACTGCACAAGAGAAATGTGATTTGCTAGCCAATTCATTCAAACTGAATCATGAGCCTTTAGCAATTCAATCAATTCAATTAAATATTCTTCCTTTATTTACATATTTTAACAAATTTTGATATTTACATATGAGATCTTATCTTTACATATAGATATTGCAACAAATAATACATAGGATCTAGAGATATTAAATAGTTTTTATCAGTTCGAATCTAATTCTCTTTACGAACGGTCGTGTAAATAATTAAAGCGCTTAGAGTACAACTATTTAAAAGTAATAACAAGTGTATATTTTTGTTTTTGCAATTGCCTATTCTTGATCTCATTTGAACTCACGTGATAGTCAATTCAGCCTAAAACAGGAATAAAAAATCTAGCGATGGCCCGAGGGGCCAAATCTTCATCGAAAAGAAAGCTCCTTGCCAACAAGAAGATGACAAAACTTCCTCCGGGTTTTAACCCAAATATCCCGTCAACTTCAAGCAACAGATTTAGCCTGCTTGCTGGCCTTAATGATATTAACATATTATTTTACTTTTAATTACATTAGTATTTAATGAGAAATCAATAAATCTATAAAGTTCATTAAATTGAATACACATTCTCCTGAGAGGGTCTGCATTTGCATAATTAGCTCTATAGAACTGTACAGATAAAGGTGAGAAGTAACGTGTTGGTCGTTGAGGAATGTTGAATGATATATTGTTAATCAAAAAACCGGAAAAACATCACCATTAATTATATTAAGAAGAAATGAAACATTTAGCATAGTTCTCCGGCTTTTTAAAGTTGGTAGCTTAATAAGGGCAAGTCTGCTGGTATAGGATGGAAGATTACTTGGATTGAAGTTTAAACTCCGAAGACAAAACAAAAGGAATTGTTTCTGCACAGATTCCAGACTGTCGGCATGAATTTGGTAGATTGGGTCCCAAATTATAGAAGCATATTCCAGTATAGGTCTCACAAGTGACGTATATAAAGTTTTGGTGACATAGGGATCATTAAACTCTTTAGCCCAACGTTTTATGAAACCAAGTACACCTCTGGCTTTGTTGACAGTAATTGTTATATGAGGAACAAAGGTCAGTTTATGATCCAATAAAACACCAAGATCTATAAAGTTATCTACTTTATCGAGACAATAATCACCCAGCATATAGTTGACAGATATCGGCCTCTTTCTGACGAAACGCATATGTTTACACTTTTTAAGGTTTAGCTCCATTAAATTTAAATTACACCAAGAATAAAATGAATTCAAATCATTTTGGAGAAAAACATGATCAGAGTGTTGATTATAACAGAAGAAAATTTTGACATCATCCGCATACATCAAGATGTTTGAAAAACGAATAACATTCGGAAGATCGTTTATAAACAAAGAAAAAAGAAGCGGTCCAAGATGGCTGCCTTGTGGTACTCCCGACATTACATCTATCGGCTTTGAAGTAACATTTTTAAAACATACTTTTTGTGTTCTATTGGTTAAATAAGAATATATCGACTTTTCGCAAAGATTTGAAAATCCCATCATATGTAATTTCTTAAGAAGAAGCTTATGATTGACTTTATCAAAAGCCTTGCTGAAGTCAGTATAAATTGCATCTGTTTGTTTGCGTTCAAGAAAACCACGGTTGACAATTGTAGTAAATTGTAATAGATTTGTAGAGGTTGAACATCTTTTTTGGAAACCATGTTGGAAGGGAGAAATTAACGTATTTACTTGATGGTATAGATAATCCGTTATAATTTTTTCAAAAATTTTAGGTATAATACTTAATTTAGCAATTCCACGATAATTAGCAATATCAGCCTTGTTACCAGATTTGAATAGCGGAATAATGAATGAATCCTTCCACATAATGGGAAAATAACCGTATTTAATTGAGGTATTAAACATGAGTGTTAATGGTACAGCTAAAACTTCAGCACATTTTATTAAAATACAGGACGGAATTTTATCTGGACCACTGTTGCAGGAAAATTTAAGTTTTTTCAATTCATTAGAAACCACAGATATAGCAAGAGAAGGAATGGATATAATTTGAGTAGCAGTCAGTGAATATGAGCAGACATTAGAATCATCAAAAGTTGCATCGGAGTAAGTAGTAGAGAAGAAGTCAGCAAATAAATTGCATACAATAGTATCATCACAGGATTCATTATGTAGAAATTTCATAACAGCAGGATAGCCCTTAGTTTTTCTCTTAGAGTTAACAAATTTGTAGAATGACTTCGGATTTCGTTTAAAATTATTTTTCATTTTGTTCAAATAGTTTAAATAACATGAATTATTCAGAGTATTATATTCGGCACGACAAATGGAGTATTTTCCATGATCAACAAGAGATCCAGTTTTCTTATATTTTTTGTAATATTTATTTTTTTTATTCTTGACACTAGCCAGTTTCCTAGTATTCCAAGGTGGTCCAGAAAGGTTTTTCAAAAATTTTTTAGAAACACATGACTCAATAAAAGAATACATCTTGTTATAGAAAGCTTCAGTCATTTGATCAATGGCACGAGTTGTACCAGTAGATAACGATAATAAATCATGCCAGTTTGTATTATTTATAAGTTCATTAAACATAGTGTAATTCGTTTGAGCGAAACAAAAAACTTTAACACTTTTTTTAGGTGTGTCTACAAGTCCAGATGGAATGGATATATTTACTTCAATAGTAGGGTGATATCCATCTTCAGGAATAGAAATAGGGTTTGATCGCTTCGTAAAACATTCAGTAACTTCATTAACAAATATTAAATCCAATAATTTTGAATGATCATTAAGAATTCCATTTACTTGAAAAAGATGTAAATCAAAAAGAATATTAAAAAGCTCATCACATTTATCATTTGATTTAGTCGGAACAAAGTATTTTTCATCAGGTAAGAACTTCCACGAAATTGAAGGCAAATTGAAATCTCCAAGAACAATAACAGAGTCATCCGGATTAGCAGAACGTAGAACAGATTTAAAAGCTTCTCCATGTGTAATATATAAAGACTGCGGAGACGATGGAGGGATGGAGCAAGTAACAAATATTTTTTTATGATTGTATTTAATTAAAACTGCAACGAATTCGATGTTTAAAGAGGAATCAATTAATAAAACCTCAGATGATAAGACATTTGAGACAGCAATAAGAACGCCACCGCCATTCATCTTATTGCAACGGTCACGTCTAAAAATATTATATTTATTACAAAATATTTCAGTATTTAAAAAGGTATGATTAAGCCAAGTTTCAGTAAATACGATAATATGATGACTTATGTTGAAACTTTCAATATATAAAGTTGACAGTTTAGTTCTCAGACCACGAACATTTTGGTAAACTAATGATATATTTTCACCAGTAAGATCTTTTAGTTTTTTGGAACGTTTGAATCAGTTTGAGGAAGGCGGCCAATATTGTTAGAATTTTGTCTAAATATATATTCTCGAACCAATGTATTTTCAGGCCAAAAGCTACGATCAATAATACGGTCAAAAAGATCATAAGAAACGGTAATTTTAAAGGAAGTGATAGATCTAGGTTGAGAAAAAACGAACTTATATGTCGAAATTTCTGCTTGTTGGCCCAACTTAGATCTAACAAAGGCATCGACATCTTCAGCAGTAGTTTCAATCGCTAAATGCGAGATAAAAACAGTTTTTTTTTTGGAGGAACAGCTCTCAGCGAAACAATTTGACCAGCATTTATCACAGGACAAGTATTTGTAGAAGGCACAGGTTTATTTAATGGCACTTCAGCAAAGCCCACAGGCAAATCAGCATTACAATTAATTACTGAGGCATCAGATGTTAGTGTTACTGAACTCGTAGGAACAGCAGGAAGATTATCAGATTTATCTTTATTTGTATTTCGTGACGATTTACGACGTTTCGGAGAAGATTGAGGTGGAGATTTTAAATTATCTAATGATTTATAATCATCAAATAATTTGCCATAACTAGATATAGACATCGATAATTTAGTTACCTTTTCCTGGATATCATTGAATTCCTTTTGTGTATCATTGAAAAAACGGTAGAAATTCACTCCGATTTTCCGGCATTTATTGCAACACCAATGTAACCCTTTATTATTATATAAAGCATTAGCAACTAGTCCAGAAAGACCACTACATTTAGTATGACATAGCTCATGGCACAGCCAACAAGTGATCATTCTTTCCCCATCACCTTTAATGGTACAATTATTCATCAAACAAGCCATTATTATTATTAGCAATGTGGTAACACTTATTGTATTTAAAAAAAAAAAAAAAAAAAAATGAGATCAGATGTAATGTTTAAAGTTGTTTTATTGTGTATTTATTGTTATACTGAAAATTTGACTATTTCTTTTGCGCTTTGTTTGTTCTATTGCAGTTAAGGAGTATGTGTATATATGGACGTAACTCCTGTATCAAATATTAACGAGGTTAAACAACACAAACCTCCACCTATTGTCGTTGAAGCTAACGCCTCATTTAGTGAAATACAAAAACTACTTGGTAAAGATTGTATTTTCAAACGTACTTCAATCGGTACAAAAATTTTTGCTCCAAGTAAAGAAATGTTCGAATGCTACAAGCAAATTCTTAAAGAGAGTAAGTTGGAGTTTCACTCTTATGGCTCCAAAGATAATAGGTTATACACCACTTTTTTACACGGTTTACCCCGCATAAAAACTGAGGACATCACCGCAGAGCTAAAAAACTACAACCTGTCCCCTTCTTCTGTAGCTGAAATAGTCACCAAATTCAGTGCGAACAACAATGTAGTTTACAAAGTTCAATTTTTACGAAAAAATTTTAACCCAACTGCCTTAAGTAACGTAAGAACAATTTCAAATATAATAATTTCCTGGAAAAAATACAAATCTAGATCCAGACAGAAACCAACTCAATGCTGGAACTGCTTAATGTATGGCCATGGCGGTGAACATTGTCATCGTAGTGCTGCTTGTATGATATGTGCAGAACAACATCATACAAGTGTGTGTCCGTTTAAGACAAATGAAAAAAGACCAGCTGTTTTTACATGCTTTAATTGCAAAAAACAAGGAAAAGATAGAACTGATCACTCTGCAAACGATATCAACTGTCCGTTACGTTCTCTCTATTTGGAAACTAGAACAAGAGTTACTTCTAAAAGTCCGAATAAAAGCAGACAACAACAAAATAACTCATTTCAATTTAATGTGGGAGATTTCCCTAATTTAAGAAACAACAACACAAATTGTAACAATAACATCAATAATAACAGCAAAGCTACATATGCTAACCAGCTGAAAACAAACAGATTTTTTTAGCATTGATGAGCTTTTTGATATTTTCACTACAGCTATGGATGATTTGCATAGGTGCACTTCAAAAGTACAACAAATCAAAGTTGTAATGTCATTGGTAAAATACGCCCATGGATTATACTAATAATTTAAACGAATTCAAAATGCTTCACTTGAATGCTAATGGCATTTCAAACTTTTCTAAATTAAAACAATTTGAGATACTAATTGAAAGAGAAAATATTAAAATAGCGTCTTTGAATGAAACATTTTTTTCAGAAAATCATAGACCCTATTTCAAAAATTATTATTTATATAGAAGTGACAGAACAGATGCAAGAGGAGGAGGAGTAGCTCTGTTAATTCATAAATCTATCGCTCATAAAAACCTCTTTATATCAAACACATCATCAATCGAAAACATCTCAATTGAAGTTATAATAAATAATAGACCTATTGTTGTATCTTCGTTATATTCACCAAGATATACTCATAACTTCTGTGCTGATATCTTGAACCTAACACCTTCAACCAAAGAATATATAGTTCTTGGTGACCTAAATGCCAAACATTGTTCTTGGAATTGCCGTTGAAATAATACTGCAGGAGTTGCACTGAACAACCTACAGCAATCAAGCAATTTTTTCATTCACTACCCTAATAGTCCAACCCTATTCCCCCATCAACACAATCGCGAAGCATCCACAGTCGATATTATTTTAAGCAATTCCGCTTTAGATATAGACGTAAAAACAATGGATTACGAAATACCCCATTATATGTACAATTAAAAGATCAACGGTCTCGCAGGTTGACCTCAATTATTACGATTATAGTTCAACCAACTGGAACATTTATATGAATTTTTTAGACAATAAAATCACGTTAAATTCGGATATATACAATACCAAGGTAATAATTGATCAGGAAATACAAAAATTTATAAATGTAGTTTTCGAAGCAAGGGATGCGTCTACACCTAAAATAACCCAACAAAATAATTACACATTACCAGAAAGTACTGTAAAATATATTAAACTAAGAAGAAGCTTTAAAAGAAAAAGCCAACGATCTTCAAATATAGCCGAACAAACTTTTTATAATCAATGTACTAAGTTTCTAAGTAACATGATTGATAAAAGTATTAATTCGGAGCGCAATAAGAAATGCTCTCAATTATTATCCAATTTAAAACCAGGTGATAAATCATTTTGGAAAATAAGCAGGAACTTGCGAGGAAAAGGAAAAAATCAAATCGCTCACTTTAAAGTTGGAAATACAAAAATAACATCTGATAAGGACAAGGCTGAAGTCCTGGCAAATACATTTGTCCAAGCAAATAACCTCACTTCGAACTATAACCACTCGGCAGATACACTAATAAATACAACAGTAAATAATTTTAAGAAGGAAAACCCCAGTTCTGAATCTGCAATTTATACATCTCTTGAAGAAGTAATGAATATTGTCTCATCAATAAAACCCTCAAAATCCCCTGGTTTTGACAATGTTCCCAACCTGCTCTTAAAGAAACTACCACTCAAAGCTCTAAAATTACTGGTTATAATATTTAACAGCTGCATCAAACTCAACTATTTCCCAAACCATTTCAAAAATGCTAAGGTTATAGCTATCAACAAACCTAGCAAGCCAAAAAATAACCCAAACAGCTACAGACCTATCAGTCTATTAAGTAACTTTGGTAAAATATTTGAAAAAATTCTACATTCTCGTCTTAGTGAATTTGTAACGACCAATTCTATTGTTGCTAAAGAACAATTTGGATTTAAAAAAGGACATAGCACTACTCACCAAATAAACAGAATTAAAAATCAAATAATCACCAATAAAAACAATAAACGTTCAACGGGTGTAAGATTGTTAGATATTGAAAAAGCGTTTGACACCGTTTGGCATAATGGCCTCTTATTTAAACTTATTGATGCAAATATACCAAAATATCTATGTAAACTTATTTCAGATTTCATTCACGACAGAAGCTTTAAAGTTGCGATTAATAATGAAGCATCAACTCCAAAAACTATTACCTCAGGGTTACCTCAAGGATCAGTCTTGTCGCCATTGCTTTACTCGATATATACATCCGATTTTAAAGTCCCAAAATATATATGAAAATTGCTTATTACGCAGATGATACTGCGTTAATTTCTTCAAACAAACTTACAAGTGCACTCCTGAAGAAAATGGAAAAAGGACTTGTAAATTGCAGTAAATATTTCCACAAATGGAAAATCAAAATTAATCCAAATAAGACCCAAGCAATAATTTTTCCATTCAACAAATCTCCCAAAAGACTGCCAAGACGTCATCTTCTTATTGGAAATAATACCATAAATGTACTTAACGATGTCAAATATCTCGGAGTTGTCTTGGACAAGAAGCTTACATTTAAACAACATATTATGGCTACGTGCCAAAAAGCTATAAAATCATTTAAAGCATTATGGCCACTACTAAATAGAAGGTCATTTCTAAACCACCAAAACAAAAATCTACTCTTCAAAAGTGTTATAAGGCAAATATTATAGCATGTTCAGACGGCAAAATGAACCACTTGATTCGCTCTCTGAATCATGATTGTGAACCTTGGTGTTCAGACGAGTGTTTTTATTTCATTTTGACGTTTATATTTTGTGTGCAAATATTTGAAGACAGCCTTCTACACTTTACGTTTCACTATTTCATTTTTTCCATTTTTATTTGAATATATACATATATGTATGTAAATATATACTTTTTATTTGTTAAATGTTTCGATTTATTTTATTGTACAAATTAATTTTTTGCTTTTTTTTTTTGGTTATATATTTTTGACAGCTAGTTCAGATAAACTAGCGATAATTTCTTAAAAAAAACTTGGAGATGACGCTCAAAGTTTCTAGGTTCACAACTAGGTACATTTTGAACCAAGTAGATTCGCTCTCAAAATTTTGTATGGCGAATCATGTAGATTCAATCATGATTCGGGCGCGAACCGTGAATGAGAGAGCGAACCGCGAATCTTGCTGTCCGTGTTAACATAGCATTAACATACGCGTGTCCTATTTGGAGTGACGCTGCCAACTACCACCTAAAACGCTTACAAATTATACAAAACAAATGTCTTAAAATGATAAATAAATAGCCCTGGAGGTATCCTACAAATCTTCTTCATGAAGAAACAGGTTATGAAAAAATTATCGATTTCATAACAAGGATTAACAATAATTACTTTGCCAAAATTGAAAATTCCTCTTACCCACTGATAAGAGAATGTAGAGAAATAACGTAAAATTAAAAAGAAATCACCAAATTGAAAATTATATGCTTATAGAGGTCTATTATTTCTAATAAACCTATAAGCATATAAATATTTTCAGAGTGTATTTGAATTTATTAAATCATATAAAGGTTTTTTCCTCCCATTTTCCTTTAAAAATCATTAAAAATAATATAAAAACTATTTAATATCTCTAGATCCTATGTATTATTTGTTGCAATATCTATATGTAAAGATAAGATCTCATATGTAAATATCAAAATTTGTTAAAATTTGTAAATAAAGGAAGAATACTTAATTGAAAAAAAAAAAATAGTTTTTATATTATTTTTAATGATTTTTAAAGGAAAATGGGAGGAAAAAACCTTTATATGATTTAATAAATTCAAATACTATCCGAAAAATATTTATGTGCTTATAGGAGGTTTATTTGAAATAATAGACCTCTATAAGCATATAATTTTCAATTTGGTGATTTCTTTTTAATTTTACGTTATTTCTCTACATTCTCTTATCAGTGGGTAAGAGGAATTTTCAATTTTGGCAAAGTAATTGTTATTAATCCTTGTTATGAAATCGATAATTTTTTCATAACCTGTTTCTTCATGAAGAAGATTTGTAGGATACCTCCAGGGCAGTTCGAATCTAATTCTCTTTACGAACGGTCGTGTAAATAATTAAAGCGCTTAGAGTACAACTATTTAAAAGTAATAACAAGTGTATATTTTTGTTTTTGCAATTGCCTATTCTTGATCTCATTTGAACTCACGTGATAGTCAATTCAGCCTAAAACAGGAATAAAAAATCTAGCGATGGCCCGAGGGGCCAAATCTTCATCGAAAAGAAAGCTCCTTGCCAACAAGAAGATGACAAAACTTCCTCCGGGTTTTAACCCAAATATCCCGTCAACTTCAAGCAACAGATTTAGCCTGCTTGCTGGCCTTAATGATATGGACGTAACTCCTGTATCAAATATTAACGAGGTGAAACAACACAAACCTCCACCTATTGTCGTTGAAGCTAACGCCTCATTTACTAAAATACAAAAACTACTTGGTAAAGATTGTATTTTCAAACGTACTTCAATTGGTACAATAATTTTTGCTCCAAGTAAAGAAATGTTCGAATGCTACAAGCAAATTCTTAAAGAGAGTAAGTTGGAGTTTCACTCTTATGGCTCCAAAGATAATAGGTTATACACCACTTTTTTACACGGTTTACCCCGCATAAAAACTGAGGACATCACCGCAGAGCTAAAAAACTACAACCTGTCCCCTTCTTCTGTAGCTGAAATAGTCACCAAATTCAGTTCGAACAACAATGCAGTTTACAAAGTTCAATTTGTACGAAAAAATTTTAACCCAACTGCCTTAAGAAACGTAAGAACAATTTCAAATATAATAATTTCCTGGAAAAAATACAAATCTAGATCCAGAAATAAACCAACTCAATGCTGGAACTGCTTAATGTATGGCAATGGCGGTGAACATTGTCATCGTAGTGCTGCTTGTATGATATGTGCAGAACAACATCATACAAGTGTGTGTCCGTTTAACACAAATGAAAAAAGACCAGCTGTTTTTACATGCTTTAATTGCAAAAAACAAGGAAAAGAGAGAACTGATCACTCTGCAAACGATATCAACTGTCCGTTACGTTCTCTCTATTTGGAAACTAGAACAAGAGTTACTTCTAAAAGTCCGAATAAAAGCAGACAACAACAAATTAACTCATTTCAATTTAATGTGGGAGATTTCTCTAATTTAAGAAACAACAACACAAATTGTAACAATAACATCAATAATAACAGCAAAGCTACATATGCTAACCAGCTGAAAACAAACAACGATTTATTTAGCATTGATGAGCTTTTTGACATTTTCACTACAGCTATGGATGATTTGCATAGGTGCACTTCAAAAGTACAACAAATCAAAGTTGTAATGTCAATGGTAAAATACGCCCATGGATTATACTAATAATTTAAACGAATTCAAAATGCTTCACTTGAATGCTAATGGCATTTCAAACTTTTCTAAATTAAAACAATTTGAGATACTAATTGAACGAGAAAATATTAAAATAGCGTCTTTGAATGAAACATTTTTTTCAGAAAATCATAGACCCTATTTTAAAAATTATTATTTATATAGAAGTGACAGAACAGATGCAAGAGGAGGAGGATTAGCTCTGTTAATTCATAAATCTGTCGCTCATAAAAACCTCTTTATATCAAACACATCATCAATCGAAAACATCTCAATTGAAGTTATAATAAATAATAGACCTATTGTTGTATCTTCGTTATATTCACCAAGATATACTCATAACTTCTGTGCTGATATCTTGAACCTAACACCTTCCACCAAAGAATATATAGTTTTTGGTGACCTAAATGCCAAACATTGTTCTTGGAATTGCCGTTCAAATAATACTGCAGGAGTTGCCCTCAACAACCTACAGCAATCAAGCAATTTTTTCATTCACTACCCTAATAGTCCAACCCTATTCCCCCATCAACACAATCGCGAAGCATCCACAGTCGATATTATTTTAAGCAATTCCGCTTTAGATATAGACGTAAAAACAATGGATTACGAAATACCATCAGACCATCGCCCCATTATATGTACAATTAAAAGATCAACGGTCTCGCAGGTTGACCTCAATTATTACGATTATAGTTCAACCAACTGGAACATTTATATGAATTTTTTAGACAATAAAATCACGTTAAATTCGGATATATACAATACCAAGGTAATAATTGATCAGGAAATACAAAAATTTATAAATGTAGTTTTCGAAGCAAGGGATGCGTCTACACCTAAAATAACCCAACAAAATAATTACACATTACCAGAAAGTACTGTGAAATATATTAAACTAAGAAGAAGCTTTAAAAGAAAAAGCCAACGATCTTCAAATATAGCCGAGCAAACTTTTTATAATCAATGTACTAAGTTTCTAAGTAACATGATTGATAAAAGTATTAATTCGGAGCGCAATAAGAAATGGTCTCAATTATTATCCAATTTAAAACCAGGTGATAAATCATTTTGGAAAATAAGCAGGAACTTGCGAGGAAAAGGAAAAAATCAAATCGCTCACTTTAAAGTTGGAAATACAAAAATAACATCTGATAAGGACAAGGCTGAAGTCCTGGCAAATACATTTGTCCAAGCAAATAACCTCACTTCGAACTATAACCACTCGGCAGATACACTAATAAATACAACAGTAAATAATTTTAAGAAGGAAAACCCCAGTTCTGAATCTGCAATTTATACATCTCTTGAAGAAGTAACGAATATTGTCTCATCAATAAAACCCTCAAAATCCCCTAGTTTTGACAATGTTCCCAACCTGCTCTTAAAGAAACTACCACTCAAAGCTCTAAAATTACTGGTTATAATATTTAACAGCTGCATCAAACTCAACTATTTCCCAAACCATTTCAAAAATGCTAAGGTTATAGCTAACCTAGCAAGCCAAAAAATAGCCCAAACAGCTACAGACCTATCAGTCTATTAAGTAACTTTGGTAAAATATTTGAAAAAATTCTACATTCTCGTCTTAGTGAATTTGTAACGACCAATTCTATTGTTGCTAAAGAACAATTTGGATTTAAAAAAGGACATAGCACTACTCACCAAATAAACAGAATTAAAAATCAAATAATCACCAATAAAAACAATAAACGTTCAACGGGTGTAATATTGTTAGATATTGAAAAAGCGTTTGACACCGTTTGGCATAATGGCCTGTTATTTAAACTTATTGATGCAAATATACCAAAATATCTATGTAAACTTATTTCAGATTTCATTCACGACAGAAGCTTTAAAGTTGCGATTAATAATGAAACATCAACTCCAAAAACTATTACCTCAGGGTTACCTCAAGGATCAGTCTTGTCGCCATTGCTTTACTCGATATATACATCCGATTTTAAAGTCCCAAAATATATGAAAATTGCTTATTACGCAGATGATACTGCGTTAATTTCTTCAAACAAACTTACAAGTGCACTCCTGAAGAAAATGGAAAAAGGACTTGTAAATTGCAGCAAATATTTTCACAAATGGAAAATCAAAATTAATCCAAATAAGACCCAAGCAATAATTTTTCCATTCAACAAATCTCCCAAAAGACTGCCAAGACGTCATCTTCTTATTGGAAATAATACCATAAATGTACTTAACGATGTACAAATCTTCTTCATGAAGAAACAGGTTATGAAAAAATTACCGATTTCATAACAAGGATTAACAATAATTACTTTGCCAAAATTGAAAATTCCTCTTACCCACTGATAAGAGAATGTACAGAAATAACGTAAAATTAAAAAGAAATCACCAAATTGAAAATTATATGCTTATAGAGGTCTATTATTTCTAATAAACCTTCTATAAGCATATAAATATTTTCAGATAGTATTTGAATTTATTAAATCATATAAAGGTTTTTTCCTCCCATTTTCCTTTAAAAATCATTAAAAATAATATAAAAACTATTTAATATCTCTAGATCCTATGTATTATTTGTTGCAATATCTATATGTAAAGATAAGATCTCATATGTAAATATCAAAATTTGTTAAAATATGTAAATAAAGGATGAATATTTAATTGAAATTTAATTGAAATTGAATTGGATACCTCCAGGGCTTTTTATTTATAATTTTAAGACATTTGTTTTGTATAATTTGTAAGCGTTTTAGGTGGCAGTTGGCAGCGTCACTCCAAATAGGACACGCGTATGTTAATATCGGCCTTATAACACTTTTGAAGAGTAGATTTTTGTTTTTGGGGTTTAGAAATGACCTTCTATTTAGTAGTGGCCATAATGCTTTAAATGATTTTATAGCTTTTTGACACGTAGCCATAATATGTTGTTTAAATGTAAGCTTTTTGTCCAAGACAACTCCGAGATATTTGACCTCGTTAAGTACATTTATGGTATTATTTCCAATAAGAAGATGACGTCTTGGCAGTCTTTTGGGAGATTTGTTGAATGGAAAAAGTTATTGCTTGAATCTTATTTGGATTAATTTTGATTTTCCATTTGTGAAAATATTTACTGCAATTTACAAGTCCCTTTTCCATTTTCTTCAGGAGTGCGCTTGTAAGTTTGTTTGAAGAAATTAACGCAGTATCATCTGCGTAATAAGCAATTTTCATATATTTAGATGATGATGATGATGTTTCATTATTAATCGCAACTTTAAAGTTTCTGCCGTGAATGAAATCTGAAATAAGTTTGCATAAATATTTTGGTATATTTGCATCAAGAAGTATTAATACTAGGCCATTATGCCAAACGGTGTCAAACGCTTTTTCAATATCTAACAATATTAGACCCGTTGAACGTTTATTGTTTTTATTTGTGATTATTTGATTTTTAATTCTGTTTATTTGGTGCGTAGTGCTATGCCCTTTTTTAAATCCAAATTGTTCTTTGGCAACAATAGAATTGGTCGTTACAAATTCACTAAGACGAGAATGTAGTATTTTTTCAAATATTTTACCTAAGTTACTTAATAGACTAATAGGTCTGTAGCTGTTTCGGTTATTTTTTGGCTTACTAGGTTTGTTTATGGCTATAACCTTAGCATTTTTGAAATGGTTTAGGAAATAGTTGAGTTTTATGCAGCTGTTAAATTGTAATGGTGCAGCGTTGGTGGAAGTTCCGCTTCCTGTTTCCCTGAGCCTTTGCTGGTCGCACGTGCTTGCGAAGGGGCCTAGCTCGCCGGATGGGTGGGGTCTTGCTCTGGCCCAGGGAAACCGCACTACAGATTTTCACGTGCGATTTATAAAAAAAACTGTCAAAAAACGGATACTAAATGGATGGATGGATGGCATACTTACTTTCCGTTGGGGACTAGATGTTATGCCCCTTTTTGCCCTCCCTACCATGTTACCTGATATTCCATCTTACTTGGAGGTAACCCACTTCAATGAAAAGATTTGGTTTGGTTTGGTTTTCTACATTGGGTTAAAAAAAAAGTTTATTTAACCTTCATTTTAAGGTTATAAATTTAAATTATAATTATCAAAATTTATTTTATTATTTTTTTTTATATTATCGCAAAATTTTACCTTTTAGAAAAAATTTTAATTTTAACATATTATTTTTTTTTTTTTTTTAGCAAAATTTTAATTTTTAGGGATATTTTAATTTTAGGAAAAAAATTTTTTTTATAGCCCAAGTTTAATTTTAGGACAAATTTTAATTATAGCAAAAATTTTAAGTTTAGCAAAATTCGATTTTAGGGAAATTTTAAATTTAGGAAAATTTTTAAATTTTAGGAAAATTTTTAATAGTAGAAAAAATTTTTAATTGTAGCATTTTTGAATTTTAACACTATTTAATTTTGGCTTAATTTTAGCATTAGAAAAATTTTTGTTTAGACTTTATAATTAGACAATTTTACATTTAGGGAAATTCACATTTCGAAATGTTTTATTTTAGTTTAATTTTACAATAAGAGAAAATTTTTATAATCGAAAATTTTATAGTTAGTAAAAATTTTATATTTTAGCCAAATTTTATATATAGCAAAATTTATTTCTATTTAGCTTAAATTTATAAAAGTTCTTAACGTAGTAAAAATTTAAGTTTAATTAGAAAAATTTATTAATTTGGTAACATTTTAAATTTAATAAAAATTTTAAATTTAGAAAAATAATTATATTGTACAAAAATTTTTAAGCGGACAATTTAGGATTAATAAATAAAATTACCGCCTTGTGGTTGTACAGATGAAGCTGCTGCCGCCAGACGCCGTCGTTGTGTCTCGCAATATGCCATTAAAAAAATTGGCCATAGCTGCATTAATAACGATATTGTTGCTGATTTCCATACAAAATGTTTATAATTCCTTAATTTTGTTTTATCAATCAGGTACCCAATATTTTGTGGTTTTTATTTATTTAAGTTAATTAATACACAGTCTTAGAGAAGAAACAATCCCTTTTGAAGGAATTTTGTAGTATTGCTTATTTGGTTTATGTCGATAATGCTTTTTTTTAATTTTAATTATACTTTGAACTTTAATATTTTATATTTATTTATAGCAATTTAGTTCTTAACTCGATTTAATTTTTAGTTTAGTTTTTTTTTTAATAATTATAGATTTAATACAAAAAGATAATTTTTAATTCACTTAACTATTTCTTAAATTTAATTTGACATTTCATTAGTCTTTTCTTATTTCTTTTATTCTTAAACACTACATTTTAATTTAAATTCTTAAGAGGGTTTTTCCTCAACCTTGCTTCTGCAACATTCAAAATTCAACTCCCTTTTAATTTTAAATGTCTTTTTATTCAAGCTAATCTTTTTCATTCATTCCATTATCTCTAGATAAAAACCTGTTTATTAAAAAAAAAATCGCCACCAATTCATTGAGACCATTCACACTCATTCATAATACTCTCTAGCATTGAAAACACGCTCACTCATGTATGACGATGAGAGTACGTGAAATCAATACAAGAACAAAAAGTGGTTTGACCAGACTGATTGTAAAGTTTATGATTGAGTGAATGGACTTACAATAATAAAACAGGCAGTTGGTAACAAAAAAAAAAAAACGAACATCAAGTGTTTTATTAAAGTGTACAGAAAACACAAAACAAACATTTAAACAAATCACATACAGACGAAACCGTATTTTTTTCATGCAAAAATTTTGCATGGCAAAAGACATAAATAACGTTACGTTTTAATGTGACTTGTATGTGCTTCTAAGTACAGTCTTCACCAAAATAAACGGCCGTCACAAAATATTATAACCAGTAATTTTAGAGCTTTCAGTGGTAGTTTCTTTAAGAGCAGGTTGGGAACATTGTCAAAACCAGGAGATTTTGAGGGTTTTATTGATGAGACAATATTCATTACTTCTTCAAGAGATGTATAAGTAGCTGATTCAGAACTAGGATTTTCCTTTTTAAAATTATTTACTCTTGTATTTATTAATGTATCCGCTGAGTGGTTGTAGTTCGAAGTGAGGTTATTTGCTTGCCAGGATTTCAGCCTTGCCCTTATCAGATGATATTTTTGTATTTCCAATTTTAAAGTGAGAGATTTGATTTTTTCCCTTTCCTCGCAAGTTCCTGCTTATTTTCCAAAATGATTTATCACCTGGTTTTAAATTGGATAATAATTGAGACCATTTCTTATTGCGCTCCGAATTAATACTTTTATCAATCATGTTACTTAGAAACTTAGTACATTGATTATAAAAAGTTTGTTCGGCTATATTTGAAGATCGTTGGCTTTTTCTTTTAAAGCTTCTTCTTAGTTTAATATATTTTACAGTACTTTCTGGTAATGTGTAATTATTTTGTTGGGTTATTTTAGGTGTAGACGCATCCCTTGCTTCGAAAACTACATTTATAAATTTTTGTATTTCCAGATCAATTATTACCTTGGTATTGTATATATCCGAATTTAACGTGATTTTATTGTCTAAAAAATTCATATAAATGTTCCAGTTGGTTGAACTATAATCGTAATAATTGAGGTCAACCTGCGAGACCGTTGATCTTTTAATTGTACATATAATGGGGCGATGGTCTGATGGTATTTCGTAATCCATTGTTTTTACGTCTATATCTAAAGCGGAATTGCTTAAAATAATATCGTCTGTGGATGCTTCGCGATTGTGTTGATGGGGGAATAGGGTTGGACTATTAGGGTAGTGAATGAAAAAATTGCTTGATTGCTGTAGGTTGTTGAGTGCAATTCCTGCAGTATTATTTGAACGGCAATTCCAAGAACAATGTTTGGCATTTAGGTCACCAAAAACTATATATTCTTTGGTGGAAGGTGTTAGGTTCAAGATATCAGCACAGAAGTTATGAGTATATCTTGGTGAATATAACGAAGATACAACAATAGGTCTATTATTTATAATAACTTCAATTGAGATGTTTTCGATTGATGATGTGTTTGATATAAAGAGGTTTTTATGAGCGACAGATTTATGAATTAACAGAGCTACTCCTCCTCCTCTTGCATCTGTTCTGTCACTTCTATATAAATAATAATTTTTAAAATAGGGTCTATGATTTTCTGAAAAAAATGTTTCATTCAAAGACGCTATTTTAATATTTTCTCGTTCAATTAATTTAGAAAAGTTTGAAATGCCATTAGCATTCAAGTGAAGCATTTTGAATTCGTTTAAATTATTAGTATAATCCATGGGCGTATTTTACCATTGACATTACAACTTTGATTTGTTGTACTTTTGAAGTGCACCTATGCAAATCATCCATAGCTGTAGTGAAAATATCAAAAAGCTAAATAAATCGTTGTGTGTTTTCAGCTGGTTAGCATATGTAGCTTTGCTGTTATTATTGATGTTATTTTTACAATTTGTGTTGTTGTTTCTTAAATTAGGGAAATCTCCCACATTAAATTGAAATGAGTTATTTTGTTGTTGTCTGCTTTTATTCAGACTTTTAGAAGTAACTCTTGTTCTAGTTTCCAAATAGAGAGAACGTAACGGACAGTTTATATCGTTTGCAGAGTGATCAGTCTCTCTTTTCCTTGTTTTTTTTTGCAATTAAAACATGTAAAAACAGCTGATCTTTTTTCATTTAAACGGACACACACTTGTATGATGTTGTTCTGCACATACGATGACAATGTTCACCGCCATGGCCATACATTAAGCAGTTCCAGCATTGAGTTGGTTTATTTCTGGATCTAGATTTGCATTTTTTCCAGGAAATTATAATATTTGAAATTGTTCTTACGTTTCTTAAGGCAGTTGGGTTAAAATTTTTACGTACAAATTGAACTTTGTAAACTGCATTGTTGTTCGAACTGAATTTGGTGACTATTTCAGCTACGGAAGAAGGGGACAGGTTGTAGTTTTTTAGCTCTGCGGTGATGTCCTCAGTTTTTATGCGGGGTAAACCGTGTAAAAAAGTGGTGTATAACCTATTATCTTTGGAGCCATAAGAGTGAAACTCCAACTTACTCTCTTTAAGAATTTGCTTGTAGCATTCGAACATTTCTTTACTTGGAGCAAAAATTTTAGTACCAATTGAAGTACGTTTGAAAATACAATCTTCACCAAGTAGTTTTTGTATTTCTGTAAATGAGGCGTTAGCTTCAACAACAATAGGTGGAGGTTTGTGTTGTTTAACCTCGTTAATATTTGATACAGGAGTTACGTCCATATCATTAAGGCCAGCAAGCAGGCTAAATCTGTTGCTTGAAGTTGACGCGATATTCGGGTCAAAACCCGGAGGAAGTTTTGTCATCTTCTTGTTGGCAAAGAGCTTTCTTTTTTATGAAGATTTGGCCCCTCGGGCCATCGCTAGTTTTTTTATTCCTGTTTTAAGCTGAATTGACTACCACGTGAGTTCAAATGAGATCAAGAATAGGCAATTGCAAAAACAAAAATATACACTTGTTATTAATTTTAAATAGTTGTACTCTAAGCGCTTTAATTATTTACACGACCGTTCGTAAAGAGAATTAGATTCGAACTGATGAGCTTTCAGCAAACCTAAGCCACTCTATCACTTTTTTTAACTGTTTCTTCCTTTTCAAAACAATGATGTCAACAACAACTTTTTAACATCAGTGGATAAAATAACTAATATTATAAAAAATTTTAAGAAAAAAAAAGTCACCCGGTATAGATGGGATAAACAATAAAATGTTAAAGCTCCTTCCAAAAAAAAAAAAAAAAGAATACAGCGTTTGCCATGCATTATAAACAACTGCTTAAAATTATATTTTCCAAATTGCTGGAAGCAGGCAAAAATTATTACAATATGTAAGCCATCCTCATTTTGTCCATCCTCATAAAGGCCAATTAGCTTATTATCTTCATTGAGTAAAATCTTAGAAAAAAAAATTATCAAATTATCAAAGAAAAAATTTTAAAATATTGTGATGAAAATCATATTCTTCCAACACATCAATTCGAGTTCAGAACGTCTAACCATTTAGTGAGAATAAAAGGAAAGATTAAAGAAAATTTTATTGCTGGGAAAACAACAGGTATGCTATTACTTGATAAAAAAAAAATCAGATATTGACTCAGTATGGCACGATGGAGTAATTTTTAAAAAGATCAACCTTAACTTCCCACCTCAAATAGTAAAACAAGTAAGAAACTAATTGGATATAGCAAATAAGCATAAACCAAATTTGAGTGGCATTTTTATTAATTTTTTTCGCTGCAGATATGAAAAAAGTTCATAACGGAAACCATATTTATATGGGGACTAGGTCGAAAAATGGACCGATCCCGACCATATTTGGTAAAGTCACTTATACTTTGAAAAAATACATACAAACCCAATTTGAGAAAAATCTGTGCAATATTTTTGTTTTTTGATAAATTTAAGTGAAGATCGGGAAGCAGCTCTATATGGGGCCAATGACTAAGAATTTTCCTATAGGGATTATTTTTTAACTACTGATTAACAAGGTTCAGAAAATACACACACGAAACACACAATGTTCTGTTCAAAAGCAGCCAACACATATCTTTATTTTCATATCAATTATGTGCGTTTCAAAATTTTCTACGGTACCCAACACAACCATGACTGTGTTCGTTTTAATATTTCGTTATTTACACGAACATTTTTGTATCACATACTTTTTGCTTCAATCACACATAAAGCACACATTTTTGAGTGTTGCTTTATTTGAAGTTGATGTTCTGGTACGTGTAGTGAAAAAAAACACAGAACATGTAAAATAAACAGGTTCGAGTTCAGTTATATTTTAAGTCGTGTTGTGGCTCGTGTAGTAAGAAACAACAGAACATGTACAGTAAACAGGTTCGAGTTCAGTTATATTTTAAGTCGTGTTTAAAATATAACTGAACTCGAACCTGTTTATTGTACATGTTGTGTTTTTTCTTACTACACGAGCCACAACACGACTTAAAATATAACTGAACTCGAACCTGTTTATTTTACATGTTCTGTGTTTTTTTTCACTACACGTACCAGAACATCAACTTCAAATAAAGCAACACTCAAAAATGTGTGCTTTATGTGTGATTGAAAAAAAAAGTACGTGATAGAAAAATGTTCGTGTAAATAACGAAATATTAAAACGAACACAGTCGTGGTTGTGTTGGGCACCGAAGAAAATTTAAAAACAAACATAATTGATATGAAAATAAAAATATGTGTGTGTTGGTCTAAGTTATGTTTGTTTACATATATGTACGAGTTTTTTATTCAGTGTGTGTTTTTTTCTGAACTCTGCTGATTAATAGATGTAATAAACACATACAAACCCAATTTGACTGAGATCTATGTATATGGTAATTTGGAACTTATGGCAATTTATGTCGATTTCATAGGGGTCATTTGTATGGGGACTAGGTTTGAACATAGACCGATTCTCACCAATTTCAATAGCGTTCATCCCATGGCCGGTGAAAGCTTATATACCAAATTTCACCAAAATGTATTCATATTTGCGACCTGTAGTTTGATTACAAGGTTTACATGGACACGGACCGACATTGCTTTTTCGACTCAAAAAGTGAGAGTCGATCGGTATAATTAAAGATGGGTCTAGGACGAACATTTTTGGTTGTTAAAACAGCAGCACAGTCATTATACCTAAACCACATAGTGGTATAGGGTATAAATGCAAAGCTTTTTCAAAAACAGAACATACAAAGTATTTATAGGCAAACATTTCTCTTCGGAAATAACAATACCCGCAGGTTGTCTTCAGGGATCTTGTCTATCATCAATTTTGTACAAGATATATACATCAGATTTTAATTTGTTGGTCGACTGTTCTTCATAAATTTTTGCAGACGACACAGCAGTATTTAGCCATTGTTGCGGTGGCGGAGGCTTATCGGAAGAGCCTCGAATGGTATCCGGGAGTGCTTTGTCCGCCCATGGATCGGGCGAAGAAACCAGTCCGCGTAGTAATATTAGGGAGTGCATGTTCCGCCCAAGGATCGGGCGAAACCTCCAGTCCCAAATGCTTGTTTTTGTTTTGTTAGTATTGTTAGTATTATTTTTTTGTTTTTTTTTGGGGTTAGTTTTTTTTTATTTTAGTTTTTAAATATTTTCTGTGTCCCTAACCATGTAAAGGAGGGGGCTCCTAAAATGTGATTGGAGCGAACTGAACTCCTGCCCCATGTCCAAGTTCTTAAAATTTCGTTGGTAAAAATGGGCAAACTTGAACCAATGCGGCAGAGCTACACCGCAGTTTGCCCCATCGTGCTCATTTTGTGTTCGAACCTGAAAATAAAGAAGAGGCGAAAATGTAGAGAAAAGTGTGCTTAATTCTGGAACGATACTTTGCATTTGGATTAAATACTTACCTGTAGCGTTTATCCTCGTCTTTGGCCCAGCAGAGTAGGAAATCTGCAATAGAAAGAAAAATGGAAACGAATTAATGTGTGTACACTTATAGGCGGTGGCCATGTTGTTGTTAGAAGGCTGAAAACAGAAATGAAAATAATACATTAATAGAATGATTGACCTAACAAACCTTAGTTTTACCAAAGGAAAATACTCACCTGCATTGCTATGAGGTCGTCCGAAGTCGCAAATTTGCCGGAAAATCTGTAAATAAAATAGAAATAAAAAATAAGTATATTTTTTATAATGTACATACTTACGTGTGTTTGTGAATTTATATGAATGGGAAGAAGACAGACATATGTTATGTGTGTGTAGGGTTTACATAGAAAGATAGTGAAAAAATTGGCAATGCGGAAAAAATTTGTAAAATAGTAAAACGCAGCGTTGGATATTACATTGAAGAACGTAAAATTTCAAATAAAGTAAATTGATTTTGTTTTGAAAACTTTAAAGGTAATAACCTTATTGAAATTGATGATAGCCTGGTAGGTTGGGAATAGTTTGTGACGGTTTTTCGTGGGACGGAGGAGATATAAAAAGGGGGAAAGGTTAAATCAAGGTTGGTTAATGTATTTAAATGTATAAATTCTGGAAAAAGATAGATTGTGGTTTAACAAATTAATAATATAATGTTTAAATAAAAGATGGAGTATTGGCGGGATTAGAGCAATTGGAATATATTATTAAATTAAAAAAAAGATGGAGTTTTGGCGGTAAAATTGCAATATATAATGTATAAATAGATAACGTTAAGGTAAATAGAGATTTGGAAGGTTGGAAAGAATATCGACAACTTAGAACAGCGAAGGTATTGTTTTAAAAATATTAGAATTGAGTATCAAGTCGTATGCTAACAAGAAAGGTCGGAACAAAAGTTAACGGCCACAGTGCAGTGTAAAATGTAGAAGTAAAAAAGAAAAGAAATCAAATATTAAGCCTGGCTACATCACTAGATACGGAAGGGAGGATATTCCAACCAGAGGCTGTCGACATTTAAGCCTGTTTGTAGAAATCAAAGGACGGCGGCTGTGAATGGCGGCCGGCATTTTGTCTTGTGTTCCGGAATCATCACCAAAGCTAAGTCCATCGTAGCCAGGTATTTTGAAAATTGTATTTTTTAGTTCCGATGTACTTATCTACCAAATGAAAAAGGCGTGATTAAAGTCATCATTAAGTATTATTTACGGTGTTTTAAACCGGAAAGGAAATATTTACATTTTTATAGAATAAAGCGATAACGAAGGTAGATGTAGAATTGTGATTTGTATTGTTACATACGCATATACGAGCAATAACTTAAAGAAACAAACGCTAAAAAGATACAAAAGTAAAAAAAAAGATATATACGTGTGAAGTTATTTTGATATTAAATATTTATTTTTATTTATTGAAAACGGAAAAGATTTAAAAATAGAGAATATGAAAAGTTGAAATGTTATTATAGTATATTAGACTAAGTAGTGTTTAAGAATTTAATTTTTGGTTTGTAGTAATTGTTTATGTATATAAAGTATCCATATAATCATAGAGTGTAGGGGTTGAGATAAAGTCAGCGCCGTAAAAAAGCAAAAAGGTTGTAAGCCTCTAAGTAAATTAGAAAGGGAAACTTTTATATATATTGCAAAAAAAAATAAAGATAAAGATATAATTAGTTCAGTTAGGGGTGCACATCTTCAGCGTGGTAGTAAAATAAATGTGAAAGAAATCTAGTATCCTCAGGGAGCTCCTTTAGGTATAGGATGATTTAGAGCGGCTTCAGAAAGAAAACTCTGAGATAAAAGAAGAGATTTGGACCCTGTATAAGAGAAAAAAAAGTTTTTTTTTTTGTGAATTTGAACAATGCATATATATGAAAGTAAAGTTTCAAAATATAAATTTTTGTTTAAGTAATAATTAAATTAAAGAAAAAGAAAGGCGTCTAGAAAAAAATTGTAAAAAAAATAAGTTCATAATTAATAAGAGTGGTAAATGTATAATCAAATGTGTTTTTTTTTTAAATTGTGTATATTGTTTTTTTTTTATTTTTTCTATAATAATATTAATAATAAGATCTAATTAATGTTAAGCATAAAAAGAAATGAATAGTTTAGGATTTATAATAATAAATAATGTAAAAACTTAAATGAAGAAAAGAATTTGAGTGTGGATAATGTCGGCTTAATTTTCTGAAGGGATAATGGCAATAGTGGGTAAGTAAGAGGAGGGAAGGTCGAGTGGATTTAGGGGTCGTATGAAATAGTAATTGTGGCAATTGTACGACTACGGTAGGGTGGGCGAAAAGGAGCGAACATCGGTCTCCTATGTGTTGTGTGGTGATTTGTTAGTTAGGTAAAGTCAGTTTTTTTTTGTGTGTGTTTTAAGCAAATGATTTTTTTTTTGTGTGTGAACGTACGGCCGGTGAGAGGGTTGGGACCTCCTGGGTGAGTCTAAAATTGAGCTAGTCGCGAGCCTCATCGGTCCAAAAACGGTTCATAACACCATGGGATTTTAGTTGAGGATATTATCAACAGTCTCCAAAACTCATTAATGCGTATAGAAGAATATTTAAAAAAATGGAAAATTCTTATTAACCCACAAAAAACACAAGCAATATATTTTACACGGAAACGAAAGTCTTGTTTCCTCCCAAAAAAAATGTTTGCATTAATAACACATATATTGAATGGGACTACAAAGTCAAATACCTTGGTACTATCCTAGATTCAAAAATCAACTTTAGTCATCAACCACATAATAGATAAAATAAATAACGTAACAAAGCCAATGTCTCATTTGTAAATAGAAAGTCCACCCTAAGTCTTACTAACAAAATCATTATTGTTAAAGGTATCTTTACGGCTATTTTGTATTACGGAGTCCCAGTGTGGCATGATGTAGCTAATTATCATATCCAAAAACTCCAAAAAAGACAGAAAAAATTGCTAAAAATGATATACAACCTACCACGCCACTATTCAACTCGCCGATTGCATTCCATTAACGGCATTGCTATGGTTAAAGCCATAACCACAGCGTAAACAGTGGCGACAGCTCGAAAAATACAACACTGTATTTTTGTTTTAACAATCAAATCAGGGTTGCATTTTGTAAAGAAATCGGAAGCAACAGCTATATTAAAAAGTATATGCTATCACCTTTATACACGTTGTATACATTGTTTTTATTTATTTGTGATTATTACTGTCAAAAATTCTAATTTGGGAAGAAATTTTTTGAAAATTCCACAGCACAGTTTATCACAAATAAAATTTTTGAAATAAATATAAAAAATAAATAATAATGGCATTAAAGTAAGTAACAGAGTATGCATTATAGTTTAAAAAGAAAATGTGTAAATACTAGTGTACAGAAAAAAGCTAAGCAACAGGTACACCAATGGTTGTTTGCCCAACAAATCTAGGTGTGACAAATGTCCACCGTGAAAACTTAAGTGTTAGAAGAACCTCCTGAGGCGGACAAATAGAGGGATTAAGGATTCTGCAGAGTTAGAACATAGAGGAATTACAGAAACAAAGAAGAGCGCACAAACTTTCATGGCCAATTCAAATTTCAGACAAGTTAATGCTGAATTAAAGAATGTATTGGTCGGTACGGTTGGAGAAGCTCTTTTAACAAGAGAAAATATATTAACCGAAGACAAGTTACAGTTAACACCCACTACAATTTTAATGTATTCGCTTTGTGGTTAGGGTATAATGACTTAGTGCTGATGTTTGTAACCATCTTTAATTATACCGATTGGCTCAATCACTTTGTGAGTTTATTTAGCAATGTCCGTCAGTCCGTCTCTGTGTCCACGTAAACCTTGTAATCAAACTACAGCTCGCAAATATGAATATATTTTGATGCAATGTAGTATATAAGCGTCTATCGGCCATAGGATGAACGCCATTTAAATTAGTGAAAATCTGTCTGTGTTAAAATTTGATTTATGCTTATTTTCTATATCCAATTAGTTGGGCCTTAGAGATAGGGCCTGTGAACGCATGGTAGAGGGTATCGTATAGTGGGTCTAAACGGACTATAATTTTCATACTTGTTTAACTATAGGCTTCTAAGTGGGTATTTATACATTTTTCTCCTAAAAATTATAATGCATATAAGTAGAATTGAATTGAATTAGTAAAAAATTAAACAATGTTATTTATATATATATTTTTTTTAATATAGTGTGTGTTTAATGGGTTGTGATCTTGGGGAGGCAAGACTCCATACGTTACCGGGGGATCCGAACCGGTATGTGTATATTTATATATTTTTTGTATATTCTAAATTTGTTATTTTTTCTATATTAAATTGATATTCAGATCTTGTTCTTACATATTTATAACAAATAATAAACATCTTTTACAAAAGTCAATATAGTGTTTTTTATTAAAATCCAATGGTTTTTTTTAATAACTTTTACAATTAGGTGGTCGATTTACAACAAAGTTGCTAGCTTTACAAAGTTACACAACAAATTTACCTTTATATATCCTAACAAACTTTGTGCATCAAATGCTGTAAACTATAATCTGGCTGTAAACTATATCCAGCAAAATACTTTCAGATTTAAAACCAGATAGTTTTCTTATGGTTAACGGCCGTCTTAAAATAATATATTTTGGTATTGCGAGTAATATAGCCACTGATTCAACGAGTATACACTCGCAGAAATGTCTCCTCAAGCGCCGATGCTACTGCTGGAACTGCTCCGAGTGCCATTGGCGTTGTTGTGTGGTGTGTTGTGGGTCGGAAGTGATATATGCGCTGTTAGATTGTCCAGATTTGTGACTACTACATATTTGCGGTTGCTGTCTAATCTGGGTTGTGAAGACCGGTTCTACCCAGTGATTTAAAGGTACTGATAGGGCTGTGCCAGCACAAGCTTTTACTGCCTCTGGACACAAACGTTTAGGCACATCCCGCAAGTCTTTTTGATCTATTCCTTTATCCGAAAAACTGCCTCCAACAGCAGCTTTGCTTATTGTACTCAACAATTTTTCCTGTTGCTATAAGTACACAAATTTAAAAAATAAATAACAATCAATACTAAATATCTTAATAAACAATGATTATCATATCATGCACAGAAGAGGCAGAAGAGTTTGGCTTAAAACTTTAATTATATAATCGTCACTGTAAGGTTTAAAAACAAATGCAGTGCATATATGAATATCAGTGATTTCAAAATGTTTATATATATTATTAACTTACATTGTTTTTCTGCTTTTGGTTCTTGCAATTGTTACAACAAATCCTTTTCTATGCCACTGAAATTTTCTGCTTTCCTTTTCAACTTTAAGTTGGGCTTTCTTACCTAATTCTGCTTGTAGTCCATCTACTAATTTTTGTCATTTGTCATTTGTTGTTTTGTCTGTTTTACATTTTACTGAAGTTGTTTTTCTTTATACTTCAATCCCATTTCCAAATACTCAATCAATTTTTGTAGTTCTTGGTGGTTTTGTATTTGTTGTTCGTAATTGTTAATTTTTGGAACTCACATTTTTAAGGGTTTACTAGCCTTTATAAAATTAAATCTGTTCAACAGGCTGTTGTTTAGAAGCGTTCTCAATTGTAGATATCTGTTGTTATATTTGAGATTTTGTCTTCAGTTGCGGCTAATTTTTATTCTTTTCAGCTGGATGTCTATTAATAGGAGCAAAAAAAGTGCCAATTAATGTTTTATTTATAAAGCCAATGGTGTAGTGCCCAAAGCAATGAATAATACCGGACAAATTTCGATTTAGGACCACTCACGCGCAAGTCATAATCCAAAGCATTAATACCACAATTGAACTTGCGAAAAGTTTCGTGACTCGCCACCAGCAACTGGACCAATAGTTAGCTCAACTATAGTAATTTTTGATTCCTTCCTTTCGGCCCTGGGTTGAGCAGTGGTGAATGTAACTGGCAAATTTACCAGCATTTATACCAACATTACTGGTATTATCACAATCACAAGCTTTAGGTTTTAATATGCACCTATTATACCTTTTATTTCTGAAAAGGAAATACCACAGATTACTAAATTTAATGTTAATTTGTCAAAAATACAATTTTATGAATTTTTTTCAATGTTTATACTCACTAAATTTCCATTGTTTTTATTTTTTATGCTGTCAGTGGTTGAAAACATGTTCTATAGCTGTTCACTTGCACACATTATATTTTGTATATTCTATTTTTTTAATCTCTTTCGCACTTCTTTACCAAAACAAAATGGAGAAAAAGGTAAACAAAGCCATACGGTTCGAGATTGCTTTTTTGACAGCTGTTAAGCTGTCACAACTGGTATAAGCTGTGGCCATAACTATGAGCTCAGATGTCAAATGTCTGAATATAATCACATTAACCAATTGTTTTTATGTATTTTTTGTTTGTGTTAAGAAAGATAATAAATTGAAATTAACTTTAATTAAATAAAAAGATAAAATAAATAGATAAAATGATGAAGTATGAACAAATCTAAAATTTCAATACAAAAAATTCCGTGTGTAGACACGGATGAAAGTTTAAAAGAGAATTTCAAATAGTTTCAGAAAGAAAAATTTCACGTGGAAACCGGGACCAACTAACGGTGTTAACCTAGTCTTAAGTTTTATCTTAACAAAAAACTTTTTTTTTTGCAGTTTACTACAGGTTTTTGTTACTTTTTGCTAGTAATATATAAACATTAAATATACAGTATTAATGATGTTATCAAATGTAAATATTCCTAAAGGTGCTATTACACGAAGTTTTTTTTACATATGTACTGTCACTTTTTTTATCCATATGAAATTCTTCATGTCTGTCAAAATTGTCTTTTACATACGATTCATAATTTTTGCTATCACACGTACGTATGTATTTCCGTATGACATAACCTCTAAATGTAAACAGCAGCTGATTTAATTTGTGATTTTACAAAAATTTGTTGTTAAAAAAAATGTTATGTATTTTTTAATTGTTAATTAATACTAAGCAATTTATTTTTCTTTCAATATTAATCTTTAAAATGTACTCTGTTTTTCTTTCGCCACAAGCAGTGTTGTATTTTCATTTGTTTGTCATGCAAAAATAAAACCTGTTCTAATTGAAAAATGTACATGTGACTTTCCTCATGTATTGTACATAAACAATGTTTCATATGTATCACACGATGTGTACAACTTTTGTTGTGGGAAAATTTGACAGTACATATGTAAAAAACACATCATGTAATAGTACCTTAAGTAGAAAAGGTCAATTTTTGTCTGAACTCTTTATTTATTTATTTATTTATTTATTCAAGTATTGTAATATAAAGCCATCCAGGCCAAGTAAATCTATATTACATAGCAATAATCCTGAGATCAAGAGGCTTACAAATATCTTAACATATTGACAAAAACAATATCGTATATCAGTAATTCAATATATCGACTCCCCAACCGTAACGTAAGATAAAGAGAAAAACAAAGTAAAAGTCAATATTATAGTACAAATGTCCCAATAAGCGATAGCCATAAAACAAGCAGTTACGTAATGAATTAGAAAATTCAAGAAAAGAATAACAAGCAAAAGAAGTAGCACAATCTTAGCAATGTATGTGATAGCTACAAAAATATTAAACAAAACTAGCAAAGTGCTGAAGCAGTTTTAAACGAAACACATTGTTCGACTGCGAGAAAATACATAGCTCATAAGGCAGTCGGTTCCAACACCGAGCCACCATGACCACAAAAGACCTTTCAAACAAAGACCTCACAATCCTAGGAATAAATACTTGAGGGTTTCTAGTAGATCGTGAAAAAATAAATATATTACATAATTTAATAGGTCTGCCAGTTTTTATGATCCTATGAAATAAAATTAAATTACGGTATTTAACAAAGTTTTCAAATGAACATCCAAGGAAGCGATGAACATAGCTCGATATATGAACCCGTCTTTCCACACCATAAATAAATCGCACAATTGTATTGACTATACATTTCAGTTTTTTTAAAATGTATGCCAATTGTACCTGATATCACCTCAAGTCCATATAACACCTGCGACATCAAGAGGGAATGACCTAATCTTAACTTGATTCGAAAGGGTAGGAAAATATTAATGGATAAAGCATCAATATGGGGTTTGAAAGACAGCTTATTATCAAGCACAACCCCTAAACACCTTAGTTGGCTACAAAATTCAAGCACAAATTCACCTAAGAAAATATTAAAGTCAATTAAGAATCGATTAGTAGGGCCAAACATAATAGCCTTAGTTTTAGAAGAATTTATGGATAATGAGTTTGTCAAAGCCCACTGTGAGACACACTCCAGACAATGGTTTATGTCATGTTCTAAGACATCAGAAAAAAAAAGCGGCTACCTTTAAATAGCAAAAAACATCATCAGCAAATATGAACGTATCACATGTCGTTGAGTCAGTAGTCACATGGAAATCATTTATATACAAAATGAACAGTAGAGGACCTAAAACGGACCCTTGAGGTACACCAGAGTAAAGAGAAAGTAAGCCAGATCTAAGACCATTTAGTACCACAAACTGTGATCTACCACTCAAATAGGACATTATTAGTTTACAAGCCGAATTTGAAAACCCAAATTCATATTTAAGCTTATATAACATTCTCATATGGTTAATAGAGTTGAAGGCTTTAGAGAGATCAAGTGAAATCAAAACACTCAATTTATCACTATTCACATTTTCTCTAATAGCATCAGTGAGTTTAAGAAGTAAAAGGGTCGCAGTGTAACCCTGACGAAAAGCATACTGAGATTCATAAATATGACTAGATGTAAACTGAATTATCTGATCTTTAAGGAGATGCTCGACAGCTTTAGACAGTGCAGGAAGTATAGAAATGGGTCTTAGATCATCAGGACTATTTACTACTCTCGATTTAGGAATGGGAACAACACGAGCAGTCTTCCAAGCAATGGGAAATTTCGATGTAGTGAGAATAGTATTTACCAAGTTCAAAATAAGGGTCGATAAGTACGGAAACAATGTTTTTATAAATTTAATAGGAATTCCGTCAATGCCAACCGACTTTGACTTCACTTTATTAAGGGCTTTTAGTAGTTCCATCTCACTCACACAACGAAAGGAAAAAGACTCAGCAACATCAACCAAATCAAGGTCAACATGATATTGATTACCCAGATCCATACCACCTGCAAAAAAGTTATTAAGAACCTCAACATCACCATCCCAAACCACATCATCATCCCCTACACACCCAGAACGCCTCAGTACTCTCCACAAACCAGTAGAATCTAATCCCCAAAAAAGTTTAGAAAATGCCTCCTTTTCTCTTTCCGAAACACATTTTTAGCCCTATTACGAAGCCTACAATAATTTGACCAATTCTGATTTGAACGCTCAGACCGAAAAGCAGCATACGCTAAATCCCTCAATGATCTTGCTAAGACAATATCTATTGACTCCATCCAAACATTTCTTACATTATGTAGTCTTTTCCTCACAACAGGCACACAAGCAAAAAGACTATCAAAAAGCGAACAAAGTAAAGAGCATTTATTATCCACATCACCAGTATTAAAAAACTCAAAGGAATCAAAATCATTCAGCAAGGAAAATAAGCCATCCCAATTTGTTACTAAAATCGCGGTATTCAAAAAACTCCGGAATAGCTGTCATATTAAAGCCAAACGAAGCAAAAATTAATGCATGATCGGATATCGATGGGCACTGTATCTGATCCGAAAAGGAGATCAAGGAAATATTGCTTACTAAGAAAAAGTCTAGCAGTGAGGTGGAATTGCTGGCCATATCAAAATGAGTAGGTTCAGAATTGTGGGAAATGAATAGTTCAAATCTCCTACATAGGGATCGAAACAAGTTACCCTTAGTAACATTAAATAGATTACAATTGAAGTCACCAACCACTATAATGTTGGAATATTTCGAAAAAAGCTCACCAAGTCTATTTTCAAAAGTGACCAGATTACCAAATTACCTGGTAGATAAACTACCCCAAACAAAATTTTTATACAACCAAAAAATAATTCTATGAAAAGAGACTCACAAACACCCGCATCAGATACTTTGAAGATTGGCTTAAACTTAATTTTACTGGAGATATAAATTCCAACACCCCCTCCTCTAGATAAAAATTCAGATGAACGATCATTACGACAAAACTTATAACCCGGAATATCCACTGCCCGATTTGAGACTTTATCGTTCAACCAAGTCTCCGAGACAGCAAACACATCGAACGCATTGTCTCTCAGAAGAAATTTGAGCTCATATATCTTTACAGAGTTGGAAGACGGCCTAACGCTCCGGCAGTTTAAGTGGGCCACTTTAAGAATAAGCAAAAAGAATTTAAAAAAATTAACATATTACACAGTAAATAACAATTCATAAAACTGAATTATATTCAAAAATAAACCCACTGGTTAAACCAAATGGTTATGAGAAAAAAAAAACAAATCAAAAAAGAGAAAAAAAAAATGAAGAACTATAAATAAAACTGGTAATGATTTCGAAAAACTACTCAATTTAGCTTTAGGCTTATCTGAATTTATTACCTTATATTTGCTTATAATTTTGTTCTTAAGCAGCTTACGACATTGGGAATTTAATTTGCCAACAGCAGGAGAGTAATGATCATTTAAAAACACTCGCCTCACTATATTTTTTTTAATGTAAATATTTTCCTCATGTTACGTAAATAAAATTGAATTGAAATTGAAAAAAACAGTCATTCAGTTTTTAGCTGTGTCTAATATCTTTAGTTATGTATTTGTTATTAAAGGTTCAATTTTTAGCTTAAACTTTTCGTGGAGGATTTTTCGCAGCAAAAACTTTCTATTTATTTTCGTTAGTATATAAAATAGTTTTCAATCTTACGGAAATCCTCAAAATCTACTGCACGCTAAAATTAAACCTGACATGGGAAACGTATAAAGAAAATCATGACGAGTTTCAATTTTTTTTATTTACATATTTGGAAAGAAGAGGTTATGCCCTTACTGTATAAAACGTCTTTAAAAAATACTCAAATTATTGAGAAGTTTTATGTTAATGATCAGCACAAAATAAGTACTATGTCTACTTAAAATATTACTTCTGAAATTTTCTATGCAACAATTTTTAGATAGAAATCTAATACTAATGGGTCGATTATGGATGGCAACTGAATTTTAGTTGCGTTGCCAGTTGCCAAAAAGATATTACGTATGGCAACTAAGAACTGTCAATTTCAGTTGTCAAATATTAACGATATTTGCAACCGCAAATTTGTGAACGTGCGTGGCGATAGCCTCGAAAAAATAGCCTCGAATTTCAAATGAATAGCTGGCAACGCGAAATTTTTAAAATGTATTCCAATGCTTATGGGAGTGGATTCTCCAGTTTGGGATGACTAATTTAAACAGGAATAATACTTAAATAAATATTAGAACATTTATAGAACCTAAATTCTTGTTTTTTATTGGGATTTATTGGGACCGGGATACTCCAAGGAAGCTTCCACCACAATGGAGCGTCGTACCATGGAGCACGATATGTCATATTGAAGCTTAGGCAAAGGCGGATATAAAAAGTCTTCCGTGCAATAAATTTGCAAGCACGTTTCTGGACAAACTGGGAATCTTAATTTTTGTGGTCAAACCCACTTTTTGGACAAACTAAGCTCCGTACCAAGGGGCACGGCATGTCAAATTGAAGCTTAGGCATAGGCGGATATAAAAAGTCTTCCATGCAATAAATTTGCCTGCACGTTTCTGGAAAAACTGGGAATTTTTATTTTTGGCCAGACCCACTAATTAAGACCCACTGCAAGCAAACCCTTCCATGCAATATGGCCAAAATGTATGGAAAGGGTAAGACTGCCATAGAATCTGAAGAACAACAAAAATTACGTTTCCAGGTCGAGTTAGAGTTTGTTCAATGTTTAGCCAATCCGAACTATTTGAATTTCCTTGCTCAACGTGGTTATTTTAAGGATCAAGCTTTTATCAATTATCTCAAATATTTACAATATTGGAAAGAGCCAGAATATGCGAAATATTTAATGTATCCGATGTGTCTGTATTTTCTTGATTTATTACAATATGAACATTTTCGTCGCGAAATTGTCAACTCACAATGTTGTAAATTCATCGATGATCAGGCTATACTGCAATGGCAGCACTACACTCGCAAACGTATTAAAATGTTTAATTCCGTTAATAGTAATACTCAAAATCAACTTAATGCTCCAGCAAATTCTGATAATATGGCTGAGGCGCAACAGCCACTAATGAGTGCCCAACAACCACAACAACCAGGTTTGACTAATGTTACAGTTGGTAATATGCAAAATGGTTCAATGCCTTCTTCAAGTAATCCTCAACAAACCCAAGTTGGTGGCCAGCAACAATCACAACAGCAGCAGCAATTAAATGGCAAAATATACTTTGATTTAAACATCATATATAATTACACAAGCGATACAAGTGGAAAACCCCTCAACGTCAGATTGAAGTCAACGATATTGTTGTCATAAGACAGGACAATCTACCCCCTAACGAATGGTCTTTAGGTCATGTAATAAAAGTACACCCAGGATCCGACGGACGAGTTCGAGTAGTTGACTTAAGAACCGCAACCGGAAATTGCACTCGACCTATAACCAAAGTTGTAGTTTTACCCTCTAACTAGTTTATAACTAAATACCCCTTGTTCACTAACCCTTAACATTAACTCATACTCACTAAATTTCCTGCACGAAGGTTGGATCACTTATAACCCTTCAAAATAGCATTTATTATCTGAAATCCAGAATAATAATTTCGAAATTTTCTCCCAACTTTTTGATGTTCATCATAGTGATCCACCATATATATATCAACCCTTCACTCATACACATACTACTTTTCATTGAGTTATCATTTTTAAATTTTCTTTCACAGCAAAATGGCACCAGAAAACCACAACCGCCAAACCCGTCGCAAAACTCAGGCTTCGGGCCAACAGAACCGCAAAAGGTCTGGCCATAACTCCCGCAACGACAGCAATACGCAACGGTCTCGGCCAAAACGTCATTTTGGTTGCGGAATTTGCCAAGCTGACCACAAGTTGGCCAGCTGCAAACGGTTTAACCAGATGAACTTGGCGGAAAAATACAGAACGGTGGTAAAGCTGCACTACTGCCTTAACTGCCTGGCAAGAAACCACTTGTTGGATCAATGTGCCAACAAGGAGCGCTGCCGCATATGTCGCGCAAGACACCATACGGTTCTACACGGACACAAAAATATTTTGAAGGGTATAGCTCCCGAACGTCCATCATCATCCAAGCAACGTATTACCACGTCGACCTTGACCACGTCGGTTCAAGCCAACTCTCAGACATCCTCAGTCACACTCGCCCCGATGACGAAAACACTGGTACCAACAGCAGTGATTCAATTGATATCGGAGAACGGTACACGCTACCCCCGAGTTGTACTGAATCCAAGTCTCACAACTTCCCGGATAGCTAGCTCCCTTATCAAGGATCTTGGATTAGCTACATTCAAGATAGACTCCAGGGTGTACTCGAAGGTCGTCATCGCAGCAAACACTTCATCCTCGGAACGGTTCGACGTTTGTATGATAGCCACCGACGAGTTACCCAGAAGCCTGTACGATGCTCCTTTAAATGCGAAAATTAAGGAGAAGTTTAGCCGCATATCCTTGGCTGATCCAGAATTTTATTCGAATTCGCCGGTGGTTGTGGAAATTGGTGGGGACCTCTACACTACTCTATTAAGATCCAACACGATCCATATAGAAGGCTCCTCATTAATAGCACAGGACTCGGCCTTGGGATGGTTTATCATGGGATCGTTCTCTCGTTAACACACCCTACACCACCAAGTATTTTTAAACCCACTTACCCAATTAATTTAAATACAAAGTTGCCACAACCCACTAAAATGCATTCTCACTCTTTATTTTTACAGGATGTCAAGGCCGGGAGGATGTTCACGTAGTGAACAATGGCAACCCGATAATTAATGCCCCTCAAAATTTCAATTGCCATCTTTTTACTAAAACGAACGATCACAGCATCAACAAACACAATCATCAAATAGTGGTTCGAGCGAACACATCAAAACAAAAAAAAACCCAACAGCAGTGAATACACAAAGTACATAAGTGAAATTTTAAAGTTAATATATGAAATATTATATCATACACATATTAAGTAAAAAAAAAAGGAACTAATAAATTTATAACGTTGTGAAGAAAAGGTATGGTTTTTTATGTGCACATAGATATCTTGATACCAGGTTGTTGACCCATTCTCCATTCTTCTCTAACCCGTAAAAAAAACACCCACTTTTTAGACAAACTAAGCTTCGTACCATGGAGCACGGCATGTCAAATTGAAGCTTAGGTATAGGTGGATATAAAAAGTCTTCCGTGCAATAAATTTGCCAGCACGTTTCCCGACAAACTGGGTATCTTTATTTTTGGCCAGACCCACTTTTTGGACAAACTAAACTTCGTACCATGGAGCACGGCATGTCAAATTGAAGCTTAGGCATAGGCGGATATAAAAAGTCTTCCGTGCAATAAATTTGCCAGCACGTTTCTGGAAAAACTGGGAATCTTTATTTTTGGCCAGACCCACTAATTAAGACCCACTTTTTAGACAAACTAAGCTTCGTACCATGGAGCACGGCATGTCAAATTGAAGCTTAGGCATAGGCGGATATAAAAAGTCTTCCATGCAATAAATTTGCCAGCACGTTTCTGGACAAACTGGGAATCTTTATTTTTGGCCAGACCCACTTTTTGGACAAACTAAGCTTCGTACCATGGAGCACGGCATGTCAAATTGAAGCTTAGGCATAGGCGGATATAAAAAGTCTTCCGTGCAATAAATTTGCCAGCACGTTTCTGGAAAAACTGGGAATCTTTATTTTTGGCCAGACCCACTAATTAAGACCCACTTTTTAGACAAACTAAGCTTCGTACCATGGAGCACGGCATGTCAAATTGAAGCTTAGGCATAGGCGGATATAAAAAGTCTTCCGTGCAATAAATTTGCCAGCACGTTTCTGGACAAACTGGGAATCTTTATTTTTGGCCAGACCCACCTTATAGACAAACTAAGCTTCGTACCATGGATCACGGCATGTCAAATTGAAGCTTAGGCATAGGCGGATATAAAAAGTCTTCCGTGCAATAAATTTGCCAGCACGTTTCTGGACAAACTGGGAATCTTTATTTTTGGCCAGTCCCACCTTATAGACAAACTAAGCTTCGTACCATGGATCACGGCATGTCAAATTGAAGCTTAGGCATAGGCGGATATAAAAAGTCTTCCGTGCAATAAATTTGCCGGCACGTTTCTGGACAAACTGGGAATCTTCATTTTTGTGGTCAAACCCACTTTTTGGACAAACTAAGCTCCGTACCAAGGGGCACGGCATGTCAAATTGAAGCTTAGGCATAGGCGGATATAAAAAGTCTTCCATGCAATAAATTTGCCTGCACGTTTCTGGAAAAACTGGGAATTTTTATTTTTGGCCAGACCCACTAATTAAGACCCACTTTTTAGACAAACTAAGCTACGTACCATGGAGCACGGCATGTCAAATTGAAGCTTAGGCAAAGGCGGATATAAAAAGTATTTCGTGCAATAAATTTGCCAGCACGTTTCTGGACAAACTGGGAATCTTAATTTTTGTGGTCAAACCCACTTTTTGGACAAATTAAGCTCCGTACCAAGGGGCACGGCATGTCAAATTGAAGCTTAGGCATAGGCGGATATAAAAAGTTTTCCGTGCAATAAATTTGCGTGCACGTTTCGGGAAAAATTCGAAATATTTATTTAATTAATAAAATTATTTTCTTATTATAATACATAAATTAATAGGTAAAATTCGAGATATATTCACTTCTTTGTGTAGCCTATGTAAATAATGGGGTGTGTTCAATGACTATTGTTTTATTTTTTGGCGTGTATTTTGTGCAACGCTGCTGTAAATTAAAATGTGGTATCAGGTATACATTTTATACTACCGTTCAAACACATTGCACAAATTATTGAAAAATATCAAACTGGAGATTTCGGACATTGTTCACGTGTATACTGCGAAAGTCAACCAATGTAGCCATTGGGTTCATCTGATATTCCTGGCGAGGCAACAGTTAAAGTACATTGCCCAAAATGTGTTGATGTTTATACACCAAAATCATCACACGGGCAGTGCTTTTTTTTCGGTACTGGTTTTACACATACGTGTGTTATTTATGGTGCACCATGACATCGTTCAAAAAGGCCTACTAATTTGTTCCAAGACTTTATGGTTTCAAATACAAATATGGCTTATCAAATGCAGCTGCAGGCGTATTTTACCATTGACATTACAACTTTGATTTGTTGTACTTTTGAAGTGCACCTATGCAAATCATCCGTAGCTGTAGTGAAAATATCAAAAAGCTCATCAATGCTAAATAAATCGTTGTTTGTTTTCAGCTGATTAGCATATGTAGCTTTGCTGTTATTATTGATGTTATTGTTACAATTTGTGTTGTTGTTTCTTAAATTAGGAAAATCTCCTACATTAAATTGAAATGAGTTATTTTGTAGTCTGCTTTTATTCGGACTTTTAGAAGTAACTCTTGTTCTAGTTTCCAAATAGAGAAAACGTAACGGATAGTTGATATCGTTTGCAGAGTGATCAGTTCTCTCTTTTCCTTGTTTTTTGCAATTAAAGCATGTAAAAACAGCTGGCCTTTTTTCATTTGTGTTAAACGGACACACACTTGTATGATGTTGTTCTGCACATGTCATACATGCAGCACTTCGATGGCAATGTTCACCGCCATAGCCATACATCAAGCAGTTCCAGCATTGAGTTGGTTTGTTCTTGGATTTCGATTTGTATTTTTTCCAAGAAATTACATTAGAAATTGTTCGTACATTTTTTAAAGCAGTTGGATTAAAATTTTTACGAACAAATTGAACTTTATAAACTGCATTATTGTTTGAACTGAATTTGGTGACTATTTCAGTTACGGAAGAGGGGGATAGGTTGTAGTTTTTTAGCTCCTTGGAGATTTCCTCAGAGCTTATGCGGGGTAAACCGTGTAAAAAGGTGGTGTATAACCTATTTTCTTTGGAGCCATAAGAATGAAACTCCATCTTATTCTCTTTAAGTATTTGCTTGTAGCATTCGTACATTTTATTACTAGGAGGAAAAATTTTGGTACCAATTGAAGTACGTTTGAAAATGCAATCCTTACCAAGCAGCTTTTGTATTTCTGTGAATGAAGCGTTGGCTTCTACAACAATTTGTGGAGGTTTGTGTTCCTTAATATCGTTAATATTTGATACGGGAGTTACGTCCATATCATTGAGGCCAGCAAGCAGGCTAAATCTGTTGCTTGAAGTTGACGCCATGTTCGGGTTAACAAAACCCGGAGGAAGTTTTGTCATCTTATTCACAAGTTTTCTTTCTGATGAAGATTTGGCCCCTCGGGCCATCGCAAAATTTTTATTCCTGTTTTAAGCTGGATTGTCTACCACGTGAGTTCAATTGAGATCAAGAATAGGCAATTGCAAAAACAAAAATATACACTTGTTTTTAATTTCAGTAGTTGTACTCTAAGCGCTTTGATTTTTTACACAACCGTTCGTAAAGAGAGTTAGATTCGAACTGTTATTTTGAAATAAAAATTCATAACACACATGTAAATATTGCTCTAAATCATTAATCTTATGCTCTATATTAAAAGCAGCAATTGCAGCATTCGTCATCGCATGTGATACGTCGGTACAGATCCGCTTTGTTATAGGCCACAATTTAGATGAAATGCAACTCTGGCAGAATTTCGTAAGCCACATTCTTATATCGTATGTATAATGTGAAGCAAGTACTGCTTCCGCTATGGTTAGAGCAATCTGATGCTCAAACGAGTTTGCTATCAGAGCATAATAGAAAACTCTCTTAGAAGTTTTGTCCAGCTTTCTCACTAATGAACCTGTGCAGTCCAAAAACAAAGTGTTCCTGCTCATTTTAAGAACCTTACTTTTTTCTGCAAGCAATGCACGGTTTGCATCCGCTGACCACATATAAAGTTCCATTGGAAACGAAACTTTCTGGATATAATTTTTATAATCTCCCTTTTCCATTATATAGAGGTCAATAATTGGATCTGAGTGTTCGTCTAATCGTGACAAAGCTTTGCTGCGAATTTTTCTGGAAGCACATTTTGTTACTTCCTCCGTTGGATTGCCAAGATTGTGTATCTCGATCGGTTTTTTTTTTAAATTGTTCATTGTAGTGAACAATTGACTGTTTGTAAAGCATCTCTGCCTGTTTCACGACACTTTTGATGCCCCTTTGTTGTGCATTACAAATTTCATTCTTCGGATGACACAAATATTTTTTATTCCTATTAACGCAAATTTTTTTTAATAATTTTAAATTTATATTTGCAGCAATCGTGAAATGTGCAATATGCTCTCACAGTATGAAATTTTTTTGTTTCATATAAAGATTTAAAGTTAATAATGTAAACGCTGTTAAAATTCTTATATTTTTCTCTTACGACATCATAAAGTCGCGTATTGGATGAATATACAGAATATGATTCCACGGCATTTCTATATTCATCTTCATTAAGACAAAACTCTGCATCGGAAATATCACAGTTTTCGAAAACTTGATTTTTTTTTTGGTGATCTCAGAACATCACGATTAGTGTTATAGCTATACCTATAATGCATGAATTTTTTTGTTTTAATCTCATTATTTTTTATTGAGGCATTTATTAAATCAAATGAAATTGATTGTTCCGAAATACTCAAAATCGGTGGTTCGCTTTCATTAGTAGTATTTCCAATATCGGTCATTGTAGTTTCATCTACAATATCTATTGGGTCATTTCTAATTTCGTAGATATCTTTTTGAACTGCAGTGTCACTTATAAAAAAATAATTTTCAAACAGATGTTCGGTATTGGATACAACATTTTCTTCCACCACATCCATATTTACATCAGTACCTTGCACTTCAATTGGACTTAACGCAGATTTTAAATGTTGCACATAAATTTTGCCGTATGTGAAAACGAATTCCTTAATAACTATTTGAAGATGGTCCTCATAGGTGATATCAATGTTTTTGTATTTATTAATTAAATGTGACACCATACGCACTTTATTTTTATTTTTAATGCTAATTTTTAATTTTTTAACATATATAGTATCAATTAAGTTATTGTACAAAATAATTAAATTTATTGGTTTGACTATATTATTTTTTTTCATTAATAGTATTAAAATACTATTTTGAATTCGCTTTGAACTCATACTTATAAAATATTTGTTAAAAAAAAATTATATTAAATTTTCTTAAAAAATACACCACTAAATACAATACTAAATAACCTAATAAATATTCTACTAAGTACAATACTAAATATAAAACTAAATACACTACTCAATACACTACTAAAAACACTACTCAATACACTACTCAATACGCTACTAAAACACTACTCAATACGCTACTAAAACACTACTCAATACGCTACTAAAACACTACTCAATACGCTACTAAAAACACTACTCAATACGCTACTAAAAACACTACTCAATAGCTACTAAAACACTACTCAATACGCTACTAAAAACACTACTAGCTACTAAAAACGCTACTCAATACAGTACTATATACACTGCTAAATTTATGATATAAAAGTTAATGTAATATAAACTAAATATATTACTAAACCGCTTAATGAAGTATAAACTATATATACTACTAAATACACCACTAAATAAACCACTAACAACGCTATCTAGTATAAACAAAATATACTACTAAATGTACTATTCGCCACTAAATGTACTAGTAAAGGAACTCCTAAATGTTAATCGCTAGATTTCCAATGTACTGTTTTGAAAAAAACAAATTATTGTTAGAACAAAGTTACTTATCAACTCGAAAGACGAATAGCAACTGAATAATATTTAAGCAAAGCTTTATAATATTACATAGTGTACGTTAACTTTTTGAAACTCATATTACATTGTGTACGTTAACTTTTTGGTTGATTTTCAAGTAAAGTTGATTCTCCACGCATAACTTTCCTCAAACCCAACGAATTTAAGCAGTTAATAGCTCAAAAGAAGGAGCTTGATCCACTGAGTGTTCTTAAACCTATGTCAACAGCCTACGTTAATTAGAACTCTAGTTATAGAGGTTTGAGAGAAGAAAAATATTGAAAAAATCTTGAATGCAAAGTTTATTCATAAATTCTTTTAATATATAAGATGGTATGAAAACGTGTCATTTTCCCAATGTGTTTGCTAAAATTATTTAGGACTCGAATAGAATCTGGTTGTCTGCCCGTTCGCCTGTCTGTCTATCCGTCCGTTTGTCCGTCCGTCTGTCCGTGCTTTTTTCCGTCCGTTTGTCTGTCTGTCCGTCCGTTTGCGATTAATTTTTTTTTGGGATAAAAATCATTTGTTGATTGTAGGGTATCTAGGTAAATGCCCAATATGGGGCGTATACCAAAATTTTCCAAAGGCCGAGTAGAATCGATTGGTATATGTCACATATACGAAATCATCTCAGGAATTTCGTAAAATAAATTTTAATTTTGGGATTAATTTTTTTTGGGATAAAATTCATTTTTTGATTGTAGGGTATCTAGGCAAATGCCCAATATGGGGCATATACCAAAATTTTGCAGAGGCCGAGTGAATCGATTGGTATATGTCACATATACGAAATCATCTCAGGAATTTTGTAAAATAAATTTTAATTTTGGGATTAATTTTTTTTGGGATAAAAATCATTTGTTGATTGTAGGGTATCTAGGCAAATGCCCAATATGGGGCATATACCAAAATTTTCCAGAGGCCGAGTAGAATCGATTGGTATATGTCACATATTCGAAATCATCTCAGGAATTTTGTAAAATAAATTTTAATTTTGCGATTAATTTTTTTTTTTTTTTTGGGATAAAAATCATTTGTTTATTGTAGGGTATCTAGGCAATTGCCCAATATGGAGCATATACCAAAATATTCCAGAGGCCGAGTAGAATCGATCGGTATATATCACATATTCAGAATCATCAGAGGAGCTGAGAAAATTGATTTATAAAATGTGATAATAAATTTATGTGATGTAATTTATTATTATATCAAAATCAGTTCGAATCTAATTCTCTTTACGAACGGTCGTGTAAATAATTAAAGCGCTTAGAGTACAACTATTTAAAATTAACAACAAGTGTATATTTTTGTTTTTGCAATTGCCTATTATTGATCTCATTTGAACTCACGTGGTAGACAATCCAGCTTATAACAGGAATAAAAATTTAGCGATGGCCCGAGGGGCCAAATCTTCATCAAAAAGAAAGCTAGTGAACAAGAAGATGACAAGACTTCCTCCGAGTTTTGTTAACCCGAACATCGCGTCAACGTCCAGCAACAGATTTAGCCTGCTTGCTGGCCTCAATGATATGGACGTAACTCCTGCATCAAATATTAATGATATTAAACAACACAAACCTCCACCTATAGTTGTAGAAGCCAACGCATCATTTGCAGAAATACGAAAACTACTTGGTAAAGATTGTATTTTTAAACGTACTTCAATTGGTACCAAAATATTTGCTCCAACTAAAGAATTGTACGAATGCTATAAGCAAATTCTTAAAGAGAGTAAAATGGAGTTTCATTCATATGGCTCCAAAGATAATAGGTTATACACAACCTTTCTACACGGTTTACCCCGCATAAACTCTGAGGACATCACCGAAGAGTTAAAAAACTACAACCTATCCCCTTCTTCGGTGGCTGAAATAGTCACCAAATTCAGTTCGAACAACAATGCTGTTTACAAAGTTCAATTTGTTCGTAAAAATTTTAACCCAACTGCCTTAAAAAATGTAAGGACAATTTCCAATATCATAATTTCTTGGAAAAAATACAAATCTAGGTCCAGAAATAAACCAACTCAATGCTGGAACTGCTTAATGTATGGCCATGGCGGTGAACATTGCCATCGAAGTGCTGCATGTATGATATGTGCAGAACAACATCATACAAGTGTGTGTCCGTTTAACACAAATGAAAAAAGACCAGCTGTTTTTACATGCTTTAATTGCAAAAAACATGGAAAAGAGAGAACTGATCACTCTGCAAACGACATCAACTGTCCGTTACGTTCTCTCTATTTGGAAACCAGAACAAGAGTAACTTCCAAAAGTCATAACAACAGCAGGCAACAACAAAATATTTCATTTCAATCAAAGGTTGATTTCCCAAATTTAAGTAACAACAACACAAATTGTAACAATAACATCAATAATAACAGCAAAGCTACATATGCTAACCAGCTGAAAACAAACAACGATTTATTTAGCATTGATGAGCTTTTTGATATTTTCACTACAGCTATGGATGATTTGCATAGGTGCACCTCAAAAGTACAACAAATCAAAGTTGTAATGTCAATGGTAAAATACGCCCATGGATTATACTAATAATTTAAACGAATTCAAAATGCTTCACTTGAATGCCAATGGCATTTCAAACTTTTCTAAATTAAAACAATTTGAGATACTAATTGAACGAGAAAATATTAAAATAGCGTCTTTGAATGAAACTTTTTTTTCAGAAAATCATAGACCCTATTTTAAAAATTATTATTTATATAGAAGTGACAGAACAGATGCAAGAGGAGGAGGAGTAGCTCTGTTAATTCATAAATCTGTCGCTCATAAAAACCTCTTTATTTCAAACACCTCATCAATCGAAAACATCTCAATTGAAGTTATTATAAATAATAGACCTATTGTTGTATCTTCGTTATATTCACCAAGATATACTCATAACTTCTGTGCTGATATCTTGAACCTAACACCTTCCACCAAAGAATATATAGTTTTTGGTGACCTAAATGCCAAACATTGTTCATGGAATTGTCGTTCAAATAATACTGCAGGAATCGCACTTAACAACCTACAGCAATCAAGCAATTTTTTTATTCACTATCCTAATAGTCCAACCCTATTCCCCCATCAACACAATCGCGAAGCATCAACAGTCGATATTATTTTAAGCAACTCCGCTTTAAATATAGACGTAAACACAATGGATTACGAAATACCATCAGACCATCGCCCCATTATATGTACACTTAAAAGGTCAATGGCCTTGCAGGTTGACCTCAATTATTATGATTATAGTGCAACCAACTGGAACATTTATATGAATTTTTTAGACAATAAAATCACGTTATATTCCGATATATACAATACCAAGGCAGTAATTGATCAGGAAATCCAAAAATTTATAAATGTAGTTTTCGAAGCAAGGGATGTGTCTACACCTAAAATAACTCAACAAAATAATTACACATTACCAGAAAGTACTGTGAAATATATAAAACTAAGAAGAAGCTTTAAAAGAAAAAGCCAACGATCTTCAAATATAGCCGAGCAAACTTTTTATAATCAATGTACTAAGTTTCTAAGTAACATGATTGATAAAAGTATTAATTCGGAGCGCAATAAGAAATGGTCTCAATTATTATCCAATTTAAAACCAGGTGATAAATCGTTTTGGAAAATAAGCAGGAACTTGCGAGGAAAAGGAAAAAATCAAATCGCTCACTTCAAAGTTGGAAATACAAAAATAACATCTGATAAGGACAAGGCTGAAGTCCTGGCAAATACATTTGTCCAAGCAAATAACCTCACTTCGAACTATAACCACTCGGCAGATACACTAATAAATACAACAGTAAATAATTTTAAGACGGAAAATCCCAGTTCTGAATCTGCAATTTATACATCTCTTGAAGAAGTAATGAATATTGTCTCATCAATAAAACCCTCAAAATCCCCCGGTTTTGACAATGTTCCCAACCTGCTTTTAAAGAAACTACCAATTAAAGCTTTAAAATTACTGGTTATAATATTTAACAGCTGCATCAAACTCAACTATTTCCCAAACCATTTCAAAAATGCTAAGGTTATAGCTGTCAACAAACCTAATAAGCCAAAAACTAACCCAAACAGCTACAGACCTATCAGTCTATTAAGTAACTTTGGTAAAATATTTGAAAAAATTCTACATTCTCGTCTTAGTGAATTTGTAACGACCAATTCTATTGTTGCTAAAGAACAATTTGGATTTAAAAAAGGACATAGCACTACTCACCAAATAAACAGAATTAAAAATCAAATAATCACCAATAAAAACAATAAACGTTCAACGGGTGTAATATTGTTAGATATTGAAAAAGCGTTTGACACCGTTTGGCATAATGGCCTCTTATTTAAACTTCTTGATGCAAATATACCAAAATATCTATGTAAACTTATTTCAGATTTCATTCACGACAGAAGCTTTAAAGTTGCAATTAATAATGAAACATCAACTCCAAAAACCATTACCTCAGGGTTACCTCAAGGATCAGTCTTGTCGCCATTGCTTTACTCGATATATACATCCGATTTTAAAGTCCCAAAATATATGAAAATTGCCTATTACGCAGATGACACTGCGTTAATTTCTTCAAACAAACTTACAAGTGCACTCCTGAAGAAAATGGAAAAGGGACTTGTAAATTGCAGTAAATATTTCCACAAATGGAAAATCAAAATTAATCCAAACAAGACCCAAGCAATAATTTTTCCATTCAACAAATCTCCCAAAAGACTGCCAAGACGTCACCTTCTTATTGGAAATAATACCATAAATGTACTTAACGATGTCAAATATCTCGGAGTTGTCTTGGACAAAAAGCTTACATTTAAACAACATATTATGGCTACGTGCCAAAAAGCTATAAAATCATTTAAAGCATTATGGCCACTACTAAATAGAAGGTCATTTCTAAACTACCAAAACAAAAATCTACTCTTCAAAAGTGTTATAAGGCCGATATTAACATACGCGTGTCCTATTTGGAGTGACGCTGCCAACTGCCACCTAAAACGCTTACAAATTATACAAAACAAATGTCTTAAAATGATATATAAAAAGCACTGGAGGTATCCTACAAATCTTCTTCATGAAGAAACCGGTTATGAAAAAATTATCGATTACATATCAAGGATTAATAACAATTACTTTGCCAAAATTGAAAATTCCTCTTACCCACTGCTAAGAGAATGTATAGAAATAACGTAAAATTAAAAAAGAAATCACCAAATTGAAAATTATATGCTTATAGAGGTCTATTATTACTAATAAACCTCCTATAAGCATATAAACATTTTCAGATAGTATTTGAATATATTAAATCATATAAAGGTTTTTTCCTCCCATTTTCCTTTAAAAATCATTAAAAAATAAAATAAAAACTATTTAATATCTTTAGATCCTATGTATTATTTGTTGCAATATCTATATGTAAAGATAAGATCTCATATGTAAATATCAAATTTGTTAAAATATGTAAATAAAGGAAGAATATATAATTAAAAAAAAAAAAAAAATTATATCAAAATGTTCAACTACGTGGGCAACTCTTCATTTTTGGTTGATTATATTTCAGTTTTTTTACGATCCACTAAAGTTCCACTTGCAGAAAATAAAAATCTTGGGATAACTTCACACACATTAATTTTTTGAGTTTTTCTAAAATACGTTTTCCTTACAATAAATCTCCGACTTTTCCTTTCTCAATAATTGTTTTTGTGTGCTATATATTTATTTTTCACTCGTATTGGCATTTTAAAGTTGGGTGCTGCATGCAGCTGTATTTTATAAGCCATATTTGTATTTGAAGCCATAAAGTCTTGGAACAAATTAATTAGTAGGCCTTTTAGAACGATGTCATGGTGCACCATAAATATCACATGTGTAAAACCAGTACCGAAAAAAGCACCACCCGTGTGATTATTTTGGTGTATAAACATCAATACATTTTGGGCAATGTACTTTAACTACTGCCTCGCCAGGAATATCAGATGAACCCAATGGCTACATTGGTTGACATCCGCAGTATACACGTGAACAATGTCCGAAATCTCCGGTTTGATATTTTTCAATAATTTGTGCAATGCGTTTGAACGGTAGTATAAAATGTATACCTCATACCACATTTTAATTTACAGCAGCGTTGCACAAAATACACGCCAAAAATAAAACAATAGTCATTGAACACACCCCATCATTTACATAGGCTACACAAATAAGTTATATCTCGAATTTTACCTATTAATTTATGTATTATAATAAGAAAATTATTTTATTAATTAAATAAATATTTCGAATTTTTCCAGAAACGTGCTGGCAAATTTATTGCACGGAAAACTTTTTATATCCGCCTATGCCTAAGCTTCAATTTGACATGCCGTGCTTAATGGTACGGCGCTCCATTGTGCTGGAAGCTTCCTTGGAGTATCCCGGTCCCAATAAATCCCAATAAAAAACAAGAATTTAGGTTCTATAAATGTTCTAATATTTATTTATGTATTATTCCTGTTTAAATTAGTTATCCTAAACTGGAGAATCCACTCCCATAAGCATTGGAATACATTTTAAAAATTTCGCGTTGCCAACTATTCATTTGAAATTCGAGGCTATTTTTTCGAGGCTATCGGCACGCACGTAATTTGTGGTTGCTGTTCATATTTTTACATAAAAAGTAATTTTTGTATTAATATATTTCGTAAGTTATAGATTACAAAATGGCAGCTCAATAATTTCAGCAATTAAATTTTTAATTTTATATAGTTTTAAGGGCTTAAGTCTCGTTTAGGTGCACCTCTCCGAGCCATTCCAAATTTTCACCACACGGTCCACTTCTTAATGCGATTCCAGCAAAATATTTTTTTTTTGGCGGAACCCCATATTTCCCGAGTTATAGACCTCCAAAGTTTTGACATTGATTTCGATATAACTTGAACAATTCCAATCGGACTTTAGCAATATATATATCATATGAAAGCTTATTGAAGTACCTTTAATTTGATATCAAAAAGTTCGAAATCCATTAACCCATTATGGACCAAAATAATTTTCTTTCTTTTTAGGATGCAGTTTTTTGTAAATAATTCATTTTATTTCAATAAAACGCTATTACAACAACAAAATATATGTTAATTAGTACATTCATAGGATTAAAAGCTTTTATTTAAGATATTGTTTGACCTTTTAACCCTTTGTAATCCGGAGATATTAGGGGTACAACTTTGTATTTTTTATTGCACAAATAACAAAAAACCATAACACTAAAAACAACACTTTCTTACAAAATTCGATTTTACAATTCTAACTAGAAATTGAATTTTTTTTTGCTACATACATATTTTGTCCTCTTAACCCCTCCAGGACCGAAGATATTATTGACTTTTAATGAGACTATTATGAAAATTTTGTTGGAAAATTCCCTTGTGACGTACGCAGAAAAACTTTATTCAGCGAAGCCACCTGCCGTGTCCTACTGGAGGAGAAAACCCTTAAGCGCGGCCACAGGCCGCCACGCAGAAAAACTTTGGTATGCAAAGCCAGATTTCAATACTTAACTTTAGTGTCTCCGGGAAGACATAAGACAAGATAAAGCTATCATGGCCTTATCTCACATGGTATTAAAGCATCCCCTCATTTCTTCTCCGCCCTATTATGAAAATTTTGTTGGGAAATTCCCTTGTGACGTACGCAGAAAAACTTTATTCAGCGAAGCCACCTGCCGTGTCCTACTGGAGGAGAAAACCCTTAAGCGCGGCCGCAGGCCGCCACGCAGAAAAACTTTAGTATGCGAAGCCAGATTTCAATACTTAACTTTAGTGTCTCCGGGAAGACATAAGACAAGATAAAGCCATCATGGCCTTATCTCACATGCTATTAAAGCATACCCTCATTTCTTCTCCGTCCTATTATGAAAATTTTGTTTTAAAAATCACGCGATTTTCATAACCCCCAAATCAATATTAACACTTCAAAAAAACAACAACAATTAAGAGTCAAAAAGTCATAATAGACACCAAAAAATAGCTTGTGATCCCTACTTTTATTGTAAATGTGCAAATACATACCTTATATATGTACGTAATTTCGTCTGATAATTACAGCTTTTCACAAAAAACTCTTTACCAAAAATGCACAATCTTGAATAGGTTCACAATGGGTTAAAGGATTTCGAACTTTTTTACTTTGAAATAAAGGCAATTTAATAAGCTTTCAAATGATACATATATTGCTCAAATCCGATAAGAATTATTCAAGTTATATCGAAATCAATGTCAAAACTTTGGAGGTCCATAACTCGGAAAATATGGGTTTCCGCCAAAAAAAATTTTTTTTTCTAAATCACCTCAAATACCCCTATTTCCAAAAAAAAAAAAAAAAATCGGGGTGGTGCACCTAAACGAGACTTGTTCCGTTTTAAGGAAATGTGGACCTGATATGATTAACTCTAAATCCAAATAGTGTTAGAAAAAAACAGAATGGTATATGATTTTAATAAATGAATTTTTTGGTTCCTTAATATTAAAAACTTTTCAAAATCCGCAGCTGTTGTGTGGGCTGTTGTACCGTATGAAAGCATCATAAGTAGATCCAGGGTGCCGGACGTCAACATATCTTAAACGCATTTGGTAATCACACATCTAGAGAAAAGTCATCATTATGGAAAAAAAATAGATAATAGATATTATATTACCAGCAAAACGTTCAAGTAAACCCTCCTATTCATATATAAATGACGAATGTCTTCTTCGGTTTCCATGATACTGTCCTTACATATACTGTCTGCGTTTTTTGGCAGTCGAAAATAAACTTTGCAACAAAAACTTAAAATATAACTAATATACAGAAGTATGCATCTAGGACATTACATAAATTACTGGTGGTATTTCTAAAGGAGTCGATTTGTTCCTTAAATGGCGTGTAATAAATGCAACTTTTACAGGCACGAAAAACAAGTCCATGGAATCATTTCATATTTTTTTTAATCAAATTTTTCTGTTTGTATAAAATTGTTTACATTTATTTTCAGTTGCTAAACTGTCAAAATAGCATTATCGATAACTTTTTGGCAACTGAAGAAAGTTGCCCTACATAATAACAATTTATATGTCAGTTGCGTTTTTGAGAATGCAACTAAAGTTCGGTTGCCATCCATAATCGACATATAAATTACAATTAATTTTTTTTCTATTTTAAATTAACAGATTTTTAGATTTTTTTTTGCGATTTGTATCTTTCGAACGAATTTTTATGGCAACGTTATAATAAATAATACCTTTTTGTACAACTGTTACAATATATTTTAATATGTCACATCCTGGTATTACACTATTAAGCGTTGTATGAATGCGTATTGTTCTAGTCCAAATCAGTCTACGGGCCAATGCATATAACATTTTCTTGAGGAAAACCTGTAAGGGATAGACCAGAACACCGTGTAAAGACCAGAATTTAGATTTTTGTTATGACAGAAATACGAAAAATTGACATTTCGGGTGATGGCGGTGTCCAAAAAGAAATGGTTAAAGAAGGCACTAGCGAGGAAACACCATGCGCTGGTTGCAAAGTGTCAGTGCACTATACCGGTAAATTAACCGATGGTACCATATTCGACTCTAGCGTAGATCGTGGTGAACCCTTCGAGTTCATTTTGTCTAAAGGTTAGCAAAAAACGCACGCTAGGAAATGAGCGCTTATATGTTTCGTTGTGTTTCTTATAGATAAAGTTATAAAAGCCTTCGATATGGGGGTAGCTTCTATGAAATTAGGTGAAAAATCTAATATAATTTGTGCCCCTAACTATGCATATGGCGAATCTGGTAGTCCGCCAAGTATACCACCAAATTCAACGTTAACGTTTGAGGTATCTATCTATAAAATATCTTTTTATTAAAAAATAAAAAATGTTTATGTTTAGCTGGAACTATTAGGTTGGATCGGTGAGGATATTAGTCCAAATAGTGATGGCAGCATTGAACGTTTCATTGTGGAAAGTAGCGAAAAAAAGCGTACTCCAAATGAAGGAGCTTTTGTCAAGGGTGAGTTTTGATAAATTCAATTTTCAAGTTTATTGTTGATTTCTGTCATATTTAAATTTCTTTATATTAAATATGGGTTCATTTTATTAAGTGTGTTTTACCACTGATAAATAATTTTGTTGCGGTGGCCCTGATCCCCTGTGTTTTCAAGGGTCAGATATACTTTTGAGTAGTCTCTTATATCCTTACCAATATGTAGTCAGGATATAATGGCTACGTATCGATGTTTCTAACTACCAACAATAATTGACCTAGACCCAACTTTTATTAGACCGATCGACTCAAAATCACGTTCTGAGTCAATTTTAGCAATGTCCTTCCGTATGTCCGTCGATGTAAATCGGGTAATCAAACTACAGGTCACAAATATGAATAAATTGCGATAAGCGTTGGAATATAAACTTCTATCGGAAATATGATAAACGCTATGAAATCGTTGAAAAATTGCGCCATATTCAGATCTAATCCCCATACAAATGTAGAATCCGGTATAAAGGTATAATTATACCTAATTAGTTGAACCCAAGAGATGAGTTCTATATATATCGGGTATATGGGGACTGACATTGCACCACGCTGGGCTTCAATCATTCGTGGGGTTTCTCCAAGTTGGTAACTTTGCTGCTTAAAAGAAAACGAAGGGGAAAAAGTGAGCAAAAGAGAACAGGCCCTGCATTAATAATTCACTAGCGGAGCTATAACCCGTCTGTTCACTTTGGTTGGAACTGGTCCTGTTTCTATTGGCGCTGGGTGTCTTGTCTCAATTGCGTTGGTGTCATTATGTTTGTCTCCTTAATATAGCTAACGCTGAAATAATATTGGTTGCCCAAATTGTATGTGGTTTAATTGTATGTTTAATGGGTGCATTGGCTTGGGTCGATCTTTTCATTTCAGCCAATGATAGATGTTTTCCGTTGATAATTCTATTTGGTTGATTTTGTACCACGTGTACGGATTTAATTTTTGTAGTGCGTTTTTCTTTCGGTGATTGCACGTGAAGGTTTTCTTTATAGTCTATGAAAATGTTAAAGATGTGTGTCCGTCCGTAAAACAGGCCTTTTGTCGGGGGTCACACAAGGCAATTTTTATTGCGCAACTTTTTGGCAATTCTCTTTTGAAATTGCTTTTATGTACACACACGACAATTTCTTCGGCAATTTTACTGTTTTGTTTTTATTTTCTTATAATTTGACATTTATGCTCTAGTCGTAAAGAACAGTAATAAAATTAAATACATACAAACATAAATTAATTTAATTGGTTTTGTTGAAAAATTAATTCAAAAGAAAAAAATTAAGTCCCGATTCCATTTAAAGGCCATTTTAATAAAGTAAACAATAATTACGAATTATTCACACCAAGAAGCGAAACACCGAATGAAAAGAAATGTCAAATATTCAACAAAAAAAAAAACCGAAGGAGAGAATTGCTTGAAATAGCCGAGAACCGGCAATTATTTTTCCCTTTTTATTCCCCTCACCGCAAACATCTACAAACTCAAGAATTGCGCAACAAAAGTTGCCTAGTGTGAACTCGGACTTTCTAACGGTCTGTCGGTGGTGTGGCCATTTAATGTGAACGTAGATAAACTAAGCCAGTGATGCCAAGTCTGGGCGAATATACTGGAAGAAATACATAGTCTGGATTCACACAAGGCAATTTTTGTTGCGCAACTTTTTTTCAATTTTCTTTTAAAGTTGCCTTAATGTTCACACAGAGAAATTTATTGCCGCAACTTTTCGTTTTCTTTTGCTTTCAAATTCTTACATATTTGACAGTTCACTTTATTCGCTTGTGTAAAAAGACTTTATTATTGGTCCAAAGTGAAAAATCTATTTGTGTGAAAATATGGAAATCAAAGAAAAAATGAAATAATAAAAAAAATAATAAAATAAATGAAATAATAATAATAATTTTTCACAGCGATGAAAAGAATAAAAAGAAATGTCAAATAATAAGCTGCAGATAACTTCGTGTTTAGTCCGAGTTCACACAAGGCAATTTTTGTTGCGCAATTCTTGAGTTTGTTGATGTTTGCGGTGAGGGGAATAAAAAGGGAAAAATAATTGCCGGTTCTCGGCTATTTCAAGCAATTCTCTCATTCGCTTTTTTTTTGTTGAATATTTGACATTTCTTTTCATTCGGTGTTTCGCTTCTTGGTGTGAATAATTCGTAATTATTGTTGTTTACTTATAATTACGAATTACACAACAAAGTCGGGGGTCACACAAGGCAATTTTTATTGCGCAACTTTTTGGCAATTCTCTTTTGAAATTGCTTTTATGTCCACACACGACAATTTCTTCGGCAATTTTACTGTTTTCTTTTGTTTTTATTTTCTTATAATTTGACATTTGTGCTCTAGTCGTAAAGAACAATAATAAAATTAAATACATACATACATAAATTAATTTAATTGGTTTTGTTGAAAAATGAATTCAAAAGAAAAAAATTCCATTTAAAGGCCATTTTAACAAAGTAAACAATAATTACGAATTATTCACACCAAGAAGCGAAACACCGAATGAAAAGAAATGTCAAATATTCAACAAAAAAAAGCGAATGAGAGAATTGCTTGAAATAGCCGAGAACCGGCAATTATTTTTCCCTTTTTATTCCCCTCACCGCAAACATCTACAAACTCAAGAATTGCGCAACAAAAATTGCCTTGTGTGAACTCGGACAAAACGAGTTGCCGAGTACAAGCAACTCCGTACCAAATACCACTCTTTCCCCTCTCTCCTACAAACTCAAGAATTGCGCAACAAACGTTGCCTTGTGTGAACTCGGACATAAAGGGTCCGCCAAATAACTTTTTTTTTTTTAAAATGCTATAAAAAAAAACTACTGAATATTATCTCAAATTTATTTTTTTATTTGAAAGCACAATCCTTCCGGTTAATAATGGAAAATAATTTCATTCAAATGGCTGCCTCGGCTGGCCATGCAGTAGCCTACACGATCGGTCCAATTTATAAGCACATTATCGATTGTGTGCAGCTGTATTTCACCAATGGCTTCACGAATATTGTCCTTTAAAGCGTCAATTGTCTCTGGCTTGTTGGCGTAACACTTATCTTTGAGGGCACCCCACAAATAATAGTCCAACGGTGTAAAATCGCAGCTCCGAGGTGGCCAAACGACATCAGCTCTGCGGCTGATAATGCGATCTTCAAAAACAGGGCGCAAAACATCGAGTGTAGCTTCGGCTGTGTGGCACGTAGCACCGTCCTGTTGAAACCAAATGTTGCCAATATCCTCCTCTTCAATTTTTGTGAACAAAAATTTGTTCAACATGGCCCGATAACGCTCTCCATTGACTATAACGGCGACTCCTTGCTCATTTTCGAAGAAAAATGGCCCAATTATGCCTCTGGGCCAAAATCCGCACTCGTTTTGGTTGTATCGGCTTTTCAATGTATGCGTGCGGGTTTTCTGTGCCCCAAATGCGACAATTTTGCTTGTTTACATACCCGCCAAGATCAAAATGAGCTTCATCTGAAAAGATGACTTTTGGCAAAATCGGCATCTTCTGTAAGTCGATCGCAGGCCCACTTAGCGAAGCGAAAACGCATTGGATGGTCAGTTGGCTTCAACTCCTGAACCAATTGGACTTTGTATGGCGTCATACCAAGGTCTTTATTCAATTCTTGAGAACGACGGTGAATTGATGTTGATGGCGCTTCACGCACACTTTCTGCCACAGCAGCAATATTCTCGGGTGTACGCACTGTTTTTGGCTTTTCACGCTTTGGTTTATCGATGAGGATGCCGGTTTCTTTCACTTTTTTTCACAAGATAACGAACATACGCAGCTGACGGTGCTTCTCTTCTTCCAAAATCCGTACGCAATTTTCGCACACATTCTGCAACATTACCATGATTTTCAAAGTAATGTCGCAATATTTCCCAGCGTTGTTCAAGCGTATACACAACCATATTCGTTCAGTGGAAGGATAAAACTAATTATCTGTCAAATCAGACATGAGCTATGTGTTACCATTCACGAAATAAGCACTAGTTGAAAAAAAAAAACGTTAGATGGCGGACCCTTTATATTATATATTTATATATTATATTAAATCGTTTAACCCCTTGCCTTACGATTTAATTTAAAGAAACATGCGTGTGGGAACTATTTAATTTTAATAAAACTCTGTGCGGCTGTTATATATTTAATATATGTATGATAATGTATAAATATCGTAACGGCTGTATTAAGTATAATAAATTTGGTACTACCACTTTTGAACCATTTAAATCTGTGGCGGGCATAGCCCTTCAATGTCGAATTTGGCACAGCAAATGTTTGCGGGCGACAAATGTCATTTCCACTCAAGAGGTTATCATATATTTAGAGTTAAGTATAATAAATGAAAAAATAATTTGGTTTTGTATGTTTTATTGAGGTTTTCATAAATTTTTTTCATGTTACCAAAATTCATATGAAGTTATTTTATATTTTTGTTTTTTAAAAAAAATTTTCAAATATATTATAAATGTAAATTTTTATGTGGAATTTATTGTTGTATATTAGTAGGTTTGTTCACATAAAATTGAATATTCACTTTAAAATTGATATTTTTTGTTTTTTATTTGATAAAATAATCGTTTATTCAAGTCTATATGTTTCTTTCTATTGAAATAAAAAACATTTTAACCATGTTTACAATCAATTTTTAAACTCTTTTTTTCAACTCATACTCTCTGTCTGTCTGCCATTGGGCAACCCCATTCCCCCTCATCCAATTGATCTGAAACTTGGTCCATAGTATTGTTGTGACTATAGATTAATTTGGGGTAGTCACGCACAGACACGGAGTGATATAAAACCCATTCCCCTTATGCGATCGATCTGAAACTTGGTATACAGACTTGTTGTCACCAAATATTAACTTAAAGATAGTCACGCACAGGAGCTTGGACCAAATCTGGCTTGCAGGTTGCCAGACCATTGCAGTGTATATCAGGCGGAGGTACTGGCAATAAATAAAGTTGCTGATTGGTTGGGTCGGAATATTCTGTCTGCAACAGCAGTCAACATCTACTCTGATAGTCAGGCCGCGGTAAAATCATTGGAATCAATGTTCCTGAAAACAAGAACTACCCTTAACTGCCGCACGTCTTTAAATGAGATGACCAAGCAGTTTGATATCAGACTCATATGGGTCCCAAGGCACAGGAATATACCGGTAAACTGTAAGGCTGATGAGCTGGCAAGACAGGGTACTACCTTATGGGTTCTAGCGGACTTGGAATGTGTTGGTACACCCCTGGAATCGTGCAAGCTGGAACTTCGCCTTCGCACCGCTGGCATAACGGATAACAGATGGGCTAATGGATCAACATGTAGGAGACAAATCTAGCCGGCTCTGAATCGTAAGCGCACTAGTGCGCTACTATCACTCCCCCGTGGGGAGATTTCAACGGTAGTTGCTGTTATCACTAGGCACTGCCCCATAGGGAGACACGCTGGAAGCCTCAGGGTCTCGTCAAATGACTTCTGTCGTAGCTACAAGGATGTGGAGGAGGTGGAGAGCATAGAACACTTCCTTTGCTATTGCCCGGCGCTCTCCAGAACAAGACTTCGAACATTGGGATCGCCGTTTCTTCATGATCTCTCAAATGTTGAAATTTCACATATCAGGGGCTTCATCAGGAGCTCAAAGTGGTTCTACAGTGGGGAGTGAGGGGAACACCTATTCGTCCCGTGGTATCGCAATGGCCCCAGTGTCTAAGTGTGCTTTTCCTTTGAATTAGCAGCCACTTCTAACCTAACCTAGACACGCATAGTCACGCACAGTCACGGAGGGATTTAAACCCCATTTCCCCTCATCCAATCAATCTGAAACTTGGTCCATAGACTTGTTGTGACCATAGCTTAATTTTAAAATAGTCACGCAAAGTCACGCACTGTCACGGAGAGATTCAAAATTCATGCATAAGGACAGAAAGAGTTTTAATAAAAAATTTGTTTTTATGGGTTAGATTTTTTCGTATTAAAGTTTTCATACGTATTACTTTTTATCTTAGAGATTTGTCTTCATAATATTTATACATTTTGTTTTTATTTTACCTTTTATATGTGATCTCTATATTTTATATTTATATTTCATCTTTAACTAATTCAAAGAAAAATACTTTAAGTTATTTTTTTTAATATTATTAAGTAAAAATATATCCCATTTTAATCTTTAGTATCGTAAATTTATTACATCATACCAAATCTTTATATTTATTTTCAAATATTAACGATTTTCAAACAATTTTTTTTTTAAATATTAACAATTTTCCATCAATGTTTCGTATTAAATAATTCTGTTATGACATCATACCAAATCTTTGTATTTTTTATATTTTGTCTATATTTATACCCTCCACTCCAGTGTGCAGAGGGTATATATAAGTTTGTCATTCCGTTTGTAATAATTAAAAAAAAAAATTTGGACCCCATAAAATGTATATATTTGTGATCCTTATAACAACCGGAGTTGATATAGCGATGTCCGTCTGTCCGTCTGTGGAAATCACGATGACGGCATCAATCGGGCAGCTAGGGTGCTCGTTGGCATAAAAAATGATTCATTAACATCCTGAAAAGTTTGCTATTTAAAATCTAAAACTAAAAAAAGTCTTGAAAAAATATAATTTTCTATGTTGTTCTTGTCACGATCACGCCCTCAATAGGACAGCTAGGGTGATAATTTTTAGTGAGAATGATTCACCAAATTCATGGAAAGATTTCTACTTCAAAAATCATTAAAATCGGTGGAACAGGTCCAGGGAAATCTCTGAGAAATTAAAAAAAAAATGAAAAACATGATGTTTCCATATTGTTCTTGTTGTTATTCTAAATGTTGCATTGTTGTCATAGCTGGACTTGTTGTTTTTGTGGCCGTTGTGGTAATAATATAATAAAAACAAACCCTTTGTACATTTTTTTGTCAACTCTGGTAGAAAAATTTAAAAGTTTCCATTGTTTTGGCATCACTAAAAAAATTTGTTAGATCATTTCTGTCATTGCCACGAGCCCGCCTGCAAAATTTCAGATCGATTGGGTCACGGGGAAGTTGTTAAAATCGATCGGGCAGCTAGGGTGCTCGTTTGCATAAAAAATGATTCATTAACATCCTGAGAAGTTTGGTATTTAAAATCGTCCAAATCGGTTGATTAGGTCCCGAGAATTGGGTGAAGAAGTAAAAAAAGTCTTGAAAATATATTATTTGTTTATGTTGTTCTTGTCACGATCACGCCCTCAGTGGGATAGCTAGGGTACTTATTATGATTTACTAACGTCATGAGAAGGTTTCTGTTTGAAAAATCATGGAAATCGGTTTAACAGGTCCTGAGAAATTTCTGAAAAGGTAAAAAAAATTTAAAAATATATGTTTCTCTATTGTTCTTGTTGCTATTCTAAATGTTGTATTTTTCTCATAGTTGAACTTGTTGTTTTTGCGGTCGCTGTGGTAATAATATAATAAAAAAATATCCCACAAAAAACTCTGGTAGGAAAATTTAAAAGTTTCCATTGTTTTGTCATCATTGAAAAAATATGTTATGTCATTTTTGCCGTCGCCACGAGCCTGCCTATTAAGTTTCAGATCGATTGGCTCACGGGAAAGGGGATAAAAATCGATCCAAAATTTTGTCGACAAGCAGACACTACCAGTTAATATGAAGGTAGTAAATAAAGGGAGTAAAAGTTCACCAACAATTTAAAAAAACAAATTTTTATGTATTAATTTATTTAAAGAAAAAAAATAATTAAATGAAATAGTAATAATAATAAAAAAAATAATATACAATACAAAAAAAAAAAAAAGAATATATAAATAAAATAAAATAAAGATAAATGCATTCATAGCATTATAATATATATAAAAGGTCAATGTTTTCTAACCGTAACCGTAACGAGTCAGTTGTTTTTTTTTTTTACATGAAAATCATTTAAAACAGTTACCGAACGTAACCGGAACGTCCCAATACTTTTCATGTGAAAAAAAGGCTGACACGATACGTAACAGTTACATGTCGCTAACTTGTTCTTTACACAGGCTACTGCTTTTGCAGCCAACTTCAGGTCTATTTATATAGTTTCATTAAAAAAACTGATAAAATTGTTTCTATTATTTTTTGCTGTAAGTAATAAATTATAAATATACTGAATTGCAAACTAAAATGGATACATATATTGGAGGTGCTTTAATACAAAAAAATTAACGAAAAAAAAAAATTAAAAAAAAAAAAAACAACTCTACAACATCAACAATGACAGTCATATGTTCTTCAAATAGAAAAAAACTGCAAGTGTGTTTTGTTGGCTACAAAACAAAAATAGTGTTGACAATATAACAAAATATGTAAAAGAAATTAGTGCTATGAAATATTTTATTTTGTTAAAAAAAAATCGCAAAATGAAAGGCTATAATTCCATTAATAATCAAAAGGGGTTAAATTAATTTATTTTTACGTTATACTAATGCATTTTACATAAGTAAAAGTAATTCTATATTTAAATAAAAAATGCATTTGTATTATATGTTGCTGTCGTATTCAGAAAAATCAAGTAGCTGACTATACGACTACAAATGCTGCTGCCAGCAGTCGTCTACGTGTTTCATTCATGATGTTGCATTTTTTTGCAAGCAATACTTACATATATTCTAAATAAAGAAATAATAGTTCTTTTCATACTGCGAAATCTATACAAATATATGTACAAATACTATATGTCAAATTTCAAATTTGCAATAATTGATAAATTTTTTAAAAAAGAAAATTGTATAATATGAAATGTCTTCAATTTATTTCATAGAAAAAAATTTTTTGAGGTGCGTGGATTTTCCATATTTACGGTTTTACTATTTTCGTAATGAGGTTAAATGAGTTAAAAAGAATTAAAAATTTTTGAAAATATTACGTGAGGATCCTCAAGATGTAATATACGATCGGTCTAAAACTTTTCACTTAGAGCCACAGTTAAATTCGAAACAACAAAAACCCATATATTTTGTGCGTAAAGTTTAACATTAAATGTGCTTTTCTTTAATGTCTATATATTTTTTCTCATTCATTTCGGACCATCTTCAATGTAAATTTACCAAAGTTTTTTTTATTGCAATATGTATATAAAACTTAAAAATGTAATATTTTTTATTGTGTATTAACTTATTATTCTGCGATTTTCATTACATCACAATATGTTACAAATTGGCACTACTGTTTCAAAAACCGAAAACTTCTAAATCAGTTTGAAAACAGTTGTTCTGTAAAACTGTGTGTGAAATTGTGTCAAAAAAATTACAAATATTAATAAATATAATAATACATATATATTATTCAACTTATAAGTAAATAGGTAAGTTATTTTATTAATTTTGTTAAGAATTAGCAAAAAATTGATTTTCCATTTTGCATTTCATTTATAAAGAATTCTGACATATTTTGTTAAAGGGAAAATCCATTTTTGTTATATTAAAAAAAACAGAGTTGCATTTAAAATTATACTAATTTTAGAAATGAAAACAATGTACTTTTTTTAATGTTTCAATATAATTTCATTATATATTTAACATTATTATGTACATATTTAACATTAAATGTACATATTATGTACATTTTTTAAAATCTAGAATTAAAAATAAATGAATTAATTATTTGTAAATTTTTTGAATATTTATATTAAATGTGTCATAAATAAGAATTTAAATTGAAAAATTCGACAAAAAGCAGAAATAATTAAAAATATATCAATTAATTATTTGTACTTTTTTGGCATTTTTATACCCTATACCACTATGTGGTTTGGGTATAATGACTTTGTGCTGCTGTTTGTAACAGCCAAAAATATTCGTCCTAGACCCATCTTTAATTATACCGATCGACTCAGAATCACTTTTTGAGTCGAAATAGCAATGTCCGTCCGTCCGTCCGTCCGTCCGTCTGTGTGTCCATGTAAAGCTTGTAATCAAACTACAGGTCGCAAATATGAATATATTTTAATGAAATTTGGTATATAAGCCTCCATCGGCCGTGGGATGAACGCTATTGAAATTGGTGAGAATCGGTCCATGTTCAGACCTAGCCCCCATACAAATGACCCCTATGAAATCGACATTAATTGCCATAAGTTCCAAATTATCGTATAGATCTCAGTCAAATTGGGTTTGTATGTGTTTATTACATCCATTAATCAGTAGTTCAAAAATATTGCCTATAGGAAAATTCTTAGTCATAGGTCCAATATAGAGCTGCTTCCCGATCTTCACTTAAATCTTTCAAAAAACAAAAATATTTGGTTTGTATATATTTTTTCAAAGTATAAGTGACTTTACCAAATATGGTCAGGATCGGTCCATTTTTCGACCTAGTTCCCATATAAATATAGTATCCGATATGAACTTTTTCATATCTGCAGCGAAAAAAATTAATAAAAATGCCACTCAAATTTGGTTTATGCTTATTTGATATATCTAATTAGTTGAACCGAAGAGATAGGGTCTCTTAACCATGGTACAGGGTATCGTATAGTCGGGCTAGACCGACTATAATTTGCTTACTTGTTTAATTTAATTTAATATTTATGACATATTTAAATAATATCTCAAACTTAACACAAATCGTATTCAAGTTGAAAAAATGTTTGGTCTCAAGTGGAGAAAAGTGTTGGATATCCAATTGAGAGTAAAAATGTTTTTCAAAGATTGGAAAAAATGTTAAGTCAAGTTGAGAATTGCATTTGACATCAATTTGAGAACTTAACTTTTCTTCAACATTGGAGAAATAATATTTCAATGCATACTGGTGAATGACCGAAACTAACGCATAAACAGTTTTTTTCTATTTGAAAAACTCTGAAAAAGTAAAAAAAAATGAAAAACATGATATTTCTATATTGTTCTTGTTGTTATTCTAAATGTTGCATTGTTGTCATAGCTGGATTTGTTGTTTTTGTGGTCGTTGTGGTAATAATATAATAAAAACAAACCCTTTGTACATTTTTTTTATCAACTCTGGTAGAAAAATTTAGAAGTTTCCATTATTTCGGCATCACTAAAAAAATTTGTTAGATCATTTCTGTCAGATCGATTGGGTCATGGGAAAGTGGTTAAAAGCGATCCAAAATTTTTTCGACAAGCAGGCACTACGAGTTAATATAAAGGGAGTAAAAATTCACCAACATCTAAAGCAAATAATGCTAAAATACCTAGTTGTTAATAAAAAAAAAACAATTGGGCAATTCACAATGGGTAATGTATCGTTGTATCTGTTGTATCATGTATCACTTTACAATAGTGTAAAATTGTTGTTGGTAATTTTCACTGAAAAATCTGATACACGATCCAACTTCATTTGCTATGTTTAGTAAATGTTGTATATTGTATCATAACATATCAGTCCCAAGTGAATGCCAGTTTTTATGAAAAGAAAAAACAAATACATAGAATTTTATCAGCAAAAATAATTATAAAATAATTATAAAATAAAATATGGCAAGTACGCAAATACATCGATAAGTTTATTTATATAAAAATTAATGTTTAAATTTTTAGTATGTATTTTCTCTTTCAGTACCAACCAAAACATTTAAATTTTTTTTTTTTTCATTATAAATTAAAAAGCAAGAGGTACGTAACTAAAACTCTAGGGTATATCTCACGACCAAAAAGCAAACACTGACAAGTGTTTTCTCTTATACAAAATAGCAGAAGCGACGAAGCGATCTTTCCTCGTTGGATCGAAAATTACAAAAGAAAGCGTTTTACAATATGAAAATACAACTGAGTGTTCACAACAAATGATTGTATTGTGTATTTCAATACAACATACAATATACAACACCTGTTGTGAATTGCCCAAATGTAAATTTAGCAAAAAAAAATTTATGTATTAATTTATTTAAAGAGAAAAACACAAAAATAGCCTTTGATGTTGTATTTTTTGTGTGTAATATTTACATATACATACATACACATATTAAATAATACAAATAATATACATATATTATATATATGTATGTATGTATGTATATTCATAGTAACTGCATGTTAGAAATAAATCGGTATATTATTTTATTTACATAAAATTCTGCAATATTTTGTTGTGGGGAAAATACATTTCTTTTGCATTAACAGAGTGTCACTTCATTTTGCTCAGCGTGACTATGCCACAGTAGATGGCGCCACAATTTTTGTTCTAATTAGCTTTGCAATAGTTATTTCTATTTTAACATGAATGTCAATATTTTCAAATAGATACTATACATAACAATGTTAAGAGTATACACGGGCTGCTCTTTTAGTTATTTCTATTTTAACATGAATGTCAATATTTTCAAATAGATACTATACATAACAATGTTAAGAGTATACACGGGCTGCTCTTTTATTTCATACGTTTTTTCATTATTCTTTTACAAATATGAACATAAGTTTGGCATATTAACTTTTTGTTGTCTTTTTAAAATAGAGTTACCGAGTTCATCAATGAGTTTTTTGCTTTCAAAACAGTTCTACATAGTTATATAGAATTATTATTCTGCTTTACCTACAAAATATCTGATTGCGATTACGTCTAATTTTTAAAAATTGTTTATAATTACTAAAGCATTATTATTCACATAAATACAAAATTGCACTTTTTAAATTTTCCATTCAAATTTTAGAAAATATCAGTTGTAAAAACTGGAATTAAAATTTCCAATTATAAATTAGAAAATATTAATTAAATTTCAGAAAATCATATCAAAACGTCGGAAATAATAATTTTAAATTTAGAAGACATCAATTGCATCTTTAATATATAAATTTTATTCGTTAAACACGAATTTAAATTCCAAAAAAATAACACCAAATATGTTTACATTTAAAAATGTTTACATTAAAAAAAAAATATTGCCATTCAGGAGATATTAATAACTTTTCAGTACCGCGATTCAGTAACTTCTTTTAACGATAGTCGAATCGTAAAAAAAAGAAAATTGCAAAATTATCAGTAAAATTTTTAAACGATATTCGCTATTGTTAAAGTCAGCTGTTGTTATCTAAACGACTACCATTTTTGTGTTGTTCATTCAATCGATAAAAACATAATACATAAATAAAAATCATAAAATAGTAAAAATATTTTGCTTTTATTAAAAACTTTTTTATATAAATAAAAAAATTATATAACATATTCAATTCATTATTTCATTTTCAAATAAATAAACAGAAATATTAGTAAAAAAAAAAAATAAAGATATTAAACATAAACATAAAATCATCCTGTCAAACACGAAGTAATTTGTTTTTTTTCTATTCTTTGTGTTTTTCGCTTATTTTGACAGAGGCGCCACTAGTTTACAATTTAAATAAATAGAAAAACAGATTTGTCGACTGTCGCTAAGATGTATGTACTTAGTGAATCACTTAATCCTTAGTGCAAACAACAATAGCTGTCGATATATTTTGCGATTGTCAGATCGTTGAATTTGAAATTTACAGGATCGCACTACAGAAAATATTAATTTAAATTCAATGAATTTAAGAAAACCTCAAATGATATTTAAGAATTGCTAACATAAAAATTGTTACATAAGTAAACGTAATTTGATGAGAATGTTATTTTTTATATATAAATTTTCACAATTTTTTTTGGATGAAAATTTGAAGTTTTTCAGAAAATAAAGATAACATTAAATTATTTTATTTAAAATGTTTGGGACTTTTCGTTTTTTGCGTTTTTCATCCCTAATTTGATTATTTATTATTATAAATTTATTCTCTATGTTTTCAAAATATGGCAATATTTTAAAAAAAGTTGAGAGAGCTTTTTTTTTTTGGTTATTATTTTGTTACTCCATCCGACCTATATGGCCACAATGAAGAAATATTTGGCCAGTTAAAAGAAGCTATACAGCCATCTCCAATTAGCACGATTTAATGCATATAGCCACTCTACACAACCATTACCTTTGCAATGGAGGTTAGGGCGAGCTATTTAATTAGCAAAAACTAAATTAAACGAGAGGTTATGTCATATAACCGGAAACGCATGCATATAGTTATATAACCTAAATGCATGGCGATCAGCAACCACGATGACCAAAAAGCAAACACCGAAATAAATCCGAAATAATAGAAAAGACGAAAACCAACCCAAAGAATTTTCTGAAATAATTTGGTATTAAGTTTAACAAATTGTTTACTTTTTCCAATATTTTGTTTACATTTATTATCAATACTCAAACCGTGGTGGAGGGTATTAAAGATTCGGCACAGCCGAATTTAACACTCTTACTTGTTTATATTTATATTTCATCTTTAACTAATTCATACAAAAAATTTTCTTAACATTTTCACGGTTAAGATCGACTATAATTTTCTTACTAGTTTTAAGAACAAAATAACAAAACACACATATTTCTTTAACATTAGGATGTTTAATTTATTTTATTATCGTTTTACCGACGGTAAAATGCTGTTTTATTTTTTTATATTTTAGCTATATTTTATATTTATATTTCATCTTTAACTAATAGAAAAAATTTTGTTGTTTAAGAGCAAAATAACAAAACACTCATATTTCTTTAATACATTAAACATCAATGAAAAACAACACAAACAGTATATATTTGATAAACTCTAGATCTAAATACATGCATTGAATCATAAAAAAATGCTTTTTTTTTCAAATAAACTTTTCAAACATTTTCTAAAATCTTTAATTATAAGTTTATTGATTACACATTTTTTACACCTTTTATTTTCTTAACTTTTATTTTTAGTTTTGGTTTTTTAATTTTCGATTTTAGTTTTTAGTTTTTTAATTTTTGATTTTCAAATTTTTAATGTTTAGTTTTTTAATTTGTAGTTTTTGATTTAAAATTTTTAGTTTTTAGTTTTTTAATGTTAGTTTTTAATTTAAATTTTCAATTTTTAATTTTAGTTTTTAATTAGTATAACTGACTTTTAAAAATTAATTTTTTATTTTTAGAATTTATGAAATGTATTTTCATCTAGAACAATTAGTTTTGATAATTTACTTATCATTTTCTAAAATTTTTCCAATAACACCATTTAAAACTTAAGCAATAATTATTGGTAGAATTCCTCCTTTTTGAATAAGATGTTTTCTCGTAAAAAAAATTCCCACCGAATGTCTATAAAATTAATTAAAATTACTAAAATTTTAACGTATTTCTCTAATAATTTAATAAAATATTGAAAACTTACTCTATTCTTGTGAAATTTTTTCATATTAGCAAAATTCATATGAAGTTATTTTATATAATTTTGATCTTCAGAAATGAAATTAAAATCCATTTATCTATTGGTTTTACAAAAAATTTAAATATTTAACTGTATTTTAATCAAAATATAGACAATTTAAACATGAAATTTTTACAATATTAACAAAATATTGTTTTATTTTTGAGTTTACATTGTTAATATTTGTTTGTTTGAAAACGTCAATGAAAAACAATAACAAAAATTTTAACATTTTCATGTACAATTAGAATATTAGAGATGTTAACAATTTATATGGTTATACCATCTCACAATATCTCCCATATAAAAACCTTGAATGGGTTAAAAATATTAAAGATTTTAATGTTAATGATATATAAGATGATTCCCCATTAGGCTATTAATTGGAAGTAGATTTACAATATTTACAAAGTTTCATACAAATCGGAGATGGTGAGTGACATGACCTAGCTGATTTCACATGTAATGACTCAACCATGATATTTGATTACATTCACTTTTTTGAGATTTTCATTATTAATTACAAATATTGATTCATTGTTCATATTGATTTCCCTTATTTTTATTATATTTTCATTTAATTTTAAATTTATTCATATTTAACCATAGGATTTTAACTATAGGATTTAAATCTGGTGACTACGATAACAATTACGGGTACTTAATTTCCTCGAAAACATTGAATTTACACTTCCAGCGGAGTGTTTAGAATCATTGTGCTGGATTAACTCCCACCACAAGAGAATTTCTTCCTAAATAAATGAGAGTATTTTGTTCTGTAGTATATCCAAATATTTTAGAGTGGTAATTTTTAGCTGTGTCCAGACAAATTGATCAACGCCAAACGGAGAATAACATCGCCAAATCATTAACAATCCGTCATGGCATTTGACGTTTTTTTTTTGATACTTTGGCGGGGCGACGTACAAAAGATATTCCCTCTGACCCAATTGAATTGATCTTTTTCATCAGATTACAGCACATCGCTCCAATTTTGACAGCATAAATGTTATCTGGCAAATTTCAATATTTTTTATATATCGGTTACTAAGGAGAGGTGCTTTTCTTAGACTGCTACCAATAAATCCAGTTACCTTCAGTCTGTTTTTATATCGTACGACTTGTTACGGGAGCACACAGTTCATTTTTAAGACTATTTGACGCCAACTTTAAGCGTTTTACACTTTCTTCCTCTGGTTTCATTGTTTTTGTTTGTGTAAATTGCATTAAACACTATGTTTTTTGAACACTTCAATGATAACCCGTTTTCTTTTAATTTAATTTTTAAACAAAATGTATCAAATATTATTAAACTTTGTTTTTAACACTTAAACTTATGTACAAATTTTAATTTTGTATTGAAACACTATTTAAGAATCAAATTATTTCTTCATGTAAATTTACTTATTTTTTAGCTTTGTCGTAAATAAGAATTAATTTAAATGGAACAATGTTATATTTGTATTTCAAAAAATTTGACAGTGAGTGCCAACAATTAAAGCGCTTTACGAAAAAAAAGACATCGTCCCTTTTTATTTTTTCCAACACTGTAGATATAAGTGAAATCTTTTTGAACATTTAATAATATTATTTCGTTCGTTAATTAAGCTCACGTCACCGGTAAATATGCTGACAAAGTTTTTGAAGATCGTGATGTGGAATTCGATTTGGGTGAAGGTAACGATATTGGCCTCGTTGATGGTATTGAAATTGCTATCGCAAAAATGGCTGTTGGTGAACTTTCAAGGTAAATTGTTACTAAATATAGAAATAAAATATATATATAACTAATTATACTATTAACCGTTTACAGAATAAAAATTAAGGCAAAATATGCCTTTGGAGCTAATGGCAATGAACAATTTGATATACCACCAAATGCCACTGTTGAATATACAATCAAATTAGTTGATTGTGAAAAGGTCATAGATGATTGGAAATATACGACCGAAGAACGTTTGGAACATTCAAAAATTTACAAAGAAAAGGGTACAAAATATTTCAAGAAGGATAATTATACATTGGCCATAAAAATGTATAACAAATGTGTAAACACATTGAATGATGATAATAGTAAGTTTTTTTTACGAATTTGTAAAATAGTTTTTTCATAATAGTTTTCAAATTTATTTCCAGATGATGAAGAAAGTAACAAGTTGAGAGTGGCTGCTTATAGTAATCTAGCTTTGTGCCATCAAAAAACCAATGATCAATTCGAAGTTAAACATGCTGTAAGTATTTGGATTTACTTTTTAAGAATTTTTATGTTTCCAACACAGCAAGATACAGTACTAAAGTTGTAAGTTGTAAAGAAATACAAGACAGTAAATAGTAGAGTTGTGAACGGCCTGTCATATTTCCATGTGCAGTCTGTCAAGAAAGTGTTCTCCATTTTAAATATACTTTTTTGTTATTTCTTATTTATTTAATTATTTACTAATATTAAAATTAAATATAAAAAAATTAATTAATTTAAAATGACTGGAAATTGAACGTCAATTTATATGATTCAGTTTACTACAGTCACAATCTTAGAAAAACAGTACAAAAATTATCCAACACTAAGATAGACTCGAACAAGCCTTTAAGTGAGCGCCCACGTAGGATTTCAGAGAGAGTAGCACACATTTTGAGAAGAAAGCTAGATGGAAACTCGATGGCTTCTACTAACATGAATGTGGTGTTGTAGTATCCCGCGAAAAGACAGGTCTTTAAAAGAAACGAATATTCATCAAGAGTTACTTGAAAAAAACCTTTACTTACAATATAACTCAAAGAAAAGACATTGTCTTTTGCTATAATGCTGGGATTATGTTATATTCTGCGATGAGAAGAAAATCATGTTTTACTATAATATTGGGCCCATTAGAGTATGGATAAAGCCGGAAAGTCGATATATAATTCCAACTGTGAAATTTGAAGTGTAGATTTCAAATTTTATCAAGATAATGACCCCAAACATAAGGCACATATGATAAGGTCTTGGCTTACCTGAAACTGTCTGGGAAGTGTATACACCTTCCCAGACCCCAGACCTAAACCCAATCTAAATCTACGAAGTATTAAGTATTTTGCTTTCTGTTGTTATTCCTTTTTTTTTTTGTTATAAACTTGCGATGTAGATTCATTTTCTTGAGAACAATATTCTGAAGTTTATGTTTTTGATCTAGCTTATTCATTTTACTTTTAATTTTATTCACTTTTGTTACTGGTAGTTGGTAAATACATAGATAATATGCAATAAATATAATAAAAAAAATTAAAAGCAACGAAATTCTAAAATAATAAATTCTCAAAAACTTCGAACACAAACTTCAAAAGAAAACGTGTAAGAAAATAAGAATAAACTAAACTTGACTAGCATTGTTAAAAATTTGTTGCTTGCCGATATGACTGATCATGACCGTATTTAGTAAAGCATATACAAATCATATACAAATCAAATTTGAGAAAAATCGTTTTTTAACATATACAATCCCACGAAGTGTATAAGCTGCTGCTAAACAATCATCTTTTTAGGCCTACTGCAGTTTTGAAAATTCTATGGTTGTGTGGGGTTAAATTTTTATTTATATAAAAAGGCTCATTACTTTCATAGCCTGCATTACATAAATGTACACGAGATTTATATTTACGATGATATGCTGTAGCGGTTTTAAGGAAAAGGTTTTTTCATATGGAGAATGTAATTTGATAATAATGGGCGGATCATTTACGTCTCGATTACTTTTAAAATGTTTTGCACGAAATATGGATTTGTAAATAGGCACTGCTATGTCTAATGTGCCACAGATATTTTCAAAAACATACTGCAAATTTTCATCTTCATAAAAAGGTGTACCAGTAATCCTAATATCAGATGTTATTACGGAATTTTCATGTGTTAACATTTTTAGATATAAATTTTGCATATCCTTGTTTAACTGATGAATATCATTGTTCACTGTCTCTAACGCAATTACTCTTTCATTTATCTCTTTTTTCATATCATTTAATATTTCATTTTTTAGGACACTGAATTTATTTTCTATTTCAGCTATTAATTGTTTTCAATCGATCTTATTGTTTTTATTATTTATGATTGCTCTTTTATATACTCATTTTATTTGATAAATTTGCTATCAAGCCAATTCCACAAGCGGCTGCGATTAGTTGTGTCATTTGAGTTAGAAAAAACCAGTTATGAGAAAGCGTTTGTTGACGATGAAACACTTAAATCAGCTTCACGTGCATTTCTCTTTGATCTACGTGGACTCATGTTGTTGTTGCTAAGAGTGAAGATTAATTTGCTGTTTTTATATGTGTTAATATTCTTATTTTGTGTTTTTTTTCTTCTGCTTTCTTTTTTTTTATGTGTAAACATCTATACGCGCAGGGGGGTAAATTTCAATTTCACAATACAATCACAAAAACAGCGAAACATGTGAGCCGTAGGACAAAATCAGTGTGACATGATTATGATATGTAATAACCTGCTTGAAAATGAAAAATGAAAAATAAAAAATCTAAAATAAAAAAATAAAAATGAAAAATAAAAATTAAAAAATGAAAAATGAAAAATAAAAAATGAAAAATTAAAAATAACAAATGAAAAATGAAAACTGAAAAATAAAAAATTAAAAATAAAAGATGAAAAATAAAAAATTAAAAATAAAAAAATTAAAAATGAAAAGTAAAAAATGAAAAACGAAAAATGAAAAATTAAAATGAAAAACGAAAAATTAAAAATGAAAAATAAAAATGAAAAATTAAAAATGCAAAATGAAAAATAAAAAACTAAAAATTAAAAATGAAAAATAAAAAATGAAAAATGAAAAATTTAAAATGAACAAGTAAGAGTGTTAAATTCGGCTGTGCCGAATTTTTTGATACCCTCCACCTGAGTTCTAAACTCTATATTACACCCAATGTTGAGTACGGCTACCACTTTTAAACTTTTGCCGATACTGAAATATTAATTCCGAATACCAAAATTCAAATGATTCTAGGCTAAAAATTATTATTATTAAAAATAAGCTAATTTTCAACTATTTTTATCTGTATTATTTTTTATTTTTATCAGCATTACATTTAATACAAAAAAAAAAAAATACATAATAAAAACAGGTAAGAAAATAAATATAGAAATTTAAACTTTTAATATTTAATTTTTAGTTTTTAATATTTAATTTTTAATTCTTAATATTTAATTTTTAATTTCTAATTTCTAATCTTTCATTACTCATTTTTCAATCTTAATTTTTCATTTTCCATTTTTCAGTTTTCAATTTTCATTTTAATTTTTCATTTTTCCATGTTCATTTTTCACTTTTCAAGTTTCATTTTCCATTTTCCATTTTTCATTTTTCATTTTCCATTTTTATTTTTTAATTTTAAATTGTCATTATTCATTTTCCACTTTCCATTTTTAATTTTTAATTTTTCAATTTTCATTTTCCATTTTTCAATTTCCATTTTCCATTTTTAATTTTTCAATTTTCATTTTCCATTTTTCAATTTTCATTTTCCATTTTCCATTTTTCATTTTCCATTTTTCATTTTTCAATTTTATTTTATTTCATTTTTCAATTTTTATTTTCAATTCTTCACTTTCCATTTTCCATTCTTCATTTTTCAATTTTCCATTTTTCAATTCTCATTTTCCGTTTTCCTTTTTTTAATTTTCATTTTCCATTTTTCATTTTCCATTTTTCATTTTCCATTTTTCAATTTTTAATATTTAATTTTTAGTTTTTAATATTTAATTTTTAATTCTTAACATTTAATTTTTAATTTCTAATTTCTAATTTTTAATTTTTAATTTTTAATTATTAATTTTTAATTTTTAATTTTTAATTTTTAATTTTTAATTTTTAATTTTTAACTTTTAATTTTTCATTATTCATTTTTCATCTTCCATTACTCATTTTTCAATCTTAATTTTTCATTTTCCATTTTCCATTTTTCAGTTTTCAATTTTCATTTTAATTTTTCAATTTTCATTTTCCATTTTTCAAGTTTCATTTTCCATTTTCCATTTTTATTTTTTAATTTTAAATTGTCATTATTCATTTTCCACTTTCCATTTTTAATTTTTCAATTTTCATTTTCCATTCTTCATTTTTCAATTTTCATTTTCCATATTCCATTTTTAATTTTTCATTTTTAATTTTTCAATTTTCATTTTCCATTTTTCAATTTTCATTTTCCATTTTTCATTTTCCATTTTTCATTTTCCATTTTTCAATTTTATTTTCCATTTTTCATTTTTCAATTTTTATTTTCCATTTTTCAGTTTTCATTTTCCATTCTTCATTTTTCAATTTTCCATTTTTCAAGTCTCATTTTCCATTTTCCATTTTTCATTTTCCATTTTTCAATTTTCATTTTCCATTTTACATTTCATTTTTCAATTTTCATTTTCCATTTTTCATTTTCCATTTTTCAATTTTCATTTTCCATTGTTCAATTTTCATTTTCCATTTTGCATTTTCCATTTTTCAATTTAAATTTTCCATTTTTCATTTTTCATTTTGCGTTTTCCATTTTTCATTTTTCAATTTTCCATTTTTCATTTTCCATTTTTAATTTTTTAATTTTCATTTTCCATTTTTCAGTTTTCATTTTGCTTTTCCATTTTTCATTTTTCGATTTTCATTTTTCATTTTTCATTTTTCATTTTTCATTTTCCATTTTCCATTTTTCATTTTCTATTTTCCATTTTCTATATTCCATTTATTTTATATTTCCATTTTCCGTTTTTCATTTTCCATTTTCCATTCTCCATTTTTCATTTTCCATTTTTCATTTTCCATTTTTCGTTTTTATTTTTCCTTTCATATTGGCGAATTTTTTTTTTGTAGTGATTTTATATTACTGGTACCCTACGCATATTTTATATGTTAAGAATTTTGATATTGAAAACATAGCCTAGTAATTTTTGTCAGCTAAGACATTTTGACTTTCAGTTTTTTATTATATTCACTTTTTAATTATATAACTTCTGTTAATGAGAAAAGACACATCGATATTAATTGAAAATAAATACGCATATATAATATCAGACAATTGACATCCTTTCATTAAAATCTTCAGAAGTGGGATTACGATGTCTAAACCAATCAAAAAGCAAATGATGGATGCCCTATCGGCTGCGGGTGTGGATGTTTTGCCAGAGTCCACGCTGTACGATTTATGCCCTCTATATGAAGAACTTTCAAAATGTGAAAATAACACTGGCACTATGGCGAAAACTGCGGCCCGTCCACAAAAAACTGCAAATTCTGATGTTTCTGATACATTGAAAAACAAAAAGAGTTGACAAATGCTGCCACCGCCGTTGATATTGATGATAATACTTTAAACTTGATGAAACAGATTTTGAAAGAAACCGACGTTACAATGAAGTACCTACCAAAACCGCTGAAACTGGAGATTTATCACGAATGCAGTCAACGCAACCTGCTGTTCAACGCAGTGTGCTACCTACCTAAATGCGCAACGATGACTTGGAATTGTCTCTGCTGAACCGAGAAGTGGAAATTTTACGCAGAAAACGTGAAATTCAAATTCTACAAAACGAAATCGGTGTTCAAAGCGATCGAAAATTTGATTTTACATCGATCGACCACACCGTGGAGTCTAGAATGTAAAACTCCTAATGAACAAACACATATTTTAAATCGTACTCATCAATCATTCTCTTATCCAGTGGTAAATACGTCAATATACTCTACTGTAAGTACTCACGCTAATTCAGCTATAACAACAACAACAACAACAATAACTAAGCCTTTGATGTCATACACACAAACAGACACTCTTACAAATACTCTTAATAATCAAACGCAGTCACATACAAACATACAAACAAGTAATACGAATACTCTTAACAATCTATATCCACCTTTTCAACAGCCGGTAATAGTCGCATCAAATGGTGATATACCTAAAACTAAAATTACTGAGACAAATGTACAGAAAAACGTTGTTACCCCTAAACAGAACAAAAGGGTGTAGATAGATACTTTACGGTACTTAAACGGAAACGTAGTCCACGATCGGCTAATATTGCCTCATCCTCTAAACAATTAAGGGATAATGAAGAGGTCCCAAAACCGGTTCGCATTGTTGGCAAGTGATACCGAAGAAGCTCCAACAGTCGGTAAATCACCCAAACCCCCACCATTATACCTAAGAGAACCAAATTCAAATGAAATTGTTCAATTATTAATTAAACTTATTGTAGAAAAATCATTTTACGTTACCCCAATCAAAAAGGGAAAAATATGTGAAACAAAAATCCAGGTTATTACTGAAAATGACTTCCGCAAATTGGTTTCTGAATTTGAATCTCTTAAAAAAAATTTTTACACCTACCAGCTGAAGAGTAGTAAAGGTCTGAAAGTAGTCATTAAAGGAATAGATTCCTCTGTAGACCCATCAGAAATACAAAAGGCTTTAGAGACTGAGGGCTTTAAGATAAAAAATGTCTCAAATGTCAGAAATCGTGAAAATATTTCCCAACCCTTATTCCGAGTTGAGTTTGAACCCGGAGATGTTATCCTAAAAAATGGTGAGCCACATCCAATCTATCGCCTTAGATTTTTGCTCCATCACAGAGTTAGTGTAGAAGACCTCACAAACGTAAGGGACCACCTCAATGCTTAAACTGCCAAGAATATGGACATACTAAGGCTTATTGCCATCTTAAATCTGTTTGCGTAATGTGTGGTGAGTTTCACCAGTCGAGCAAATGCGACAAATCGCGGAATGACCCATCAGTAAAAAAAATGCAGTAATTGTAATGAGAACCACACCGCTAATTATAGGGGTTGCCCAGTATATACGGCAGTATTGCGCTCTGTTCCCTATAGAGGACAAGCCTCACGTACCCATACCTCACTAACCCAATACCCTAATTTATCGCAAAACGATCAGAGCAAAATCAATGCTCGCTCATACTCAAATGCTTTGAGATCCAAATCGCACCCTTACCCAAATGCTCAACCAAACCCACAAAATACTAACCCGAATACCCAACCTCACACAAAAACCAAGCTAGTCCAGATATAGTTCAACCACAAATGCAAAGTTTTAGTAAACTTGAGTCAACACTAGACACTCTAGTCAAAACAATTAATACCTTTACTAGCTCAATAAACAATATGATGCAAGAGATGATGAGCATGCAGTCTATGTTATTACAGGCAGTACTAAATAAACCATGAATAGCCTAAAAATATGTTTTTGGAACGCAAACGGCATACGCCAACATAAAAACGAGCTTGAATACTTTCTCAGAAACAAACAAATAGATTTAATGCTTGTTTCTGAGACTCATTTAACACCAAGAAGTATATTCGCAATACACGGATATACTTTGTATGACACAAAAGACCCGAGGAACAGAGCATGTGGAGGCTCGGCGATTCTCATTAAATCTCGAATGAAACACTATGTAATTCCAGAACTTCGTGAAGACTATCTTCAAGCGACATCGGCGTGTCTCGAAGATTTTGGCAGGGACCTGGTGATCTCATCAATTTATTCACCACCGAGATTCACAATAACAGCAGAAAAATATACACATTTCTTTAAATCACTGGGACCACGCTTTCTGGCAGCTGGCGACTATAATGCCAAGCATCATTTTTGGGGATCGAGGCTGATTACCCCAAAAGGTCGTGTATTATTTGAAACTATTTCAAAATTGAGCATGGAAGTTATTTCCGGAGGAGAACCCACTTACTGGCCGACTGATCGGCAAAAAATACCAGATCAAAGGGGGTGTCCAGACAACTTGTACAAGTAGAATCATCACTGGAACTCTCATCTGACCACACTCCCACAATTCTTACCATTTTGAACCCTAACAATGTTGTTCACCCGAGTTCCGGAATAACAAACTGGTTAAAATATAAAAAATTTATTAGTACCCATTGTACAGAAAATATTCCGCTAAGAACACCTAACGATATCGACCTCTCCATCAAAAATCTTGAATTAAATCTTAAAACAGCTGCGCAACTCGCCACTAAACCCTCACGACACACCAGACCATATACTATTTCATCTGCAGATGTCGAACAACTACTGAATGAAAAGCGTAGACTCCGAAGAGAGTGGCAACGACACAGATCTCCACAACTTAAAGCTCAATTGAGGGAATCTACAAAAAATCTACAGAGACTGCTACAATCTAAGAAAATCGCATCACTAAATGCATACCTTGAAAGTTTGGACTCTACCCCAAACACTGACTACTCATTATGGCGTGCTACAAAAGGTCTAAATAGACCAGCCATAAGTAAGCCTCCTTTGCGAAAGCCAAGTGGGGAATGGGCTCTGAAAAAGGAGAGTTGTTTGTAGAACACTTAAAAAATGTGTTCACCCCTAACATTTCACAAAATATAGTAGAGTTGCCAACTCTTATACCCCAGAACGAAACAGCTAACCCAATCAGATTTAAAATGCAAGAGGTCGAAAGGGCAATTGTTGACTTAAACCCAAAAAAAGCACCAGGGATCGATAAAATTAGTAATAAGATGCTTTTAGAATTACCCCGGGTGGCTTTGATAATAATTCTTTATATTTTCAATGCTATTTTACGTCTTGAATATTATCCCTCAGAATGGAAAGTTTCCCTTGTCACAATGATAGCCAAGCCGGGCAAAGATAATACAAAAGTCGAGTCGTATAGACCAATCAGTCTTTTGTCGAACATGTCAAAGCTGTTTGAAAAATTGTTCGTGGATAAATTAACCTTAGCCGTTCAACAAAACAATTCAATACCAGACCACCAGTTCGGGTTTAGAAAACAGCACAGCACCATTGAGCAGGTACACAGGCTGGTTACTGTTATCAGAAAGGCTTTTGAAGAAAAGAAATACTGCTCTGCCCCTTTTATCGATGTTTCACAAGCATTTGACAAAGTTTGGCATGAGGGTTTACTCTTTAAAATTAAACGCTTGCTACCACCCAATACACACAAGCTCTTAGAAAGCTACATCAAAGGCAGGCAGTTTACTGTTAAAGAAAATAGTTTTATAAGCACCCCACAAAATATAAATGCCGGAGTTCCACAGGGCAGTATTTTGGGGCCATTATTGTATTTACTCTATACTTCAGATTTACCAACAAATGTTTATACCCACACTTCTACTTTTGCTGATGACACGGCAATCTTAAGTGTTCATGAGAACCCAACAATAGCGTCTCAAAGATTACAAACTAACATCTCTCAGTTAGAAGCTTGGTTAGAGAAATGGAAAATTAAAGTAAATGAACAAAAATGCATTCATATTACGTTTACCTTACGAAGGGAATCTTGTCCAACAGTTCGTATTAATGATCATAATATACCCCAGAACACACATGTTAAATATCTGGGCATTCATCTTGACCGTCGAATTACATCGAAAACTCATATAGATGCTAAAATTACCCAAATGAAATTGAAAACTGTACAACTAACATGGCTTATAGGTAGAAACTCTAAACTTAACTTAGACTGTAAATTACAGATTTACAACTCGATTATAAAACCCATATGGAGCTATGGTATTCAGCTATGGGGAACTGCCTCGGCTTCCAATGTTGAAAAAATACAAAGAAGGCAAAACAGACTGTTAAGACTGATCACAAATGCACCCTGGTACGTGAGAAATTCTAACATACATAAGGATCTTTACGTCCCACTTATCAAAAGTGAGATCAAAAAATACTGCGGAAGATATATGAAAAGACTTGAAACACACCCTAATACACTTGCTCGGAATTTATTAAATAATCGTGGCCATTTACGACTTAGAAGACTGGACACGGCAGACTTGGTACAATAAAATTGCTATAAATGCTCCTGATCACATTTAATCGCTGAGCCCTTGAAGTTTTGTCTGGCACTGGCTGGATTTAATGTCAATATTTAGTTTTAAGATTTGAATACTTATTGTTAGTTCACTTAAATTTTGTGAAGATCCAATAAATAAATATGATGAAAAAAAAAAACATCGATCGAGTCGATGGTGCATAATTTTAGCGGAGACGATGTGCATACGATGTCCGTAAATGGGTTTCAGATGTTGAGGAAGTGTTTGAAATTTTCACCTGTAATGAGCGTGACAAATTTATTACCATGCGTCGTCTACTCAACACGCACATACGAAGAACTTAAGGACGCACTTCTGAAATTGCATCACATGCTGATATCCCTGAGGCGACACTTATAGACTATATAATAGATGGCCTCAACGATCGCAGTAGCAATGTTGCTGTTCTTCTAGGCGCACGCTCAATGAAAGATCTTAAATTATTAATCGAACGTTATGAAAAAATGCGCGCTAAAGTTGTTGTTGCACATAAAACTTCAAACATAAAGTCAACTGATGCTGATGGCTCTACGGTACGTACTACTGCTCAAACGAAGGGAACAGATCAAAAGGACGGCATCATACGCTGTTTTAAAAGCTCCAAGTTCGGACACTACCAAAGCAAACTCTTGTTTCAAGTGCCATGAAGTGGTCATTTCCACCGCGATTGTCCAAAGAAAGGAAAGATAACAGCTGCTATAAGTGACGCTGCGGAAATTCAAGGAACTGATGGGCAATACGGGTATCAAGAAAACGCAGTGATTGAACGCATCAAATCATATGAAATGGTGAGTGTCGCTTTTGTTCTAAAGGGTGGGTGCACAAAATATCTTAAAACTATTTCTTTGTTTGACTCCGGCAGCGCTCGTAGTTTTATTAAACGATCGATGGTACCAGCAAGCCAACATTTTTCAACACATGCAACACCTTACATAGGAATGGGCAGAAAAAAATTGAATTCAGTAGGCACAATAAAATGTAGAGTAAATTTTAAAAACAAAATAGTTGAGCATAATTTCATTATAATTCCTGATGAAGAAGCTGTTGTACCATATTTGATAGGAGATGATTTGCTTTACAAATTTCATATTTTCTTATGCAAAATTAAAAAAGTCTATGATCGTTTAACTTTGTACGAAATTAAACATAAAAATAAAACTGCCGAGCTGCCTGAGCAAACAATGAGTGCACTTATGCTTTTCCAATTGTTTAAGAATCCAACACCTACAGGAATACAAAACAACATTTCCATAGGCAGTGAATGTAAGGAAAGAGAGTGTAGAGAACAAAAAGTAAACAAAAACGACAAAGGGCAAGGAAGTCAGAAACATTATGTAGGAGAAAATGGGAGTAATTTCGAGAGTAACACTGTATCAGTTAATTTAATGTTAAATAAAACAGAGCTAGAGCAAACATGTACTGATGGAAAATTTGAGTCGTGTTGTGAGTTTGATCCTGAATTTATTTTAGAGACAGAAATGGGAAGGGAAAATATTCCGACAAGCAATAAAAGAACATTTAGGTCCCTTTGTATTCAAAGGCTGGAATCCATTTTAGAAATCATTGAAATTCAAGAAGAAGAAGAAATGGTTAATTTTCTTGACTTAGAAATGTTAAGTTGTTCAATTTGTGAAGTAGAACCAACCACTGAATTAAACTTAAATAGTGATCTGAGAAACGAAGAAATTTGTAGTTTACGAAACTTAGTTCACGAAAATTATATCCAATCTAATATAGAGCCTATGCCGTCAGATTATACAATGCAAATACGGCTAACAAACGATGTACCTATTTATTGCGCTCCTCGTCGCTTACCATTTTATGAACGGTCAGAAGCACAAAAAATTGTTGAGAACATAACAAATAAAGACTATATACAGCCAAGCGACTCCCCGTACGCCTCCGCGATAGTACTCGTAAAGAAGAAAGATGGTGAATTAAGATTATGTGTCGACTACCGAGCATTAAACAAGCTAACAATAAGAGATAATTTCCCACTGCCCGTAATTGAAGGCTGTCTAGAATACCTTGCAAACAAAAAGTTGTTTAGCACATTGGACCTGAAAAATGGTTTTCATCACATTAAGATGCACGAAGACTGAATCAAATTTACGTCTTTCGTAACACCATTTGGTCAGTTTGAGTATAAACGTATGCCCTTTGGACTAAAGAATGCTCCAGCAGTATTTCAGAGGTACATTTATCTAAAACTTAAGCCACTTATCGAAAGGGGATTTATTGTTGTTTACTTAGACGACATCTGTATAGCCACGGAAACTTTCGAATCGCACTTAGAAATTCTGGGCGAAGTGTTAAAATTGTTAGAAGAAGCTGGTTTAGAGCTTAATTTAAAAAAATGTCGTTTTGGCTTTTATGAACTTGATTATTTGGGATATAGTGTCAGTAATAAGGGAATTAAGCCGAATAAATCGCATGTAGAAGCAATTAACGCTTAACCGGTGCCAGGAAGTGTAAAAGATGTTCAGCGCGCCTTAGGATTGTTTTCCTATTTTAGAAGATTTGTGCCAAATTTTTCTAGGGTGGCAAAGCCCCTTACAAATATGCCAAAGAAAGGAGCAAAATTTAAATGGAGCAAAGAATGCTGCATTTCTTTTGAGTACCTAAGGAATCAGTTGGCCCAAGGACCAATTTTAGACCCAAATATATGACCCAAAAAGGGAAATAGAGTTACACTGTGATGCGAGCACTTATGGCTTCGGTGCAGTCCTTATGCAAAGGCAAGACGACAACAAATTCCACCCTGTTGCCTACTATTCTCGTACGGCAACAGACGGTGAGGCGAAATTGATAAGTTTTGAGCTAGAGACTTTGGCGATAGTTTACGCTTTAGAACGTTTTCACACGTTTCTTGACCGCATTCCGTTTACTCTCATAACTGATTGTGAGGCGCTTTCACAAACTTTAAGCAAGAAGGATGTTAATCCACGCATGGCCAAATGGGCTTTAAGGTTGGAAAACTATAATTATAAAATACAGCACAGATCAAGTGAGGGAATGACACATGGTGATGCATTGAGTAGAGTTAATATGACGGCAGCTGTTGCCACAGAAGAACTTGATTTGATTATACAGATTGCGCAATCGCGAGATACAGAAATTCAAGAGTTAAAGAGACGTTTAGAAATGGGAGACGTAAAGGGCTATCTGCTTGAAAATGGACTCGTCTTCCGCATCGACCAAAACGAACGAAAACAATTGTTAGTTCCCAAAGATCTCGAAGATAACATTATGCGACAGACACACGAAATGTGTGGCCACTTAGGGATAACAAAGTGCGCTAATCAAATAGGCAAACATTATTGGTTTCCCGATATGAACAGTAAGCTTAACAACTTTATCCGAAACTGCCTTAAGTGCATTTATTATTCAGGCGCCACCAGAAAGAACGAAAGAAATTTGTACAGCCTTCCCAAGGCTCCTAGACCTTTTGACACGTTGCACGTCGACCATTTCGGGCCATTGCCATCAACTCAGTCACGCCACAAGTATGTGTTCGCTGTCATAGACGGGTTCACGAAGTTTGTTAAGTTATATGCAGTAAATACTCCTGGCAGTAAGGAGGTTTGTGAAGCCTTGGCAAAGTATTTCTCCTATTATAGCCGACCTCGTAGGATAATAAGTGACCGTGGAACGTGTTTCACTTCTGATGAATTTAAAACCTTTTTAGAAGCTCGAAATGTCTGCCATGTCAAAGTATCCGTAGCGTCTCCACAATCAAATGGGCAAATTGAGAGAGTCAATCGTGTACTAAAGAGTATGTTGGCAAAGTTGACAGATTCGGTTAACCATGCAGATTGGCGAAAGAAGTTAGATGAAGTCGAGTACGCAATAAATAACACTGATCATTCCTCGACAAAGGTGTCCCCCAGTAAGCTTTTGTTTGGAACCTGCCAAAGAGGCAAAGTAATAGATGAGCTAACGGAATACCTAGATGAGGTATACGGTGACAGTGAAGAAGAAGATTTAGAAGTTTGTAGTGTATCCATCGCAATGGAACACGCCATAACATTTTGACGTAATTAAATTCTTAACATACTGACCTAATTAAATTAATAAACAACATTCTTTCACTTTAAAAGTACAATGCACTTATGAGTAATCATATAACATAAACAACATTCCTTTAACGTAACCCTAAACCTTTACGTTAAATACGCTTGTTAAAGTAATTAAAAGTGCAATGCATTTTTAAAAGAATTTCAAATATGCTATTAAATAATAGTAAATGAATAATGTAAACAAAAAAAAAGAATTTTTTATTAGTCACCACAAACACAAATTTGTAAACAATTATTTAGTATAAATATAAGTGTAAATTGTAAATAAAAACAGATACAAACTAGATTCAATTTAGAAGTAACAAATTGTGTTATATTTGTTTCTCATTCTAACCAGGCACTTAACAGTGCGCTAGGAAGAATTAAAAATTGTTGCGAATCCTAACTCAACATTCATAAAAAATTGGAACCTTTTTTTGAATAAATAAATGTCAATTAAAAAATCTAATTGACAAATGAAAATAAAATTTCCTTATAAATTAAAATATTAAAATTCCTTTTATGAAAAATCCTTACCCTTACTGATTCATAATACGGCAATCCTGCCATCGTATAGAGATTCATAATAGGAATAATTAAAGATATAGAGATTCATAATATGGCGATCCTGCAACCGATCCTGCCACCGATCCTACAACCGATCCTGCAACCGACCCTGCTTCTGAAACAGATCCTGTTTCTGTAAATGATCTATAAGACCCTAAAACTTCAAAAAGATCCTTTATTGGTAAAAATAAATGAAAATTAGATCCTGAAACCGATCCAGCGAATAATCCTACGACAGATGCTTTTAATACTGACTGCAATTAATAGCCTGCTAATACTTCAAAGAATCCTGCAAAAAAAAAAGGGAAAATTCCGAATGTTTTTACTGCAAAAGAAAAAAAAAATTATTTTGTTTTAATAAAAATAGAACATAATAATTGAACAAAATTTTTAAGATGGGTAAACCACAGAGCAAAGTGGAAATACAAGAAAATATAATAAATAACGGAGACTTAAAGAATTCAAGCCAAACGGTACCAGAATACGCGATTACGCTAATAGTCGTTATAATAGTACTATACATTGCTCACAAGGTCAACAAGTATTTTAAAAGCTATGTAATAAAACGTGAAAATAGACCAGCTATCACCAATGTTTAAAAATAAGGTAATAAATTAAAATAAAGAACAGAAATGGAAAAATTTTAAAGTTAATACAATGGTAGGTCCTATTTGGGGAAATCCAATCAAGAAAATTGAGGAAAAATTTATAGCTAATAATAGTTCAAAAGAAAAAGTTACTAAGCACATTGTACCAGATTTTGTAGTAACATCAATTATAGTAGGAATTATAATATATATAGCATGTAAAATTTATAAGTACTATAAGAATTATATACTTAAATATAATAATAATATAGAACAAGTTTGAAAATGTAGAACAAGTAAAAAAAAAAAAATATTTAATGGAGGAAGATATTAAAAATTTAAAAGATTTACTAAAAAATTTTAAGAAAAGTCCAGGAAGGACATATACAGGGAAAACGATCCAAAATAAATTAGAAATTATAGATAGAATAAGAGAAGACTTCAGATCAAAAGAACTCCAAGAAGAAGATAAAGAAAAACTATATGCACTAAAAATAGAATTTAATAATATATATACAAAAATTAAACAATATTTACAAGAAACCCCAAGGGAAATGGAAAATAAGCCCAATCAAAATAATAACGATCAAATACAAAATTCAGTAAATATGACGACTCAAAATTTTAACTTAGAATTAGCCTTAAAAACAATTCCAGAATTTACAGGGAACTATCGAGAACTTAGATCTTTTCTCACTATAGTAGAATTGCTTAAAAATGGATTGACACCAGAACAAGAAACATTACTTTTGAACTTTGTATTCAATGTTAAATTGAACGACACCGTAAGAACTGCACTAGGAAGTTCTACACCAACAACATTTGAAAATTTGAAACAGTTACTTAATAATAGATACAAGACAACAAAAACTGTTGCACAAACACAAGCTTCACTTAGCTATTTTTGTCAGAAAAACATGAGTGTAAACAGTTACCATGACAAACTATTAAATCTGATAGCACAATTGAACGAATTGCAAATAGGAGAAATACCCAATTGCAACGCAATTCAAGCAGATACGATTAAACTAATGAATGAAAAATATGCACTGAATGTTTTTAAAAACGGCTTAAATGAAGACCTGAAACCAACTATTTTTGCATCTAGGCCAAAAGACTTAAATGACGCTGTGAAATTAGCTCTAGAATTGGAAAAAGACTTTTCAAATAATACTAGCCAAATTTTATACTTTTCAAACAATAGGAATACACAGAATAAGAATAATTTGAATAGAAACAATAACCAGAATACCAATAGAAATAGTTACCAAAATTGAAATTATCAAAATAATAATAATTACAATAAAAAAATTTCGGCAATAATTATAATGAGAATACAAATCGTTATAATGGCAACAACCGCAACAATCGTTATAATAGTAATAACAATCGTTATAATAATAACAACCGTCATAATAATAACAACAACCGTTATAACAATAATAATAACAATGCTAGAAATAATAATCAAAATAGAAATCTACGCTATGTACAGGAAAACTCCGAGGATCCGGAAGTAATTCAGGAAAATGTATAAGTTTACTATCCGGTCAACAAGAAATAAGACTTAATAATGTTTTTCAGATCTCAAACAACAGTACTAACTATATAAATATATCTTTATTTAAACATTTGAATATGACATTTTTAATAGACACGGGCGCAGACATTTCTTTGTGTAAATTAGATAATTTGAATGAACATTTATTGAATATTGATACAGAGCAATCAATAAGTTTTTCAGGGATTACTCAAGAGAAAATTAAATCCATAGGAACATCAGAATTGAAAATTAGTATAGATAAAGAAGTTGTAGAACATAAATTCCACATCGTTGACAAAAAATTTCCAATACAAACAGACGGCATTTTAGAAAGAGATTTCTTTACAAGATTTTTATGCAAAATTGATTATGAAACATTCACCATATCACTCACCTTAAGAGACAGAGAAATTACAATACCTATGAGATCATGGATTAATAGAGACAATAGCATAAGCATAGAAAAAAGATCAGAAATAATCCACCGTATAAAGATAAATATAAATGAAGATAGTATCATTCTAAACAAGGAAATTGAACCGGGTATATATGTTGGTAACACCATAGTACCAGGAAACGGTATATGTCATATAAAGATATTGAACACAACAGATAATGATGTCACTCTGAACAATATAAAATTAGATATTGAACCTTTAAGAGATTACACCTTTATAACACATTCAAATATAAAAAAAGAAAAACATATTGATGATGAAAGATTTCGGAAATTACTAGATACTTTGAAAATTGACATTAATGATTATAAAGCTAGAACAGAATTGCTAGACATTTTTAAAGATTATCATAATATTTTTTACTTAGAAGGAGATACATTATCATCAAATAACTTTTATACACAAAATTTGAACGTCACTGACACAACACCGGTATTCATCAAAAACTACAGATTACCCCACACGCATACTGAAGAAATAAATAGTCAAGTACAACAATTACTGGAAGATGATATTATCAAACATTCAAATAGTCCATACAACTCACCCTTGTTAGTGGTACCGAAAAGGAATGAGAATGGAAAGAAGAAATGGAGACTAGTAGTAGATTTTAGACAATTGAACAAAAAGATAGCCAAATATTTTTCTACTTTAGACATGACTAGTTCTTTCCACCAAATAGATTAAGATGAAGATTCAAGACACTTGACCGCGTTCTCAACTAGCAATGGTCACTATCAATTTAAACGATTACCATTTGGTTTAAAGATATCGTCTAATAGCTTTCAAAGGATGTTAACAATAGCACTTAGTGGTTTAGATTCAAAAGCATTTTTTTACGTCAATGACATAATTGTATATGGTTGTAGTCTAAAACACCATAATGATAACCTTAGAAGTACATTTGAGCGTTTGTCGAAGTATAATTTAAAACTAAACGCATCTAAATGTGTATTCTTGAAATCAGAAGTAGTCTATTTAGGGCATCAAATAACAAAAAACGGTATACGAACAGACCCTTCCAAACACAAAGCTATAGAACAATATCCAGTCCAAAGTGATAAAGATGAAGTTAAAAAATTCGTCGCATTTTGTAACTATTATAGACGTTTCATAAAAAATTTTGCGGAAATTACAAAATGTCTTAACGATCAAACTAAAAAAGGGAAAACATTTGAATGGACGGAAGAATGTCAACAAGCTTTCGAGTTATTGAAGGAAAAATTAATAAGCCCCCCAATTCTAAAATACCCAGATTTTGAACAACCTTTTATATTAACCACTGACGCATCCAATTACGCATTAGGAGCTGTATTATCGCAAGGAAAGATAGGAGAAGATTTGCCAATTTCATACGCAAGCAATACATTAGGAAAACATGATTTAAATAAGCCTGTAATTGAAAAAGAGCTTCTTGCAATACATTGGGGAATAGAATTCTTCAGACCCTACCTTTTTGGCAAAAAATTTATTGTGGTAACAGATCACAGACCACTAATATCACTTTTTACTCATAAAAACCCCTCATCAAAACTGACACGTATACGTATAGATTTGTCAGACTATGATTTCGAAGTTATATACAAGAAAGGTAAAATCAATACCAACGCAGACGCTTTGTCTAGAATAAGACTAAATTCAGAAATGTTGAAGAAAATGATACCGATAGAAGACAACACTAACAAACCAACAAGGGTTTTAGTAACAACACGTGGAATGCAAGCACAAAAGATTTCAGAAAATGTACAAGCAAATAACGTAGGTAACACATCCCAAGCGCACCATGAAGATCATATATGGGAATGTACGTCCTTACAAGATATAAAGAATATTCGCGAATTAAAATATAATATTAATAGAAACCATATACAAGATATACAGGGTAAAGGAAATAAGAAAAATAAAAATGGCACTTTAGAGTCCATTGATAATACTTTTGTAATGAATATTGATGAAGATCTAGCAAAATACGTTTTGACCCTAGAGAAATTAATAATTCATATGCATAAGCAAAATATTAAAAATCTCGCTTTATCATGCGAAGATAAAATTTTTGAGCTCATATCAATTGAATATTTAAAGAAAATTTATAATGAGGTATACCAAAGAATGAAGAAGTCAAATAAGTACAGAAATCTAGAATTGAACCGCTGCAACACATTAAGGATAAAAAATCTCAAATGAATATTATTAAAGAATTTCATGATTCACCAATATCAGGACATTTCGGTATTAGAAAAACAGTATTAAAATTAAAACAACGTTATGTATGGAAAAATATGAGGAAAATGGTAAAAGATTATATAAACAAATGCGATAAATGCCTAAGAAATAAACAAACCAAGAACATTAAAGAGGAAATGATAATTACTGACAACCCAAATACAAGTTTTGAAATAATAGAAATAGATACAGTTGGACCGTTAAGAATGACAAATAATTACAGATATATCTTAACGATGCAGTGCGAATTGACAAAATATGTAGTAGTACACCCAATTGAGACAAAAGACGCTAAAACAATTGCCAAGACTTTAGTTGAACAATTTATTTTAAAGTATGGATGTTTTAAGATTTTAAAGTCCGATAGGGGAACAGAATTTAAGAATGAACTACTCAAAGAAGTTTGTAATTTACTAAACATAAGTCAAACATTTTCAGCACCATACCACAGAGTATTAAACGAGTATTTACTGAATTGTGTAGATGATTATGAATGGGACAAATTTATTCCATACTATACTTTTGCATATAATACAACACCGCATGTAAACAGTAATTATTCACCTTATGAATTAATCTATTGTAAATTAGCAACATTGCCAACAGAAAAAATACAAAACTCACAAGCATGTTATAATATTGAAAACTATGCAAATGAAGTGAAATTAAGATTAAGGAAATCGTTGGAAAACGCCAAAGAATTGATAAATATTGCTAAAAGAAAATCAAAGTTAACATATGATAAGAACATAAATGGTAGTGATTTTAAAATTGGAGATCTAGTATTAATAAAATTAGAATTTAGAAAAAAAAATCAGAGCCCATATAAGGGACCATATAAAATAATAAAAAGATTAGGAGTAAATTCTTTACTTAAAGTAGATACAAAAGAGAAAATATATCATAACAATATACTTAAATTGTATAAAAGTAAACATATAAATTAATATTTAGCATTATATAAAAAGATTCAAAATATATCATAATAACATATATTTAAATTGTATAAAAGTAATCATTTAAACTAACATTAAGCATTATATTTATATATAATAAGATCCAATTTACTTATTTTCAAACGTAAATTAAATCTTAAAGGCAATGGTGTAGTGTATCCATCCCAATGGAACACCCCATAACATTTTGACGTAATTAAATTCTTAACATACTGACCTAATTAAATTAATAAACAACATTCTTTCACTTTAAAAGTACAATGCACTTATGAGTAATCATATAACATAAACAACATTCCTTTAACGTAACCCTAAACCTTTACATTAAATACGCTTGTTAAAGTAATTAAAAGTGCAATGCATTTTTAAAAGAATTTCAAATATGCTATTAAATAATAGTAAATGAATAATGTAAACAAAAAAAAAAGAATTTTTTATTAGTCACCACAAACACAAATTTGTAAACAATTATTTAGTATAAATATAAGTGTAAAATTGTAAATAAAAACAGATACAAACTAGATTCAATTTAGAAGTAACAAATTGTGTTATATTTGTTTCTCATTCTAACCAGGCACTTAACAGTGCTAGGAAGAATTAAAAATTGTTGCGAATCCTAACGCAACATTCATAAAAAATTGGAACCTTTTTTTGAATAAATAAATATCAATTAAAAAATCTAATTGACAAATGAAAATAAAATTTCCTTATAAATTAAAATATTAAAATTCCTTTTATGAAAAATCCTTACCCTTACTGATTCATATTACGGCAATCCTGCCATCGTATAGAGATTCATAATAGGAATAATTAAAGATATAGAGATTCATAATAAGTTATTAGGACGAATGCTTCTGATGCTCTGCAACGGGCACAAACACACAACATGAACTATTTCCTCAGGCGGCATGCTCCCGCTAGGATATTTAACGTTGGTGATTTTGTGGTTATAAAAAACGTTGATGTAACGACAGGTGTCAACAAGAAATTCATTCCAAAATATCGAGGGCCCTACGTAATTATAGAAAAGTTAGACAATGAAGATATGTAATAGAGGGTATTGAAAATTTCCAAGTGACTCAGTTACCATACCATGGAATTTTAGACTCCAGTAGGTTACGTAAGTGGGTGGAACAAGGGGAGGTGTTGTATGAAGAACTATTGGAGAACGAAAGTAACACTGACCAATCGGGGTCGATTGATTAGTCAGGAGGGCCGAAATTGTAGTGATTTTATATTACTGGTACCCTACGCATATTTTATATGTTAAGAATTTTGATATTGAAAACATAGCCTAGTAATTTTTGTCAGCTAAGACATTTTGACTTTCAGTTTTTTATTATATTCACTTTTTAATTATATAACTTCTGTTAATGAGAAAAGACACATCGATATTAATTGAAAATAAATACGCATATATAATATCAGACAATTGATATCCTTTTATTAAATATTATAACGTGATAACGATAAAAAAATATGTGGCAATACTACTAACATGAGCTATGTTATTGTGTTGTTGGTATTGTTAATATATATGCATAATATTTTTGTGGCATTTTTATACCCTATACCACTATGTGGTTTGGGTATAATGACTTTTCTGCTGCTGTTTGTAACAACCAAAAATATTTGACCTAGACCCATCTTTAATTATACCTATCGAATCAGAATCACTTTCTGAGTTGATTTAACAATGTCCGTCCGTCCGTCCGTCCGTCCGTCCGTCCGTCTGTGTGTCCATGTAAACCTTGTAATCAAACTGCAGGTCGCAAATATGAATATATTTTGATGAAATTTGGTATATAAGCTTTTATCGGCCATGGGATGAACGCTATTGAAATTGGTGAGAATCGGTCCATGTTCAGACCTAGCCCCCATACAAATTACCCCTATGAATCCAACATAAATTTTCATAAGATCCAAATTGTCATATAGATCTTACTCAAATTGGGTTTATATGCGTTCATTACATCCATTAATTAGTAGTCCAAAAATTATCCCTGTGGCCCCATATAGAGCTGCTTCCCGATTTTCACTTAAATCTATTAAAAAACAAAAATATTGCACTGATTCTTCTCAAATTTTGTTTGTATATATTTTTGCAAAATACAAGAGACTTTACCAAACATGGTCAGGATCGGTCCATTTTTGGACCTAGTCCCCATATAGATATAGCATCCGATATGAACTTTTTCATATCAGCAGCCAAAAAAATTAATAAAAATCCCACTCAAATTTGGTTTTTGCTTATTTTCTATGTCCAGTTAGTTGGGCCTAAGAGATAGGGTTTCTAAACGCATGGTATAGGGTATCGTATAGTCGGTCTAGACCGACTATAATTTTCTTACTTGTTTTATGTTGTACAATTATTATGTTCAACCACTAAACTGTTATGCTGGCTACACACCAGTCAACGGTTACTTCAATGTGTTGTAGCAACAGTGATACACACGTAGCAACGGTTGCATCAACCAGCGAAAAATATCAAAACTTTTTGATATTTCTGGTATTTTCAACCAGCGAAAAATATCAAAACTTTTTGATATTTCTGGTTGGTTGAGGCAACCATTGCTAAGTGTGTATCACTGTTGCTACAACACATTGAAGTAACCATTGCCTGGTGTGTAGCCAGCATTACAACAAACATGGGTTTTATGTTTTTTTAGAGGTATCTACATATTTTTGCTCGTATCTAATCATAATGATGCCCGATTTAGCCCATTTTCAATACCAACCTGCTGGGAATTACGGTAAATGATATTATTGTAACCTCATACAGTTAGATGGCTTTTTTTGTGAATGAGCGTGATTTCAACAGACAGACGGACAGACGGACATCGCTATATCGACTCGAGCTGTGATAAGAATCAAGAATATATATATACTCTATGGGGTCGGAAATTAGTTTTTCGATGCGTTACAATCGGAATGACAAACCTATATATACCCTCTGCCACTGACGTGTGGAGGGTATAAAAATGAAAAGTGAAAAATGAAAAATAAAAGATGAAAACTGAAAAATGAAAAATAAAAGGTGAAAAATAAGAAATGAAACATAAAAAAGAAAAAATGAAAAACGAAAAATGAGAAATGAAAAATTAAAACTGAAAAAAAAAAATGAAAAATAAAAGATGAAAAATAAAAAATTAAAAATAAAAATGAAAATGAAAAATAACAAATGAAAAATAAAAAATGAAAAATAAAAAATGAAAATTAAAAAATTAAAAATGGAAATTCAAAAACGAAAAATGAAAAATTAATAAAGAAAAATGAAAAATCAAAAATGAAAAATGAAAAACGAAAAATTAAAAATAAAAAACGAATAATTAAAAATTAACCGGTTGAAATAATAAATAATAATAAATATTTTTATATTAGCAGAGCCCCTACAGTTGATTGCTATAAGTGATACATAGATGACGCTTTCTGTTTGATTTTAAGAAAGTGTCATAAAAAATCTTTAATTAGTAGATGTTTACACATCTCCCCGTGATCGGACGCATATGATTTTTTTATAACGTTTATTTAAGCAAAATTAATATAATAAAACTAATAATAAACAAATAGTGTATATATACGTTTTGTTATACATAGTCCCATATTCGGGTGCGCAATATATTACATATACATATGTATATATTAATAAAATTTTTAATTTTTTTTTTTAATTGTTTATGTTCTTTACACAACTTCAGAGTATTTGTAGATAATATAAATGATATGTAATGAAAAAATTTAGAGAAAAAAATTACTTTTATAGTAGATAAGATAAAACTGTAGTCAAAGGATAAAAATGTTGAAAGTTGTAAAACTATTCATTAAGCAACCAGTATTTTCTTTTGTATAGATTTGGGAATATATTTTTATCTCGTAAGTAAATGCTAGTATCAAATCTGCAATTGTCATTTGTAAATTGATTGGTATATACAGCTTTTATATTGGCTCGTCTGTATTGTGATACAGTATAGGTATACGTGTTTCATTTTGTATAAAACCTTTACTATCGAGATATAACAAGGCCTCAAGTGGTACATATCCACTTTGTAAAGTTGAATATATCTATTCATCGCTGGCATAATAAGGAGCCACAATTAAATTATTTTCATGATATTTCAAGCTTTTGTTAATATGATTTCTTATTAGGTGTATGATAAAGTTATCAATTCTACTTATTTCTGCAGCATAATATAGCTTTTTGTTTGATATATGTATATTTGAGATAATTACTGTTTGAAGATCTATAGAGGGATGTAAAGGCCCTCAAACATTTTCTTTCAAATTTCTAAATTTTTCCATATAGGATGGCGATATGTTGAACCATATTTGGCAACCATATGTTAGGATAGGCCGTATTAATGACCGGTACAAAAGAATTTTAACCTTTGATTTAGTCTGTTATGAGAAAAATAACTTTTTATACCCTATACCACTATGTGGTTTGGGTATAATGACTTTGTGCTGCTGTTTGTAACAACCAAAAATATTTGACCCAGACCCATCTTTAATTATACCGATCGAATCAGAATCACTTTTTGAGTTGATTTAACAATGTCCGCCCGTCCGTCCGTCCGTCCGTCCGTCTGTGTGTCCATGTAAACCTTGTAATCAAACTGCAGGTCGCAAATATGAATATATTTTGATGAAATGTGGTATATAAGCTTTTATCGGCCATGGGATGAACGCTATTGAAATTGGTGAAATTCGGTTCATGTTCAGACCTAGCCCCCATACAAATTACCCCTATGATATCGACATAAATTGCCATAAGATCCAAATTGTCATATAGATCTTACTCAAATTGGGTTTGTATGCGTTTATTACATCCATTAATGAGTAGTCCAAAAATGATCCCTTTGGCCCCGTACAGAGCTGCTTCCCGATATTCACTTAAATCTATTAAAAAACAAAAATATTGCACTGATTCTTCTCAAATTTTGTTTGTATATGTTTTTGCTAAATACAAGAGACGTTACCTACCATGGTCAGGATCGGTAAATTTTTGGACCTAGTCCCCATATAGATATAGCATCCGATATGAACTTTTTCATATCTGCAGCCAAAAAAATTAATAAAAATCCCACTCAAATTTGGTTTTTGCTTATTTTCTATGTCCAGTTAGTTGGGCCTAAGGATAGGGTTTCCAAACGCATGGTATAGGGTATCGTATAGTCGGTCTAGACCGACTATAATTTTCTTATTGAAATACAAAAAATTATTCAGGTGAATACCTAAATATTTTACTATTTGTTTATTTGGAATGGTTATATTTTGCATGTATTTTATACCAAAGGATTTCCAATTATTTTTAATGTTGTGATTGCATTTTCCTGTTGGGGGACGAAAAAGTATAGTTTCACTTTTATTAGTGTTAATTTTCATTTGCCAATCACTAGGATATTCTTCAACAGTTTGAAAATAATTTTGTAATTTTTCATTAATGTTCTCAATTTTGTTATCGGCATGATAAATAATAATATCATCAGCAAACGCTATAATATTGTCAATTTTGTTAAAGAGATCATAAATATGCAAATTAAAAAGAATTGAAGAATTGACCGTACCTTGTTGCAAACCATTTACTATTAAAAATTTCTTTCTACTAATTTTGTTCGTATTACAAATTAAAAATGATTTATTATTTAGCATATTATGTAAATGAAGAGGGAATTTATACTTGAATAATTTGTATATTAAGCCAGGGAACCAAATACTGTCGAAAGCTTTTTCGAAGTCAATTACACAATCACCTGTGCATAACGATTTATTTAAATTCCAATGTACATTTGAAACAAGCATATGTATTGCATGGATTGAAGAGTGTTTGAATTTAAATCCAAATTGTTTGTTATTAGTTAAATATTTCTTTTTGCAATATTTTATTATATTGTTATTAATGCAAACTTCGAAAATTTTATTAATGTTCGGCAGTAAACTTATTGCACGAGTTATCTTAATGATTATAAACACTCTGGAAAAAAAACACAACTTTTCTTTGTTACCAAATTACAACTAACTCTTTTATTATCTTTTCTTTTTAAAATGAAACTTATTAACTAAATACAAAAGTGTATTTACTAAATACAAAAGTGCTTACACACATTAAAGTTCAATAAATTGATTTCTATATTTATTTTAAATAATTTCGCAATTAAGTAATTTTGTTTATCAAATAAATTTAAAAGTTTTATATTTCAACATTTATTAAAATTTGTAATGACTTGGTTTTCATTATTTTAACAATATAATATATGCTGATATGGTTGTTTAATCTAGGTGTCTTCTTTGTTGTGTCTGTTGTTACTTATATGCTGATGCAGCTATTTAATCTAGGTGGCTTCTTTGGTGTATCTGTTGTTGTTGTTGTGGTTGCAGTTGTTTCTGTAACTCCTCCCCCCTTAATATGGAGCGATGGCCAAAAGTATTGACGGTCAGGAGCGCTTATATTTGGAGTGGGAAATTCATTTTTAGCGAATTTAGTTTTCTGCTTGGTTATGAAGATGATAATTATTACAGCAATTATTGCAATTAAGAGGCCGTAGTTTATGTGTCTGTGTAGTTCTGTATTATTCGATAAGACTTCAATGGCTAGTTTATTTTTTAAATGGCACTCCTTAAGTTTGGGTATATTCAAGCTTTCCATTGTGGACAGAGGTTTTATGTTTACTTGTGCGGATGGGTTTAGAATAAATTCTTCCCAATATATGTTTGGGTTATCTTTATAGGTAATTTCGTTGATGATAAGATCACAGTTTTTGAAATGTAATAATAAGTTTCCTTCAATGATATGTTTCTTTGAGTCGCATGATGTCTTCATTTCTGTTGCTGGTAAATTTCGTATTAACACAAGTCCTTTTTCGGGTTGTGAGACTTTTGTTATCTGGCCTACATCGTTGAGTTTACAGTTGGCTTACAGGTTATTTATGATTTTTCCAAAGCATGAGGATTTTCCTATTGTTTCTTGCTGAGAACTTTCTTTGTAGTAATACAAGTTTTCAATTTTTTTGCATAAATTTTCGAAGTATTGAATTTTCTCATTGTTATAAATTATATATGGTTTTATTATTATTTATTTTGTTTAATTAATTGGAATGGCGATTGTGTGAGAGATTATATATTGATCATGAGGGATAAGAGGAATAAGTATATTGAAAATGATATTTGTGTTATTGTAGTATGTTTGTAACTCTAGAAGTTCATACAAATGTCCTATGGTATCGACTTTAATAGATTGGTTTCTCAGATTGTTTTCGATTTCTTTTAGTTCTTCCATATTTAAAATCATTTTTGGTATAATTTTAAGTCTGGATAAGATCATTGCTTCGGAAATACTTGCAATATGATTTGACAATAAATCGATATGATAATTGATCTGATTTAGGTATTGAATGTCATTAATAAGTTTGGAAGTGGAGAGAATTCCGTTTTGTGAGTGTTGTAATGACCGAACTCTAATATCTTGTTCCCTATTTATATGATTTGTAATGTTTTCCATTCTTCCAATAATTTTGGTGTTGAGTATACATTGTTTACTCGTTTCGGTTTGTACATTCGATGTCAAGTTATATATGACTTCATTAATACGAGAAGCATCATTGATGTCCATATTTCCTGTAATGAATTTTATTGCTGATCCTATACCATTAAATAATCCACTTCTGTTCCGATATCTAGGTGTAATTGAATTCAATTTATTCTTGAGATCTGTTAGCTTATATTTTGTCATTTCAAGAGAACCTTTGTTGTAATATGAACGTGTGAAATGTTTTAATGATTCTTCAATTTTCATAGCGTTGTTACTATATGAATCGAGTTTTATGATATGTATCAGGTTGCTGTAGTCTTTTATTGTTTTGGCTGTTCCCAATTTTATTTGCAACAAACCCTGTGTATCGCTCAAGTTTTGAATGTTCAGTGTTTGTGCACTTATTGTGGTTATTAATCTAAAATGGACATAAGATAATTAATTTAGTTTTCAAAATCGTCTTTTCTTTATTTTAGATTTGTGGAGTTTTTTGTTATGTGTAGTTAATAGTGTTGCTTTGTTGTTTTGTTTTACTTTGTGCCTAGAAAATCTTGGTGTTAGTTTGTTTCCCCTACATTCTTTTCTGTATATATAGTCATTTTCTGTATTAAGTTAAGTTTCTCAATGCGTTTATCCGTGTCGGTTTCTAATTTACTTCTAATAGATTCGTAGAGTTGAGTTTGAAACTGATTAATTTTGGAAAGATATTCATGTTCGTTGTTGAATGTGATCTGACGGTCAAATTTGTAGGATATTCCGTAGAGGTGTTAATTTTGTGGAAGAGTGGATTGCAATATTGTACGTTATGATTGTCTCTGTTAGAATATCATCGTGGTCCATTTCCAACTTTTTATCTTTAATTTTCTCTACTATTAGTCTGTATGATTCAGTTAATGTTGAGTAAAGTCTCTCTACAGGGGCATTGCTGCTTGATTATTGAAAAGATGTAAAATGCAAGTTAATTTGATATTGTTGGCAAAAATCTTTAAATATGTTTGAATTGAATTCTGTTCCTTGATCGCAAACAATTTCGTTAGGAATGCCATGCAGGCTTAGAAAGTGTTTTAACGATTTAATTACGCAAAGGCTATTTCTCGCTGTTAAAGTGTAAGCGGCAGCAAATTTGGAAAATTTATCTATAACTGTTAAAATGTTTTTTCCGCTAATTGTATAAATATCTATATGTATTATGTCTAGTGGTTTAACAGGTGTTGGGGGTTTTTCAAATCGAGTTTTTGGAGGGTGTCTGTCATACTTTAATCCTTGGCATGAATCGCAATTATTTATTGTTTGAATTATCTTTGATTTCATAAACGGAAAATAGTATTCGCGTTTAAGGTGATAATGTGTTCTTGTATGCCTCTGTGATTGCTGTTCTCATTTTCCTTTATGTCTTTTACTATTTCAGTGCACCTAACTAATCTAAAAATTTTGCTTTGTGCAAAATGTTTTGCATATACATTCTGAATTATGCGAAAAGATTCATCATCTGTGAGTATTGCCGTGGTTTTATTGGGGGCAAGATGGTTTTTTAAAATTTCCGTTATAATTTCCTCTGTGTAATTGGGGTATGCAAAGGTTTTTCTATGTTTGTTTTTGAAAATTACCTCGAGTTTTATACGAGGATTAGAGCTCCCTTTTTTGAATAAAGCCTGCAAATTAAAGTCATTTATTGGTTTTTCTGAAATGGGTATACCATCATCGCAATTATATTCTGCTGAGTGAATGGTGCTACCTGAAGTGACTTGATTAGATAGTGCGTCAAATGTATTCATATTTAAAGTTTCCAAAGGGTTAGTTTTTATTCGGCTAAGGGCATCCGCGTTTGTATTTAGCTTCCCTTTCTTGTAAATGATTTCGTAGGCATACTCTTCGAACTTCAACCGCCATCTGACTAATTTTGAATTTGGCTCCTTGAGGCTCATAATCCATGTGAGGGGTTTATGGTCTGTTATAATTCTGAAACGGTGATCGAATAAGTATGGTCGAAAGTATTGTAGCCCAAACTTTGGCTAAGAGTTCTTTCTCAATTGTGGAGTAATTTATTTGCGATGTTGTGAGTGTGCGACTTGCGTAGCAGATCGGTTTATCGGTTTCCAATGGTACCTTGTGACAGGATGGCTCCTATCGCGAAATTACTTGCATCCGTTGTAAGGTTGAATGGCTTCGAAAAATGTGGATATTGTAAGATTGGGTCGTTAGTCAGGAGGCTCTTACAAATTTCAAAAGTTCTCTCATATTTGTCGTCGACTATAACAGTTTTATCCTTCTTTAGACATGTTGTAAACGGTTTTGTTATTTTGGCAAAGTCTTTTATAAATTTGCGGTAATAACCTAATAGACCCAGAAATGATTTTATTTCTTTCTGATTTGTAGGAATTGGAAAATTTTGAATGGCTGATATTTTATCAGGGTTTGGTTTTACACCTTCAGTAGTCACTAAATGGCCCAAAAATGCGCACTCTTTGTGCAAGAATTCCGATTTATCTAGTTGAATTTTAAGGTTGGCTTCTCTAAGGGCTCGAAAAACTTTTCCCAAGTTTTCCGTATGTTCTTGGAGTGAGATGGAATACACAATATTGTCATCTAAGCAAACCAAACATATAGTTCCTATCAAATCTCTAAGGACGCAATCCATTACTCTCTGAAATGTAGATGGTGCGTTTTTAAGCCCGAAAGCATTCTTACGAACTCGTAGTGCCCACCTTCTACTGTAAATGCAGTCTTAGAAACATCTTTTGGATTCATTTCTATTTGATGAAATCCGCTAGCTAAATCCAACGTGGTGAAATACATGCATTTACCGAGTTTGTCTAATATTTCATTTATATTTGGTATCGGGTACCTATCCGAGACTATTTTCTCGTTAAGTTTCCTATAATCGATAACTAGACGCCATTTTCTCTTCCCGCCAGCGTCCGCTTTTTTTTGGACTATTCATACTGGTGCACTCCAAGGTGAGTAGCTTTCCCGTATGATGCCCTGGTTCAACATGTCTGAAATTTGTCTTTGTATCTTCGCTTTGTGGACATGGGGGTACTTGGTATAAATGGGAATATCATCTTTCGTAAATGTCGTGTTTAATTTTATTAGTAAAGGTAAGAGATTGATTTTCTTGAAGGAAAACATTTTCAAATTCTTTACATAGTTTTGTGATAACTTTTCGTTCCTCTAAATTTAAGTGGTCAATGCTAAGATTTTCCAGTAAATTAGGGTTTTGATATTCAGGAGAATGCTCGAAGTTAATATTGTTAATTTCTCTGTAGTGTGAATCTGTGATTGGATCTACTTTAATCGGGCTTTCAATTAAAATAATATTATCCGTATTTGATTTATTGTTCACTTCAACAAAACTGTACCAGTTTTTGCTCTATACATGCCGGGACAAATAGTTACTTCGGGGTTAATTGTAACAGTAGGGATTAAGAAATCGCCATTTTCTAAATCCACAGGAATCTTAATAATAGCTTTCGTTGTCGGTGCTATTAGAAATTTATCTGAAGTTAAGTTTAAAGGACAAGGGAATGCAGGAATTCTTTGTGATTAATTGTTTTCTCTCGAGGTTATCTTCGCACTCAATTTAGTAAGTATATCGAGTCCAATAAGACCATCAAAGTAGTTGTGAAATTTGAAAACAAAAAATTCTAGGTTTCCGTTTTCCTTGAATTCTATGAACGAGGGAATATTAACCTTTTTATTCAATTGGTGTTTGTTTAACACGGTAATTATTATTGTTGGTATACATTCTTCCATTTAATTGGAAATTTCCCACGTCTTCAATTCCGTTATAATTGTCCATGTCAGGCACATAGTCTGGGACGTTATAGTCCTCAGGGTCAGAATAAGTATTGAAATTTTCAAGGTTCTGATCAATGTGATGGATTTCTCTTGCAAATCTTCGTGTTTGTCCACTATTGTTTCTAAGGTGAGTGTAACCTGAGCTAGTGTCCATGGGTTCTGGTGTCTGATATTTTGTGTTAGTGTTTAATTGTGGTTGTCTGAAATTGTTAAATTGGTTTTGGTTACTTGTGGCTGTGTGATAGTATGTTTGTCTAGGTGTTGGTGAATTAAAATTGTGTGCTAACTGAGGTCTAGGGAATGACTGATTGACTGGTAATCGTGTTTTATTGTAATAAATGGGAGGATTATAATTCATGTTTTGTTGTGGATTATATGTTCTATGGGTTTCTTGCTTCTTTACTAGGTTTAAATTTTTTTGTTTAATATAGAACATGTTTTGTTCAGTAACACAGTATGAAAAAGCTATTGGCAATGTTTCTGGTTTCATAGCCCTAATTGAGGAACCCAATGGTTCCTTAAGACCGGACAAGAATGTGTGGAGGCACATTTTGGCAAACAAATTTCGTTTAGCTGCGATTATATTGGGATCTAATTCATGAATCATTAAGTGATTATTTGTTTAGCTTGAATTTCTACCACTGAGCTATAAAATTCTTCTAAAGTTTTATTATATTGTTTCAAGAGATGTAAGTCTCGCTTCAATGAGGTCTCATTTCGCTTATCGGAGTAATGCAATATAAGATTATTTTTAATATTTTGCCAGCTCAAATCCGTGCTGTACATGTTTAGTATTTCATTTGCTTCTCCTTCGATTTTGTTACGTATGGATCTTAAGATCATTTTGGCAAAAGGAGTGCCATCGATAGGTGACAATATCGAAAGTATTTCCTCCACATTGTTTACAAAGTCGATAACAATCTAGGATTCCCGTCAAATTTCGGAAGATCCTTGACAGCATCTGGGATTCTTAAAGATTCCAGAATATTTTTTACTGTCGAGGGTGTATTATCTGTGGAATTCATTGTAGTATTACTTTGACTATCTTGGTTTACACTCATATCAATTTCAGATTCCGGAATAGGAATAAGGGTTCTTGGAATAAAGTAGGGACGAAATTTAGCCATATAAAGTTTTATTTGTATTTAAGCAAAGACATATATTTAAAAAGATTTACAGGAGGGTCTCTTGAGAATCACTGGTCTTTAAAAATATATGAATTTGTTTATTTCGTATATAAAATAATTAATCTTCGAAAGGTAAATTATTTTATATTTATCGAAGTGTATGTTTCTTTTCCTATGTAATTATTAAGCTAGTATTTATCACTTTTCTATTAAATAATAATTTTTTTTTTGTTTATTTCTTATAATGAATTAAATTTTCATTTATTAATTTTAATTGATTCTTTTTTAAATTATTTATTATTCAATATTCGACTTACATAAAAATAATTGTAGCCTGCATTATTGTTGATGGTTCTGTTCCAATTTACGATGATCCTTCGTAATGTTGCTCCTTATACAATTTGTGTAGTGATGATCCGTCACTTGAATATTTAGCAATAATCCGTCGCCTTTATCCTTTAATTTGTACAGGAACCACTGTTACCAAATTACAACTAACTCTTTTATTATCTTTTCTTTTATTTTCTTTTTAAAATGAAACTTATTAACTAAAAACAAAAGTGTATTAACTAAATACAAAAGTGCTTACACACATTAAAGTTCAATAAATTGCTTTTTATTGTTTATCAAATCAATTTAAAAGTTTTATATTTCAACATTTATTAAAATTTGTAATGACTTGGTTTTCTTTATTTTAACAATATAATATATGCTGATACGGTTGTTTAATATAGGTGTCTTCTTTGTTGTGTCTGTTGTTACTTATATGCTGATGCAGCTATTTAATCTAGGTGGCTTCTTTGGTGTATCTGTTGTTGTTGTTGTAGTTGTTGTTGTGGTTGCAGTTGTTTCTGTAACTCACGCAAGTTTTTTAGGATTGCTACTGTCCTTATCTTTTTTTGGTAAAACAACTACGTTTGCAATTTTCCATGCATGAGGGAAATACGAATTGTTGAGCATGTTATTGAAAAGGGTGCAATATTCAAAAATTATGTTTTCGGGAATGTTTCTTAATATGATATTTGACAATTTTTCTCTTAAGTTACTGAAAATATAAGTTATTGTAGCTCTTGTTACAAAAATGTCCTCATTGAGAGATTTATTTAATCCATTGGCTTTATTGTTGTCACTAAAAGTGGTAATAGTTGATTCATTGCACTCATGCTCGATTTTCATTTGTAAAAATCTAGAGAATCAATTATTAACTTCAACATGTACTCTGTTTTCGGAATCAATTTCTTTAAAAGAGTGTACAGATTCGAAGAACGCCCCAATTAAATTTAAAATTTGATCATGATCTCTTACAACAAAATTATCGTTTTCTTTCTCTGTTTTATGAGAATTAATACCCGCATTTCTTAGCAACATTTCGTCCTCTTTACAAATTTTCAACATATTAGCATCCAATGACTGTGTCGTTCTAAATTGTTTCTCTTAGCTTCAGTAAACATAGTTGATGTATTCTTGGGGTCAATACTAGTAAGTTTGTCTTTGAAATGTTTATTTGTAGCTATAACGAAGTTATCATTGATTAATTTATTAATTAATTTTAATTTAGCTTTAAAATAAATTATTTCCATAGGCGTACGAATATCTAATCAGTTATGTTTTTATTAATAGTAATAAATTTATTTTTCCCTATTTGTAATTTTTTTATGATTGGATTTATATATTTTCAGTTGTGTCACATATATAAAATTTGGGGACAGTTTTTTCTGTTATATTTATAATAAGTTCATTTAATTTGCACAATAGAAATCGATTTCGGAATTTGTAAGATTCCTATTATTTGGTACTGGTTCATTATTAATAAACTCATTTAGTATCTTATTTCTAAATTGTTTCCAATTAGTTTTTTTATAATTTAATTTAGAATATGGAGGTTGTTTAAAAAAGGAAAGCGGGTGGTCATTTTCTTTATTTAGAATAAGAATTCAAACGCATTATGGTCACTATCATAATCGATGGTTTTGAGGCAATTTAATGAGTTATTCTCTTTATGTATAGATAGACGAGAGTCCGCTAAACATAGGTCTAAAAATGAACCACAGCGAGGGTATGAAGGTGTTACAGAAGCGTATAAGCTACACCTGAATTTAATTTTATTATCAGATAACCATTCGTTAAGAATGTTTCCTTTAGGATTATTGGAAGAGTTGCCCCAGTTAGAGTGTTTACAACTAAAATCTCCTGAGATTATATAAAAATTATTAGGATCTTGTAGGTTTAAAGATTTGAAAAGATGATTTAAGTCAGTTTTTAAATAGGCGTTGTTGTTGCCCGATGGATAGTATACTGATACAACATATAATGATTTGTTTTCTATAAGTGGTATTTTTGCAATACATGTCTCAAGCCATTTAAAGGAACTTTTAATGCTATTTGTTGAATCTTTATATTTCATTTAATTTTTGATTAAAATTGCTGTTCCACCTCCCCTTATGGAATCTGCCCTATCCTTGCGTATCAGATTATAATTTTTAAAATTAACTTGGTGTTTGGGATTCAGTTTTGTTTTATTTAACAATACTAAGTCGGGATTATATATATTTATAAAATTTACTTAAATCATACCTTCTACTTAATTTTATTAAGGAATTTACATTTATTTCGATTATATTAAGTTTTTTTACAATAATTTGCTCCATTTTAATGAATTAAGCTTCTAACATCGAGAAAACTGTATCTATTCTAGATGTTTGTATCTGAAGTTGTTTATGTAAATTAATTACTTGGTTTGATAGATTTTTCATGGCATTATTTAGTTCTTCTACTACGTGTTGGATTGGGTTGATGTTATTTCCATTCTGAGGACTGTTGTTCTTAAAAATATTAGCATAAGTCATACTAGAGTTAACATCTGTTGAATTATTTGTTCTTGCTTGTAATAAGAATTGTTTTCTGGCACGTAGTCCTTGCTGAAGCTCTCTGTATTTTTCGCAACCTTTATATGAAGCAGGATGTCCATATTTGTTGCATAGTACGTAAAATAGTTTTTCTCTTTAATTTTCACATACCTTAACTTGGGCACATTTTCCATTGCATTTAACACATCTATGTGGCAGAAAACAGTTTGAAGCGCTGTGAAAAAAGCTTTGACAATTCCTACACTGAGGAATTTCTGGTTTTCTCAAGGCTTCCCATCGAACGCACCGATACTTTAATTGATTTAATTCATTAACTTTGCTCTCCCCACTTATTTGTACTAAATAAATTGGGAGATCATATCCAGCTTTTAAAGCATTTTTTATAGTAAATTTGTTTACCTTTTCAAATTTTAAATTTTCGTTTTGGAATTTACTTAGTTCCACAAAAATTTCATCAGGGTCGGTATTAGCAGTGAGGTCCTTCGAAAGATAGGTTTTAGTTTTTAAGTTTTTTTAAGCTTTTACTCTAATATAGTCATTCGTTGAAGACGTAAATAATGACAGTTTTTTATTGTTGAATTCTTTTATTTTTAATTCATATATATTTAAACCATTTTTTGTGAAATCTATAAGTTCATTATGTTCCACATCGTAGATATTTAGACGTGGCACTTTTTTGTTTTTATTACTTGTTGAGTTTTCATTGTTTGCATGTTTCGCTCTATTTGTAGAGACATTTGAAGAAGAGCTTTTAGAAGTTGTTGGTTGTTCATGATCTTGCACATGTTTATCTTTGTCATTGTCTAGAATTGCATAGTAATTGTTTTGTTGTAGCTTAGACATTTTTTCACTTAGCGTATTGCTCATTCTTTTTCGCGTATGCTCTATTTTATAATTTTTATTTATTTATTTGTATCTTGGTCTATGGATTTAATCCTTACAGACTATTTACAAAGAAAAACATTTTAAAATTAATTTTAGTACATAGCTTTTCATGAATTTAGAAAGCATATTATTTTACTTTTAATTAGATTAGTATTTAATGAGAAATCAATAAATCTATAAAGTTCATTAAATTGAATACACATTCTCCTGAGAGCGTCTGGATTTGCATAATTAGCTCTATAGAACTGTACAGATAAAGGTAAGAAGTAACGTGTTGGTCGTTGAGGAATGTTGAATGATATATTGTTAATCAGGAAACCAGAACAAACATCACCATTAATTATATGAAGAAGAAATGAAACATTTAGCATAGTTCTCTGGCTTTTTAAAGTTGGTAGCTTAATAAGGGCAAGTCTGCTGGTATAGAATGGAAGATTACTTGGATTGAAGTTTAAAATCCGAAGACAAAACAAAAGGAATTGTTTCTACACAGATTCCAGACTGTCGGCATGAATTTGGTAGATTGGGTCCCAAATTATAGAAGCATATTCCAGGATAGGTCTCACAAGTGACGTTTTGGTGACATAGGGATCATTGAACTCTTTAGCCCAACGTTTTATGAAACCAAGTACACCTCTGGCTTTGTTGACAGTAATTGTTATATGAGGAATAAAGCTCAGTTTATGATCCAATAAAACACCAAGATCTATAAAGTTAACTACTTTAGCGAGACAATAATCACCCAGCACATAGTTGACAGATATTGGTCTCTTTCTGACGAAACGCATATATTTACACTTTTTAAGGTTCAGCTCGATTAAATTGAAATTACACCAAGAATAAAATGAATTCAAATCATTTTGGAGAAAAACAGGATCAGAGTGTTGATTATAACAGAAGAAAATATTGACATCATCCGCATACATCAAGATGTTTGAAAAACGAATAACATTCGGAAGATCGTTAATAAACAAAGAAAAAAGAAGCGGTCCAAGATGGCTGCCTTGTGGTACTCCCGATTTTACATCTATCGGCTTTGAAGTAACATTTTTAAAACATACTTTTTGTGTTCTATTGATTAAATAAGAATATATCCACTTTGCGCTAAGATTTGAAAATCCCATCATATGTAATTTCTTAAGAAGTTTATGATTGACTTTATCAAAAGCCTTGCTGAAGTCAGTATAAATTGCATCTGTTTGTTTGCGGTCAAGAAAACTACGATTGACAATTGTAGTAACTTGTAATAGATTTGTAGAGGTTGAACATCTTTTTTGGAAACCACGTTGGAAGGGAGAAATTAACGTATTTACTTGATGGCATAGATAATCCGTTATATTTTTTTTTTAAATTTTTAGGTATAATACTTAATTTAGCAATTCCACGATAATTAGTAATATCAGCCTTATTACCAGATTTGAATAACGGAATAATGAATGAATCCTTCCACATATTGGGAAAATAACCGTATTTAATTGATGTATTAAACATGAGTGTTAATGGTACAGCTAAAACAGCACATTTTATTAAAATACAAGACGGAATTTTATCTGGACCACTGTTGCAGGAAAATTTAAATTTTTCAATTCATTAGAAACCACAGACATAGCAAGAGAAGGAATGGATATAATTTGAGTAGCAGTCAGTGTATATGATCAGATATTAGAATCATCAAAAGTTGCATCGGAGTAAGTAGTAGAGAAGAAGTCAGCAAATAAATTGCATACAATAGTATCATCACAGGTATGGTAATATAAGTGTAATCGTCATACAATAAGTGTGATCATCACATATAGTAGAGTGTAGAAATGGTAGGGTGGTCGATGGCTAGGACTGGTAAGAACCGGACCAGTCTTAGGAGGAATTTTGTCAAGTGCTTTCCTCAAAGCAGTGCTCGTGTGCACACTAGATGCACTTTTTAAATGTATCTCAATTTGTTTTGCATTTAGGCAGAATATGCCAGAGTTTATGCTCGTTGGCAGATTATGCCAGTAAAACAATTCTATTTTTGTTGAATCAATTTCAGTGTCATCCACGACGAGACCCAAATTATGATTGAATTTAATTTATAAAAATTTCCTTAATTTTTACTTAAAATAATTATAGCTGTCTCTATTCTATTAATATATACATACGATTATACACATTTCTTTCGTATTGATTTTTGAAGGTGGGGCTTAATTGACCAATCAGTGTACGTTCAAAAATCAATTCATATTTTTTTCTCAAAATTGAGTGATATTCCATTTGAGCATTAGTCAATAACATTCTTCAACTTGGTTGAAGTTCATTAGCATAAATTTGTCACTTCGCTTCAAGTGGGGTTCAATTTCACTAAGCGATACTCTAATTTATTGCAATATGACCCTTCACTTGGGGTTAGTGTATTTTTTGGTATGTATGGTATGTATAGATATGAATGCAAGTGTACTTAAAGAATTTATGAATGTAAACAAATAGTGATTATAAATGTAAACAAATAAACACGTACATTCACTTAAAATAAATAAATTTAAAAATAAAAACAAATGAGTGTACTTTCATATATATATCATTATGTGTGTGTTACATCATTACACCCATACCCTTAAGATGAAATTTATGGGTTTTTAAAATCTATGAATTTCACTCGCTAAGAATAGTTCTCTTTTGTTTTTGTTTTTCTTAAAATTAGTGGTTATTTCAAATTCTGTTTTTGTGTTTTTCTTAAAATTACTGGTCCTTACAAAAAAAATCTTTTTTGTTTTAATAATATTCTATACAACATATTGAGTAATTTCTATATTAATAATATATGTAATTTACTATGTGATTATGTGTGTAGTGATTAATAATTTCTACAATTTTTATAATGGTTTCTTATATTTCTTAATTCTATTACAAATTTGTAGGTCTTATGTTAAATACAATATCTATTTCCTCTTAATATCTTGAAAATTTCATTTACTTTTATATAATTTTAAGGTATTGTTATGATATGTTTTTATGTTTCCTTTTACATCTAAGATTGAATTTTCATTTTCAGTATTTATAATTTCATATGGACCATGAGTAGGACAAGTATTTTTTCTCCTATTCTCATATTTTACTAACACTAAATCTCTTATCTTAAAGTTGCTAACATTAGTATAACTATCGTATTGTATTTTTCTTTTCTCTTTTGCTACTTTAATTAATTTTTTAGCTCTATCTAATGCTGATGCTATTCTAGCTTTGAACTCATTTGCATAATTTTCTAGATTATAAATTGGTTTGTTATCTGTAATTTTGTCTGTGGGTAATCTCGCTAATTTACCAAATACTAACTCAAAAGGTGTGTACCCTGTATCTACGTGTGGAGTTGTGTTATATGCAAATGTGTAATATTGAATCCAAGCGTCCCATTCCTCATTTTCTGTGAAGTTCAATAAGTATTCATTTAGAACTCTATGATTCCTTTCTAAAGAGCCTATTGTTTGATGGTGATAGGGAGTGGAAAATTTCTGTTCTATTTTTAACATATCGCATATTTCCTTTAGTAATTGGTTAGCAAATTCTGTACCTCTGTCAGATTTCAAGACCTTAAAAGTACCGTACTTAAGTATGCATTGTTCTACTAAAACTTGAATAATGCTCCTAGCTTCCTTTGTTTCCATAGGATAGGCTATAACATATTTGCTTAAATCGCATTGCAGCGTGAGAATATATCTATAATTATTAGATAACCTAAGTGGACCTATCGTATCGATAGAAATTATTTCAAAAGTATTATCTGGCGTGTCAGTGATTCGCATTTTTTCTTTTATGTTCCTATACTGCTTATTCTTTAAGCATGAATCACAATTATTAATGTATTTCTTAACCATCTTGCTCATGTTTTTCCATATGAATCTTTGTTTTAATCTTAATATGGTTTTTCTGATTCCTTGATGTCCTCCAATTGGACTACTATGATATTCTTTAATTAAATTTAATTGTACTTCTTTATCTACTATTCTTTGCAAAGGCTTGTATAAAATAATATTCAAATAAAGATTGTTTAATCTTTTCAACATTTTATTATAAATAGACGTGTAGGTTTCCTTAAACCTTTTCATTGACACGTGTTCAAATATTTCATTATCTACTGATAATGCGAGATCTCGTATCCGATTTTTATTCATGTAAGTAATTAATTTCTCCATAATCATGTCTAGACATGTAGGATTATCGTTAAAACCTATGATAAAATCGTCTCGAACTTTATTAATTTGACCGAATTCTAACTTCATAGAAAACATCATTTTGTGCACATTGTTGACGTCTGAAATGGAGGTACATTCCCATATAAGAATATCTTTGGTACTGTCTCTATTTTCAGGAATTAAATTTTGCCTTGCTTGCATACTTCTTGTGATGGGTAGTAATTTCTTGCTAACTGCCTCTTCATCACATGTGGGAATCATTGTTTTTAAAATATCAGAATTAATTTGAATTCTTGATAAGGCATCTGCATTAGTGTTGTTACGGAATTAGTTTTATCAGTGTATAACACAACCCTGAATTGAGAAATCGGCTACTAAAAAGACGCAACCATGTCTTGTCCTCTTGCTTTTACTATTATCCATCGCGTCAGTTTTTTTTTGTATTAATTTTATGGTGTGATAGTACCGTAAACTAATCCACCAATCATAACGTGACAACGCTTAAAAGAAGAAAAAGCAAAAAGGAAGAAAGGAAAAAAGTATAGTGACAAAAAGGCAACGCGAGTAGTTAGGTAGGCAGTTGGCAGTTAAATGTGAACGAGTAAGTTACTTGCTCAAAAACGAGAAAAAAATTAAAAGTTTAGTGATAGAGACATTGTATTAAATTAAACGCGTTTTATCAAAATAAAAAATATTTGAAAATATACCCGGTGTGAAAATAACAAAAAAAATTTTTAAAACTATATACAGACGGTGAAACTCAAAAGAGATAGAAACTATTTAACTTAAATCTGAAACGAAAGGTTGAAATTGTGAAATGGAAACTATTTACGTAAATTTGAAACTAAAGGTTGATATTGTGAAATAAAAACTATTTAACTTAAATTTGGAACGAGAAGGTTGAAATTCAATAAAATTAGAAACTATTTAAAATTGTAACTTAATGAAAAACTGTACATGCACTTGTAATTGAAGAAACAAAATGTAAAATAATAACTGCTTAACTAACCCTGTAACTAAATCTAAAGCTGTAAAAACCAATTACTCTGAACAAAATAAACGAAAATTTAGTAAAAACGTGTTAAAATTGTGAAATTGAGTAAATTGTAACCTAGAAAAGACAAATTAAGAAAAAGAGACCTCCATAAAACTGGAAAAGAAAATTTATTAAACGATATAACCTAAATCTCAAAGTTATACATATGCCACTACAAATTAAAGGAATTCGATCAACTCCTCATATGAAATATGCAGTAAACTACCCCGAAATCTCAAACTACAACTCATATCAAATACACGTGTAATCAGCCACAGTAGCAGCTTCATCACCACCGTATCGATAGCGTGCAGAGTAAATATAATTAAAATCAAATAAATAAAATGTTCCTTATTTTTCATTATCTACATCCTCACTTATATATCCATTTCAATTATGAAATTACAAATCTTACTTACCTTTATAATTAGAATGAGAAGAAAACATACATTACCACTAGTATAAATACTTATCTTTATATATATATATATATTACTTTTATATTACATTTATACTTACCCTTAAATACTTATCTTTATACACATTTTCTTCATATTATTAACAATATACTTACCAATATTATATTACATGTATACTTACCCTTAAATACTTACCTTTGTACATATTTACTTTATATTATTAAAAATATATTTACCATTATACCTAAAATCAAAAAAAAAAATTTACCTTATTATACTACTTACATATATTCCATTTATAAAATGACCAAATTACTACTAAATAAAAATTTATAATTATATATCTAACATAATGAAAATCTAAACTTTTTTTTTTTGTTTGAAGAAGGCTGGCATATGAGTAGGTATGGGAAAATGGAGTATAAAACTAGGTGCAATTGGAGTAGGTTACCCTACTATTGTTAGGTCAGCAGTATTGATTCATCGCCTCATTTAGAATAACTTTTGCGAATTATTTTCATTTCCCCGACAATTTTTTTTTATTCTTTGGCTTTTACAACAAAAAAAGGCATACACTTTTTTTTATGGTTACGCGGCGATTATATTCGGGTCAAGAACCAAGCCCATTATGGCAGAGCTAGCCAGACAGCTTTTTATACACTCCAATCCAGTGTGCAGAGGGTATATATAAGTTTGTCATTCCGTTTGTAATAATTAGAAAAAAAATTTTGGACCCCATAAAATATATATATTTGTGATCCTTTTAACAACCGGAGTTGATATAGCGATGTCCGTCTGTCCGTCTGTGGAAATCACGATGACGGCATCAATCGGGCAGCTAGGGTACTCGTTGGCATAAGAAATGATTCAATAACATCCTGAAAAGTTTGCTATTTAAAATCGTCCAAATCGGTCGATTAGGGCCCGAGATTTGAATGAAGAACTAAAAAAGTCTTGAAAAAATATAATTTTCTATGTTGTTCTTGTCTCGATCACGCCTTCAATAGTGCAGCTACAGTGATCATTTTTAACGAGAATGATTCACCAAATTCATGGGAAGATTTCTATTTCAAAAATCATTGAAATCGTTGGAACAGGTCCAGGGAAATCTCTGAAAAAGTAAAAAAAAAAATGAAAAATACGATGTTTCTATATTGTTCTTGTTTTATTCTAAATGTTGTGTTGCTGTCATAGCTGGACTTGTTGTTTTTGTGGTCGTTGGGGTAATAATATAATAAAAACTAACCCTGTGTACATTTTTTTTAACTCTGGTAGAAAAATTTAAAAGTTTCCATTGTTTTGGCATCACTAAAAAAATTTATTAGATCATTTCTGTCATTACCGCGAGCCTGCCTGCAAAATTTCAGATCGAATGGGTCACGGGAAAGGGGTTAAAATCGATCCAAAATTTTTTCGACAAGCAGACACTACGAGTTAATATAAAGGGAGTAGAAATTCACCAACATCTAAAGCAAATAATGCTAAAATACCTAGTTGTTAATAAAAAAAAAAACAATGTAAATTTAACAAAAAAAATTTATGTATAAATTTATTTAAAGAGAAAAACACAAAAATAACGTTTGATGTTGTATTTTTTGTGTGTAATATTTACATAAACATATTAAATAATACAAATAATATACATATATTCTATATATGTATGTATATCCATAACAACTGCATGTTAGAAATAAATCGGTATATTATTTTATTAACATAAAATTCTGCAATATTTTGTTGTGGGGAAAATACATTTCTTTTGCATGAACAGAGTGTTACTTCATTTTGCTCAGCGTGACTATGCCGCAGTAGATGGCGCCACAATTTTTGTTCTAATTAGCTTTGCAATAGTTATTTATATTTTAACATGAATGTCAATATTTTCAACTAGATATCATACAGAACAATGTTAAGAGTATACACGGGCTGGTCTTTTATTTCATACGTTTTTTTTCATTATTCTTTTACAAATATGAACATAAGTTTGGCATATTAACTTTTTGTTGTCTTTACAAAATAGGGTTACCGAGTTATCAATGAGTTTTTAGCTTTCAAAACAGTTCTACATAGTTATATAGAATTATTATTCTGCTTTACCAACAAAATATCTGATTGCGATTACATCTAATTTTTAAAAATTGTTTATAATTACTAAAGCATTATTATTCACATAAATACAAAATTGCACTTTTTAAATTTTCCATTCAAATTTAAGAAAATATCAATTCTAAAAACTGGAATTAAAAATTTCCAATTATAAATTACAATTAATTGAATTTCAGAAAATCATATCAAAACGTCGGAAATTATAATTTTAAATTTAGAAGACATCAATTGCATCTTTAATATATAAATTTTATTCGTTAAACACAAATTGAAATTCCAAAAAAAAAAAAACACCAAATACCTATGTTTACATTTAAAAAATTTTCACATTTAAAAAAAATATTGACATTCAGGAGAAATTAATAGCGTTCAGTATCGCGATTCAAAAACTTCTTTTAACTATAGTCGGATCGTTAAAAAAAGAAAATAGCAAAATTATCAGTAAAATTTTTAAGCGATATTCGCTATTGGTTAATTTAGCTGTTGTTGTTATCTAAACGACAACCATTTTTGTGTTGTTTATTCAATCGATAAAAACTTTTAGGTTGAAATGTCGTCATACATAAATAAAAATCATAAAATAGTGAAAATATTTTGCTTCTATTAAAAAACTTTTTTATATAAATAAAAAAAATTAAATAGCATATTCAATTCATTATTTCATTTTCAAATAAATAAACAGAAATATTAGTAAAAAAATAAAGATATTAAACATAAACATAAAATCATCTTGTCAAACACGAAGTAATTTGTTTTTTTCTATTCTTCTTTGTGTTTTTCGCTTATTTTGACAGAGATACCACTCGTTTACGATTTAAATAAATAGAAAAATAGATTTGTCGACTGTCGTTAAGATGTATGTACTTAGTGAATCACTTAATCCTTAGTGCAAACAACAATAGCTGTCTGTATATTTTGCGATTGTCGGATCGTTGAAATTTACAGAATCGGACTACAGAAAACATTGATTTAAATTCAATGAATTTTAGAAAACCTCGAATGATATTTAAGAATTGCGAACACAAAAATTGTTACATAATTTGATGAGAATATTATTTTTTATATATAAATTTTCACAATTTTTTTTGGATGAATATTTGAAGTTTTCCAGAAAATAAAGATAACAAATTATTTTATTTAAAATGTTTGGGACATTTGGTTTTTTGCGTTTGGCATCCCTAATTTGATTATTTATTATTATCAAAAATTTATTCTCTATGTTTTCCAAATATGGCAATATTTTAATAAAAACGTTGAGAGAGCTTTTTTTTGGTTATTATTTTGTTACTTCATCCGACCTTTATGGCCGCAATGAAGAAATATTTGGCCAGTTAAAAGAAACTATACAGCCATCTCCAATTAGCGTTAGCACGATTTAATGCATATAGCCACCCTACACAACCATTACCTTTGCAATGGAGGTTAGGGCGAGCTATTTAATTAGCAAGAACTAAATTAAACGAGAAGTTATGTCATATAACCGGAAACGCATGCATATAGGTATATAACCTAAATGCATGCCGATCAGCAACCACGATGACCAAAAGCAAACACCGAAATAAATCCGAAATAATAGAAAAGACGAAAACCAACCCAAAGAATTTTCTGAAATAATTTGGTATTAAGTTTAACAAATTGTTTACTTTTTCCAATATTTTGTTTACATTTATTATCAATACTCAAACCGAGGTGGAGGGTATCAAAGATTCGGCACAGCCAAATTTAACACTCTTGTTTTTGTATGCCTTTGACTCCCAATTATCGATATTCTGGAATTTTTTTTTTTATAAAATTTTTTAGTGAAGACCGCGCGTAACATAAATGGCGCCCAACGCAAAGCTACCTTTAGGTAGCCTAATGAAATTAATTATTGTAGCAGACGTTAAAATTATATGTAACGTTGTACGCCGTAACATAAATGGCGCCCAACGTTGAAATTAAGTACATTACTAGAAAAGAAGATTTTGTGGATGAAAAGATTGTTTAGAAAAGTGGGAAAAAAATAGACGGCGAATTCAAAGCCAGACAATTGTTTTAGTTAAACCCAAAAATCTGAACAAACTTTCAATTACAATTTTTTTTATGGTGCGATGAATCAAGGCTGAAAGTTTACCAACATTTTTTTTTTTTGCAAATTTTTCTGAATGTGAGAATAATTTTGAAAACAATTAAGCTTCTTATTCCATACCACATTCACAATAGTTTGTTAATTCTCTTTCAATTTAACACCAAATTCATATATTGTCTCAAATTTCTATCAGTTAAACTTCATATGATTATAATCCTTTTTTGTATCGACGATAGAAAGTTTGGGGCAATCATATGAGTTAAGGCTATCTTAAAAATTTACAAGTCGCAATTTTTTATAATTCCAATGAAAAATTAGTTTGCGGTAAAGTTTAGGAGAACCTTAGTGAACCTGGCTTTAATCTTATAATTTTATATAAAGAGAAATATTTTTAAAATTTTTTTTATCCAAAATTGAATATTATTTGAATATTAGATGAAGCAGAATCATTGTTGGAAACGTTTTATACCAGCCACCATAAACACGTCACCAAAACGATAAGCTTAGCGGTGTAAAACTAAAATAAAACTCCATTTGCCTGTGCCTCTCAAACGTCAGCTGGATTCTCTCGAAATTATATAATTGATTTTTTTCCTATAAATATTTAATACTTAAAAATTTATTTTAAAAAATTTTTAATTCAATTGATTTACTATAAAACAACCAAAAAAAAAAAAAAAGGCTTTAGTTATTTTGTAAAATTGGTTTTAAATTATCCAAAGATAATTGGTTTGAATTTCAACAAGGAAATTTTGTTACTTTTGGTAATTTTCTTACATTATATACTTATATAGTTTCAATTTCCCTTTGTTTTGACACAGTTTTTAACCGTTTTCAAATATACTCAATTCTATAAATTCTTCTATTTTAATTAATCAAATTTTTCCTTAATTTATGTTTTCCACATTTAACTTTAAAATTTTTCCAAAATTAAATTTTTACTTGTTTTTTTTTCAACTAAAGTTTGTAATAACAAATTAGAATAACTTTCATTTTTTTTTTTGTTGAAAATTCCACACCAGTTAATGTTTGGTCAAAAAAAAATTTTAGTTCTCATTTCTTTTACTGCCACTTTTGCCAACAAACGACAAAAAAATTAAAGACAGAAAAAAAAAAATTCGATTTTTAAATCAAAATTTTATATTGATCTTCAAATTCAAATGAAAATTTTATTTGCACACAACTGATTTTTCTTTTTCTCTCAAGAACGCAAAGTGACGTTACAAAATTGATCTTTTTTCTTTTCGCGATATTTGAAAATTTTTCGGTCAAATTTTATTGACATTCTTTTTATTATGAGCATTCTTACGCGTAGTTCGGCTCGCGGTTCGAAAAACTCACCCAGAGGTAGGGGCAGATCTTTAAATACAACCAAATCGTTAGAAGATCTTCTTATCCCTTCTCAGACGCAACCTAAAGTAGTTCACTCACCTCCACGTAACTCGAGTGCTTCAGTTGTCAGTAACATTTTACCATCATTTACCTCGGAACATCCCAATAGTATTCTTACTCAGCAACAGGAACAATTATCTGACCTTTCTAAATTAAGTTAAAGTTCCTTACAAGATTTTTTTCAACCTACCGGTTTTATCGATAATCAAAATCAGTTGCACACTTGCTTCAATATGGCTTCGTCCAATGATAAGGTACCTCCAAATCAACCAAGTGCGGGCGAAAATGCTGAAAAAACTAACGATTAAATAGCCATGGTGCAACAAGCCATTCGATCAACTCAAGATGAGTTCAGATCAGAACTTAACTTGTTAAAAGCCACTATTTCTCATTTGACCCAAATCCCACATTCTTCTGGAAACCCACCTATAAATGGTCAGTACGAAAACATTCACAATAATGAACCATCATACACTGCTCCCGAAGGTATGATCCAGCCACCAATGTTTCATAGATCAACCAAAGTTGACTTGGAAAAATGGAAAGTTTCATTTGATACCCTTATGAGAAGATCTCGTTGTTCTAATGAATATTTACTTTCAAATTTCCAAATCTTCCTTAGCGGAAAGGCCGAAAAATGGTACTGGAATTTCATGAAACAAGATAGTGCCCCTTCGTATCCCTTTCTTCAATATAGCTTAACCCAAGAATTTGGTACTTTAGAAACGGATCACGATATTTTATTGCAAATTCACATGCGAAAACAGCAACCAAAAGAATCATATGATGATTTCCATTGCTCAATCATTTCTATGAATTCTCGAATGAAGGAACCTATAAGTGAAGCCAAGCTTATAGATATATTGAAGAAAAACGTTAATTCTAACCTTAAGTTATTGTTATTTAATACTAACCCTAGGGGCCTACACTCTTTAAGAGATTTTGCCCGGAATGCAGAAATGGTTCTTAGTGAAACCAAAGTCTCCTCAATGAAATAGAAATTGATTCTGTAGAGGAAGATGATAGTGAAGTAGAGAACGACCCACAGATAGATGCAATCCAATTTTCACGTCGCAATACGAAACCAGATTATTCTAAAATCAAATGTTGGAATTGCTTATCCCTGGGACATTCTTACATTTATTGCCCTGAGGAAATTAGGAACATCTTTTGTTACAGGTGTGTTGAACGCGGTGTAGTTACCACAAAGTGCAAAAATCAACATCTGGGAAACCGGAAACGGAGCGAGATGGCCACCGGGGACTCTCGTTCCCAGACATTAACCCCGAGTTCCTAATCGATCGAACGAGGAATCTTCCACAGGAAGATAAATCTAGATCACAGCTCTCGAAAAAACTTTCAGATAATTTATCTGACAGACCCTGTACACCTCGCCCTCCATTTGCGACAATTTCCAGAAAAATCTTGAAATGTAGGCTTCGCTTCAAGAAAAGAAAAGCTTTTCGTAAGATAATCGAATCTTCCTCATTGTGTGTCACAGAAGATGAAAGACCATTTGCTAATGTTAAAATTTTAGGCAAAAACATTTTTGGCTTACTGGACTCAGGGGCCAGCGTTTCTGTGTTAGGCAAAAATAGTTTGGATTTTGTTAAATTACACAATATACATTTAAGACCTTTTCGATCCTTTATATCAACAGCTGATGGCTCCAGAAATATCGTTTCAGGGCATTGCAAACTACCCGTTCTGTATAAAGGCGTTACCAAAGATATATATTTTTATATTGTACCCTCGTTGACCCAAGAAGCCTATTTAGGATTCAACTTTTGGCGTAGTTTCGCTATTGCTTCAAATATTATACCTACCTTAGAATCTTTAGATCTCGAAGCTTCAGAAAATAAGGACCTACTGTTTCATGATTTAACGCCTGAGCAAAAACTACAGCTGGAATCAGTAGTCTTTCAATTTCCATCTTTTGAAAATTTGGGCCTTGGTTGCACAAACCTTTTGGAACACCACATCGACACTGGTGATTCTGTTCCCATAAAATGCAAAAATTATCCACTTTCACTGCCAAGACAAGCCGAAGTCTATCAAGAGATTGATCGACTACTAAAAATGGGAGTAATAGAGGAGTCCAACTCACCTTGGTGCTTCCCAGTTGTTAACGTTAGAAAACCCGGTAAAGTGCGTTTATGCCTTGACTCTCGGAAATTGAATCTTATTACAAAAAAGGACTTTTACCCTCTTCCCCATATTAACGGCATTCTCAGCAGATTGAGGGATACCCATTTTATTAGCGGTATTGACTTGAAGGATGCTTTTTTTCAAATACGACTCACAGAGTCGTCAAAGGAGAAAACTGCCTTTGCAGTCCCTGGTAGACCCCTCTATCAATATCGTGTTATGCCCTTCGGGCTCTGTAATGGCCCTCAATCAATGTCCCGTTTAATGGACAAGACAATACCATCTCGTTTAAGGGAAAATGTCTTTATATACCTAGACGACCTTTTGGTCTGCAGTTCCACTTTTGAAGAACATGTAGATTTACTTCGACAAGTAGCCAAATGCCTGAAAGACGCAGGCTTAACCATTAATGTGACTAAGAGCAAATTTTGCCAAAGTGAGATAAAATATTTAGGATACCGCATTGGTAAAGGCTGTCTCAAAGTTGACCCAGACAAAGTATCCGCAATATCTAATTTTCCATTACCGAAAACCCTCGCCAAGTTCGCCGTTTTATAGGTATGGCAAACTGGTACCGATCTTTTATAGATAATTTTGTTAACATGGCTGGTCCTCTTACTGATTGTTTACGTAAACAAAACGGCAAGTTTTCGCTTACTCCCGACGCAATCGATAGTTTCGAGAAACTTAAAATAGCTCTTTCTAGTGCCCCCGTCTTGGCCCAACCCGATTTTTCGAAAGAATTTATCATTCAATGTGATGCCTCACGTGTTGGCGTAGGTGGTGTATTATTCCAGGTGGATGATGACGGCAGGGAAAGACCCATATCCTTTGTTTCCCAAAAGCTAAACGGTTGTCAGCGTAACTACACTGTAACAGAGCTAGAATGTTTAGCAGCAGTAGTAAGTGTTAAAAGATTCAGACCCTATATAGAGGGATTGCCTTTTCGAATAATCACAGACCATTCCAGTTTAAAATGGTTGATGGACCAAAAAGACTTGAGCGGAAGACTCGCGCGATGGAGTCTCAAGTTACAGGGATTTGATTTCAAAATGGAACATAGAAAAGGTTCTCTAAATGTAGTCCCAGACACCCTGTCACGTTTCGACGTTGATTCTATGGAAATCAATGATAGTTTTCCTGAAATTGATCTGACCTCTAATGACTTCAATTGTACGGAGTACGAAGTTTTAAAAAAGAATATCTCTGATAATAAAGATAAATTACCTGACCTTTGCCTGTCTGATAATCTTGTTTATAAAAGAGTAAAGTTTCGTCAGGGAATTGATAACGAGGAAGAAAATCTATGGAGATTATGGCTCCCTAAATCCTTAGCGAAAAAAATTATAAAAGTAACACACCAATCTAATTGTCATGGCGGATATTTTAAAACCCTTTCAAGAGTACGCCAAAAGTACTATTGGCCCTCAATGGCCCGTGACATAAAACTGTAGCACAATGTGATGACTGCAAAATAATAAAAGCTCCCACTCAAATTTATCGACCCCCCATGGGTAACGCATTCACAACAGTACGACCTTTACAACGGTTATATTGTGATTTTCTGGGGCCCTATCCCTGTTTAAGGTCTAAAAATACTTGTTTGTTTATCGCAATTGACCATTTCAACAAATTTATTTTCCTCAAGACTTTAAGGGCAGCCACGTCAATAAATGTGATCGATTTCTTACAGAATTATTTATTCAACACTTTTGGTGTTCCGCAGTTCTTACATAGTGATAACGCTAAGCAATTTGTTTCAAAAGAAATGCAAGATTTCTTTTTACTCTATGGTGTTACTCACATTAAAACAGGTTTATCTTCTCCCCAAGCAAATGCGTCCGAGCGCGCCAATCGAGAGATAATTTCAAAAATTCGTTTTTTTCTTAAAGGAGAATCGCATCATTTAAATTGGGATTCTTGTATTCCCCGTATTTTATCCGTCTTACGAAGCTACTTTCACACCGCCATTAATTGTTCTCCCTATTATGCCATGTTTGGTCAAAATATGTGTCTGCACGGTTCCTCCTACCACTTATTGGACAAACTTAACATGTTGAAGGATGATACAGTAGTTCAACGAGCAGACAAACTGTCACACATACGGGAGAGGATCACTGCAAATTTAGGTAAAGCTCATGATAAAGCCACAAAAACTTATAATACTCGCACGAGAACAGTCAACTACAGAATTGGACAAGAAGTATTTCGAAAAAACCACGATTTAAGTAATTTTCAAAAAGCGATAAATGCTAAATTTACACTCAAGTACATAAAATGTCGAATACGTGAACAAGTAGGAAACTCGCTTTACGACGTAGAGGATCTTCAAGGGAAATTAATTGGCAGACTCCACGCTTCGGATTTAAGACCATGAGACCTTTGCCTATAATATGCTTGCCCGGCTTGTCGTGTGTCGTGCCACACGTTTTTATTCATAGTTTTTTTTCAGCGTTCTAATTCCTTTGTTTCTGTTCGTTAATTAATTGACATTCGCTTAACGTAGCAGCTTTGTTACGGAATTAGTTTTATCAGTGTATAACACAACCCTGAATTGAGAAATCGGCTACTAAAAAGACGCAACCATGTCTTATCCTCTTGCTTTTACTATTATCCATCGCGTCAGTTTTTTTGTATTAATTTTATGGTGTGATAGTACCGTAAACTAATCCACCAATCATAACGTAACAACGTTTAAAAGAAGAAAAAGGAAAAAGGAAGAAAGGAAAAAAGTATAGTGACAAAAAGGCGACGCGAGTAGTTAGGTAGGCAGTTGGCAGTTAAAGGTGAACGAGTAAGTTACTAACTCAAAAACGAGAAAAAAAATTAAAAGTTTAGTGATAGAGACAGTGTATTAAATTAAACGCGTTTTATCAAAATAAAAAAATATTTGAAAATATACCCGGTGTGAAAATAACAAAAAAAAATTTTTAAAACTATATTCAGACGGTGAAACTCAAAAGAGATAGAAACTATTTAACTTAAATCTGAAACGAAAGGTTGAAATTGTGAAATGGAAACTAATTACGTAAATTTGAAACTAAAGGTTGATGTTGTGAAATAAAAACTATTTAACTTAACCCTACGATTCATAACCGGGTACCCGTGTACCTTTTTTGACTTTAAAGTGCTGCTGTGCCTATAATTTTTGAGATATGGACATAAAACTCCGAATCATGAGAGATTTTGGCTAAACTAAGATTTAAATACGAAAAAATTCAAAATATTTTCAATATTTTCTTTAAAAAATGATTTTAAATGTTTTACCCCCATAAACACACAACCGGGGTCCCCGGGTACCCTAATGCAATTCCTATGTAAATGCCTGACATGTAAATGAAAAAACGTTTTTTTGTGTTGTTTTTATTGGAAATAAATGTCTTTTTTATTTATTTTATCATATTTTATATATATTATATTATAATTCATCCGAATCACTATCGTTGTTATTGTGGCAATTGTAGCATTTAGTAATTGTTATGGCGTGCTCATCGCATATCGGCGTGCTACATATGCTGCAATTTTTTCTAGTTTTTCTTCTGTGCTTATTTGGAAGAAGGTTGCACATGTAGCACACGCCCGTATGTACTTTTCTGCCCCTTTGTCGTGCTGACGGAGATGTTGACGGACCTGCAGCACAAAGCACACTCTCCAACGGCCTTCCGATGATGCTTTCAATTGCATTTTTTGTTGAAAATTGGCGCACGCTTTGCACATTTGAAATTCTATTTTCTATAACAGGAATGCATAGGTTTTCTGCCAGTTGACGCAGGAAATTCTTCCTGCGCGTCGTGGTGTATCGTGCAGTTGGATTATTTCCATAATATATGATGTGTGATGCAAATGCGCTCACATCAATGATGTTATAGAAAATGCCATCGGCCATCTTCTTGTTTGTCGCTGGGTCGTGTATTCTTGGAGCGTTTGGTCCATTACGTCCACCCCACCTTTTGTTTGGTTATAAAAATTTATAATTTCTGGTTTCCCATTCTCGTCAATTTGTGCATCATCATGCATACTAGAAAGAAGGATGACCGAGTTGGACTTCCGCTGCTTATATGAGAGCAGTGTTACGTTGTCGTAGAAGCCAAATAAACTTGAACCAACGTCTTTTTTTTTTTGTCTTCTTTCATCTCCGCAGGGATGTAAGCTTTGTTGCGGCGGAGTGTACCCACAATGCTGAGCTTTTCTACTTTTAGTTGCCTAGCCAACGGCAGCGTCGTAAAAAAATTATCCATTGTTATATTTCGTCCGCTACCGTAGTATGGCCCAACTAAATCTCTCACCACTCTTTCGCCAACACCAACTTCACGACCAGTTTCTTGTTTGCCAGTATATATTTGGCCATGAAGTGGATATGAGTTTTTGGCATCGCAAATCCACCATACTTTTATGCCATATTTTGCTGGCTTCGAGGGTATATATTGGGTGAATTTGGTTCTACCACGGTATGGATATAATTGTTCATCAATGGTCAAATATTCTGATGGCACATAATATCTGGCAAGATTTGCATTGAGCATTATCCAAATATCGCGAATTGGCGCCGCTTTGTCTTGACGCTGCCGCTCTACCCGTGTTCTGGGGTCGTCAAACCGCATAAAACGCAGCAAATCGAAAAACCTGTTTATTCCCATGGTGGCGCGGAATATTGGGTGAGCCTGTGACGTCCACAAATCTCTTGCGTTTTCGTCATTAGAATGATTTGTGCCAGCCATCAAAATCATTCTGCCTACTTGTGTCGCTTTAGGTACTTATATACGAACAGAAGCCAGTTTTTTTTCCAAATATCAAATTTGTACAGTTGAGAACGCAAAATATAATCAACAACAAAAATATTTACAGGAAAATATTATTTTATTTCAATAAACGCAAAACAACCTACTTCGGGTACCCGGGTACCTTGGTTATGAAATTAAAGGAGTTTTGCTGGTTATGAATCGTACGGTTAAATTTGGAACGAGAAGGTTGAAATTCAATAAAATTAGAAACTATTTAAAATTGTAACTTAATGAAAAACTGTACATGCACTTGTAATTGAAGAAACAAAATGTAAAATAATAACTGCTTAACTAACCCTGTAACTAAATCTAAAGCTGTAAAAACCAATTACTCTGAACAAAATAAACGAAAATTTAGTAAAAACGTGTTAAAATTGTGAAATTGAGTAAATTGTAACCTACAAAAGACAAATTAAGAAAAAGAGACCTCCATAAAACTGGAAAAGAAAATTTATTAAACGATATAACCTAAATCTCAAAGTTATACACATGCCACTACAAATTAAAGGAATTCGATCAACTCCTCATATGAAATATGCAGTAAACTACCCCGAAATCTCAAACTACAACTCATATCAAATACACGTGTAATCAGCCACAGTAGCAGCTTCATCACCACCGTATCGATAGCGTGCAGAGTAAATATAATTAAAATCAAATAAATAAAATGTTCCTTATTTTTCATTATCTACATCCTCACTTTTATATCCATTTCAATTATGAAATTACAAATCTTACTTTCCTTTATAATTAGAATGAGAAGAAAACATACATTACCACTAGTATAAATACTTATCTTTATATATATATATTACTTTTATATTACATTTATACTTACCCTTAAATGCTTATCTTTATACACATTTTCTTCATACCTTATTATACTACTTACATATATTCCATTTATAAAATGACCAAATTACTACTAAATACAAATTTATAATTATATATCTAACATAATGAAAATCTAAACTTTTTTTTTGTTTGAAGAAGGCTGGCGTATGAGTAGGTATGGGAAAATGGGGTATAAAACTAGGTGCAATTGGAGTAGGTTACCCTACTATTGTTAGGTCAGCAGTATTGATTCATCGCCTCATTTAGACTAACTTTTGCAAATTATTTTCATTTCCCTGACAATTTTTGTTTATTCTTTGGCTTTTACAACAAAAAAAGGCATACACTTTTTTTATGCTTACGCGGCGATTATATTCGGGTCAAGAACCAAGCCCATTATGGCAGAGCTTGCCAGACAGTATTTTTTTGTATGCCTTTGACTCCCAATTATCGATATTCTGGAATTTTTTTTTTATAAAATTGTTTCGTGAAGACCGCGCGTAACAGTGTTCATGCTGCCCTTTTTGTAAACTATGTCAAAATCGTAATCACATAAATCTAATCTTATTCTTGTCAGTTTAGAGGATGGGTTTTTATGTGAAAATAACGAAACGAGTGGTCTATGATCTGTTACTACTGTAAATTTTCTACCGTACAGGTATGGTCTGAAGAAATTTATGGACCAGTGAATAGCTAGTAGTTCTTTTTCTATTACGGATTTGTTTAAATCGTGTTTTTGAAGTGATTTACTTGCGTATGATATTGGTAAATCGTTACCATTGTTATCTTGCGAAAGTACAGCTCCTAATGCATAGTTTGCTGCATCAGTGGTAAGTACGAATGTCTTTGTAAAATCTGGATATTGCAAAACAGGTGGTCTAATTAACTTTAGTTTTAGAGTTTCAAATGATTTTTGGCATTCGTCGGACCAAAGGAATATTTGAGCTTTCTTTAACAGATTATTCAAACATTTAGTTAAATCTGCAAAGTGAGGTATAAATCTTCTATAGTAATTACAAAATGCTACAAATCGTCGAACTTCATCCGCATCTTTTGGTACGGGATAATTTCCAATTGCCTTATGTTTTGCAGGATCGGTTTTTATGCCGTCTTTGGTTATTAAGTGTCCCAAATAAACGACTTCAGATTTTAAAAATACACACTTACTTGCGTTTAGTTTTAGATTAAATTTTCTTAATCTTTCAAAAACAGTAATTAGGTTCTCATTATGATGTTTTAAACTTCATCCAAAAATAATGATGTCATCTACGTAAAGAAAAGCTTTGCTATCTAAATCTGAGAGTGCGATAGTTAACATTCGCTGGAAACTATTCGATGAAATTTTCAATCCAAAAGGTAATCTTTTAAATTGATAGTGACCATCTGATGTTGAAAATGCAGTATGATGTCTAGAATTTTCATCCAACATTATCTGGTGAAAAAAGCTAGTCATATCTAAGGTTGACGAGTTGTACCAGTAGATAACGATAATAAATCATGCCAGTTTGTATTATTTATAAGTTCATTAAACATAGTGTAATTCGTTTGAGCAAAACAAAAAACTTTAACACATTTTTAGGTGTGTCTACAAGTCCAGATGGAATGGATATGTATATCCATCTTCAGGAATAGAAATAGGGTTTGTGCGCTTCGTAAAACATTCAGTAACTTCATTAACAAATATTAAATCCAATAATTTTGAATGATCATTAAGAATTCCATCTAATTGAAAAAGATGTAAATCGAAAAAAATATTAAAAAGCTCACACATTTATCATTTGATTTAGTAGGAACAAAGTATTTTTCTTCAGGTGAGAACTTCCACGAAATTGAAGGCAAATTGAAATCTCCAAGAACAATAACAGAGTCATCCGGATTCGCAGTACGTAGAACAGATTTAATAGCTTCTCCATGTTTAACATATAAAGACTGCGGAGACGATGGAGGCATGTATGAGCAAGTAAGAAATATTTTTTTATGATTGTATTTAATTAAAACTGCAATGAATTCGATGTTTATCGAGGAATCAATTAATAAAACCTCAGATGATAAGATACTTGAGACAGCAATAAAAACACCACCGCCATTCGTCATAATGCAACGGTCACGTCTAAAAATATTATATTTATGCAAAATATTTCAGTATTTAAAAAAGGTATGATTAAGCCAAGTTTCAGTAAATACGATAATATGATGACTTATGTTGAAACTTTCAATATATAATGTTGACAGTTTAGTTCTCAGACCACAAACGTTTTGGTAAACTAATGAAATATTTTCACCAGTATGATCTTTTAGTTTTTTGGAACATTTGAATCAGTTTGAGGACGGCGACCAATATTGTTAGAATTTTGTCTAAATATATATTCCCGAACCAATGTATTTTCAGGCCAAAAGTTAGGATCAATAATACGGTCAAAAAGATCATAAGAAACGGTAATTTTAAAGGATGTGATAGATCTAGGTTGAGAAACAACGAACTTATATGTCGAAATTTCTGCGTTTGGGTCCAACTTAGATCTAACAAAGGCAACAACATTCAGCAGTAGTCTCAATAGCTAAATGCGGGATAAAAACAGTTTTTTCTTTTTTGGAGGAACAGCTCTCAGCGAAACGGTTTGACCAGCATTTATAACAGGACAAGTATTTATAGAAGGGCACAGGTTGATTTAATGGCATTTCAGCAAAGCCCAACGGCAAATCAGCATTACAATTAATTATTGAGGCATCAGATAGATGTTAGTGTTGCTGAACTTGGTTTAACAGCAGGTAGATTATTATCTAATGATTATAATCATCAAATAGTTTGCCATAACGTAGAGATCGACATTGATAATTTAGTTACCTTTTCCTGGATATCATTGAATTCCTTTTGTGTATCGTTGAAAAAAACGGTAGAAATTCATTCTGATTTTTTTGCATTTATTGTAACACCAATGTAACCCTTTATTATTATATAAAGCATCAGCAACAATCCAGAAAGACCACTACATTTAGTATGACAAAGCTCATGGCACAGCCAACAAGTTATCATTCTTTCCCCATCACCTTTAATGGTACAATTATTCATCAAACAAGCCATTATTATTATTAGCATGTGGTAACGCTTATTGTATTTGACAAAAAAAAAAAAAAAATGTGAATACACTATTATTGGAATACACTATTTATGTTGTTAAAGTCATTTTTTGATTCTGAGTTTAGAGCATTAAGCTCACTCATTATTTTTAATGTGTTTTTTTGTAGAGTCTATTTCTACTGTGTAAGAAATATTTATATTTTCCGCTAAATGTCCGTCTATAATGACAGTCACGATCGAACTGTTCTGCTTTCTTATCTCACTTTGTGATTTTCTTTTTACAAAATATATATTGTTGACAAGTGATGATTATTTAAATTAGATATTTTTCTATCGGTTTGTATCGGAACTAATAAATTTGCTTGATTTTGTATAAGTTTAGATATTGACGTGTTTTTATTCAAAGAAAACTGAATTATTTATGGAGTTAAAAAAACGCGCCCGATTACAGGCACAGCACAATTTGTCTTTTTTTTTACCAATATTTTTGAAAAATTGGTGGCATTTAATATTATGCCTTGGTGGGAAATATATTGCATATACTGTGAGCGTCAATAAAAATAAATACCTTAGTTACTCATATTAAAAGTTTTATTAAAATTAAGTAATTAACACAAAATCAAAAATAAATATAAGGAATTCAAGAATTATATGATATCTGAACTCAATAAAAAACATTAAACAAAAGTAATACAAAACAGAAATAAGCACTTCATTTAGAAAATTATCAAATTTTACGCGTCAAAAAGAAGTAAACAGCGAACAAAAGGCAACAGAACTTCAATATAAAAAGTAAACTTTTTAAATTTTTTTAATATTGGGTTTACTTTTATTTGGCCTTAAGCACCTCATATAGTCTTCTAGGCATCGACTAGACAAGTTTTTTGGTTATATCGGGGGGAGTGTGCTACAATCTTCCTTTAGAGCCTTCTTTAAGTTTGCCTTGCTTGAAATAGCCCCTCAAGTTATTTTTCTGCCAAGATTTTCCCACAGATGCTTGATCGTGTTAAAGTCTGGGGACTGCGGATGATCAAGTGTCTTAGGAGTCCGGTGAAGTGGTCACTCTTTCACAATTTTAGATGTATGCTTTATACGTTGTCCTGTTGGAAGATCCAGTCTCGAGTCATGCCTTATTTCTCGATGCTAGGGCCAACATTGTCCTTCAAAATGGCTAAGTTATCCATTTTCTTCATAGTGGAGTAACTAACAACAAGATTACCGACACCTGTTGCCGCCATATAGCCCCAAACAATAACTGAATCTCCACCGTGTTTGACAGTGTTGGTAGCACACTTCTTTGATGGTTCCATTCCTAGCACGCCATATTTTTGGGGCACTTTTGCTTCGAAAAGTGCGAATTTGCTCTCACCTGTATATATAAGTTTTCCCAAAAAGATAGAGCCTCATTTTTCTACTTTTCATCGAAATTCATTAGCTTGCTCTAGTTCACCTTGGATATGGTTGGTTTCTTGCATGGTATCCTTCCATGTAGACCATTTTTGTGAAGCGATCTCCTTACTGTACTCGAACTTACTGGTTTGCCTGATGTCTGCATTATGGTTTCTCATAATTTAACTGGACTTTAGGCTGGATATGTCTTTATTTTATTTTTTTATTATTATTTTTTTTTTTTTGACGCGTAAAATCAGATGCATTTTCACTTTCGAGAGATTTGTGCAATATTCCCTCTTGATTTCATTTCATGTTTAATGGTACTCAATCTCTAAATGGTATAGTAGTAAACTTTGTAATATTACTTTTTATCGTAAGTCAATAATAACTTTGTTATAAAACAATTTAAAGATTAAAAATTGCTGTTTACTTATTTTTGACGCTCACAGTGTATGTAAACTGATATTATCACATTTTACTTTAACTCCAGCAGCTTGTATATAGAAGTCTTGAATCGGATCAAGTATTTCGTATTTATATTTGATTTAATAAGAATTGCAGCTCCTGCGTGTGCCCTTTGATCAGGATGATTTGAGAATATTAAATCATAATCTTTAATTGCAAAATAGGGTCTATTCGTAAAATGGGTTTCAGATATTAAATATATAATATAATAATTTGCTTTCAAAAAAGTTTCTTTTTCGTTAGTATAATTACCATTTGCGTTCCATATTGCTATTCTAAAGTTTACTAGCATAGTTTCGCCAGTAACTTGACATCATGTTCATGAGATTTTCCATTATGTTTTTCTAAGCGAGAAGTTTGACTGAAATCAGATTTTCTGACTGCTTCTGAATAAGAAACATTATATTTATGTTATTTGTATCATCATTGGAAAAACCATTTAAATGAGGGTAATCTGTAGAATTTATAACAAAATTGTTCCTTTGATTATTCGTGAAAACTGTCTATTAGATATTTTTGAAAGTAGGTCTTGGTAAACTTAACAACCTTTATAATTGGCAGCGTGGTTGGACAAACAAGGAACACATCGAGGCGGAGTTTCCATGGACTGTGTACACTGAGCAGTTGAATGATCCCTGCCACCTTTATACATCTGAAGTGCCTTTTGCAATAGGCTTTTGTGTGTCCGAACAGCTGACAGCGATGACATTGTACCAAATCATTTATTCTAATAGGCGGTTTCACCTTCACTAATGCCATATTTAAGTGTTTTATGTTATAAGCAATATCGTTATTATTATTTTTAGGATCTAAATCAATGAAGAACATACAAAGTGGCTCTTTGGTGACCCGACTTTTAACATTTACTACAACCTGACATCGTGTCCTAATGCTAATTCAGTCTTAATGTCGTCAGTTGGTGCGGAATGATGTAGACCTTTCATAACTATTCTAATTGACCGTTCTTGCTTCAGTTGGTATGTGTGAAAACTAATTTTACCACTTTCTAAATAATTGACTACTTTTCGGTATGAATCTACTGTCTTAACTGTAGTGGGCTATCGTGGTGTCTGAAAACGAGAATAGCGGTACTGGCATGATTGCGTTTTTGCGGTGCTAAGCTCGCCGTATGGGCGCGCCTATTACCTGAGTAGCTAGTTGTTGTCTAGTCATTAGCCCTCCCACCTAGAATCCTAAAAAACTACCATGGTAACCTACGCTTAAATTTTGTTTTTTTTTTTTATTAGTCGTTTTAATTTACAATAGATTTAAAAATATAAAAAAGATAAAATAAATTAAAAAGCTACTCCATAGTGGAGCTTCTAGTAACACAAAGTTTATTTACAAATTCACGCCAACTCTGTCTATTTTGTGCCAATAGCTTAACTTGTGGCCACGTCACCTGCTCCGCCATCCGTAGTTATTATTCTGCCAATAGTTCTGCAATTTGTTCACTGTTGAGAGTAACTGGGTTAGTGTTGTTCGTTTTTAATCCCATCAATTTTGTTTTTGTCACGTTGATTTCTAAGAGAACTCTATGTGCATTTTCCTTAAGTCTTTTAACTTGGTTTGTATGCCAGACAGTGTGTGCGACATCATGCATATGTCATCTGCATAATCCAGATCATGTAGCCTTTTGTTCAGATGCCATTGGATTCCATCGGGCGCTTCTTTATTGATTTGTTTTATTACATAATCCAGCACTATAAGAAAAAGAATGGGCGAGAGAACACATCCCTGTCTTACCAAGAATCATATATAATAGAGGATGTGCAAATGATGATTTTGTAACAAGAAAACTGACAACGCAAGAGTGGATGAGATGGGAACCAACATCGGACAGAGAATTGCGACATAGCAAAATTAATCTGGATGCAAATTGTGTGACATACATACATTGTTTGTTTCACAAGGTTAATATAAAAATTTTAAGATAATTGAAATTTATATTTTAAACATAGCAATTTATGTATGTATTTGCTTAACTCTGTGTTGTTATGACTTATGTATTGTGACATTTTTCATTTATATTTAAAAATTTTATGTTTTTTGATTAATTTAATTTATAATAATCATAATTGATTTTATATTAAAAAAGAGAAGCAATAACAATAAAATCTCTTTTTGAATTTGTTTGAGGAGCTAATAAATGAAAAAAAGAAAATAAAAATTTTATTAATAGTTGATATAAAATTGTTCACAAAAAATAAGTTAACATAAAAATTTATGTTATTGTCTTTAAAATAAACATAATTAAATTTGATTTTAATATAAAATTTTATTGTCTTTCATTTAATAATTTAATAATACATTAGTTGACATAAAAAACTATGTCATTTTCATTGTAAAATACTTAAGAACAATAAATAATAAAAATGAAAAAAAAAATGAAAATTTTAATAATTAGAACCTAATACATAATTGCATTGAAAAGGAAAATGAAGCTAACATAAAAATGTATGTTATTGTCGTGAAAAAAAAACACTTATTTTAATTTGTTTATTTTATTTAATTTTTTATTTTCCTTCATTTGTTGCCTCTTATTAACAATCAAGGTATTTACTAATGTTTTAGAGTTTTTATATAGCAAAACAGTTTCTCCAAGGATCGGTTTCATCGAACCACCCAGAGAATTCCTTCGATGTAGCCAGAATCCGATGGATTTCATTTATTACACTATGTCGTAAGTTTATGTTGTGGTAATTTTTCATGAACAAGTTCGTGTAAATAGAGAATAACTTTTTAGATATATCTGAATAATACTTAGATGCTACTACAATTTTATCCACGTTATGGGCCTTGTTCTGTACGAATGTTGTCGCTGCTGCTGATGGTCCTTTTGCCATTCCTAAACATCTACCGCATTGGATTTTCTTCGCAAAATTGGAAAAAATTACAATGAAGAATGGACGATTTTGATTTCTACAGGGTCACCGTAGCATCTAAGCTGCGGCAAATGACACCAGAACAGAGTCTACTTGCGGAGAAACGGATGAACGACATCATGTTCGATGGACTGATGGGGAAACTTAACATATTTAATATTTTTTTTGTTAGTTTTTAATTTTTTTTTTTTTGCAAATTTTGTTTTTACTTTAAATGAATTTGATATGTTAAATGTTTTTATTTTAAATTTTTTTTTTTTTAATTTGTTTTTCCTATTTTTTACATTAAGCAAATTAATTATTTTTTTAAGGAATTGTTTTTATGAATTATTTATTTTAATTTTTTTGTTAAATAAAACATTTTGGGAAAAAATATAAATTTTTGTTTCTTATACATATGTATACATACATATACCTATGTAGTATTTATTTGAAATTTGTTATTCTAATTGAGATTTTTATTTGAAGTATGTTAGACAAATTTAATGTTACAAAATGGAAATGTATCATGAAAATTGGAAAAAAAAAACTTAAATCGATGAAATGTTTAAATATTGAAATTTTTAAATTTTTTCCCATATAGAATTTCATATTTGAATTATTGCAATGAATATAAAATTCTTTTTCAGAGTTAAATATGAAGTCTTAGAAAATATTATAAAAACTGTGTGTGTGTGTGTTTGTTGATTTCTCACCTATAAACTCAAGACTTTCAGCAAGAAAACTTTCATGTGTGAACACACACTTAGAGAATGTCATTTGTAAAGCGAGTTATAAAAGCGTGTTATAATTTCATAAAATGCTCACTGGGTTTTTTCGTTATTGCTGTGTTAGTGTGTGTTTACACATGAAAGTTTTCTTGCTTAAAGGCTTGAGCACCGTGTAACCAGTGAAGACAGTCACTAGTGACATCTAAATTTTTTTTGGCGAACTACAATATCAGGGTTGCATTATTTGGAGAAAATCGGAAGCAACAGCTATATTAAAAATATAGTGCTATCGCCCTTATACACGTTGTATATATTGTTTTTATATTGTGTTGCTATGGGCTACGGCCGTAGATATAATAAAACAAACAAAATTTTTATGTTTTTGTTTTTTTATTTTTTATCCAATCATCAGGGACTAACAAGAGAAATATATATAAATCATTAACAATACTACATTAAAATATATATAATTAACAACTACAACATAAACACAATTACAAACAATTACCATAATACAATTTTTTTTTTTTAATGTTATTCGTTATAAAACATAATAACATAAATAAAACTAATTGGTACCAACAACCTACCGCTTCAGGCAGGTTAATTAACTTTCATTCCAATCATCCTAAAAAAACAATTATCAACACAGCTAAAAATTTTATCAACAGAGTCTTAAAGATAGTGACGAGATTTTCCATAAAAACAATAAAACACGTATTAAACATATACTTACGATGAATGATTTTCCACCGCACACCATTTCATATTTATTAAAAACCTACAAAAGCAGTCATTCAATAAATAATAACACAGTTCAGGAACCAAAAATATACAAAGGTGTTACATACATTCAGGGTTTCACAGAAAAATTAAAAAATCGGATATATACAACAAAAATAATTATCTACTCGCTCCAAAAACATACAACACCTTGAAAAATTTACACACTAAAACTAAATGCAAAATAGAAGACATGGACAAATGTAATTTAATTTACCAAATTAAATGCAAAGGTGACGGGTCCAACATATGCGAACAAGTGTACGTTGGCGCTACAAAATCAAAATTAAAAACCAGATTATCCGCACACAAATCTGATCTCAAGTCAAAATATGAACATAAAACAGCACTTGCGTCCCACTGTATCAAAAATAACCATTCTCCTGACTTTGAACATGCAAAAATTTTGCAACAAGAGACCAATCACACGAGAAGATACGCTATTGAGATGCTGCACTTATTAAACACACCAACGAATCAACGACTAAATTACAAGACTGACACCGACAAGTGCGCGCATATTTACAAATATTTAATAAATCATAAAATTAGTTGACGATGAAGTGCATACTTGGTTGGACGCAGCTTCAATAATTAATTGGAGGGTTTTTATTTGCAATTTTAAGAAAAAAAAAATTGTATTATGGTAATTGTTTGTAATTGTGTTTATGTTGTAGTTGTTAATTATATATATTTTAATGTAGTATTGTTAATGATATATATATTTTTCTTGTTAGTCCCTGATGATGGCTCACAATGTAAGCCGAAATATTGGATAAAAAATAAAAAAACAAAAACATAAAAATTTTGTTTGTTTTATTATATATACGGCTATAGCCCATAGCCCATAGCAACACAATATAATTTTCAATAAGGCCGAATAATTGTCCAACATATATTGTTTTTATTTATTGGTGGTTCTTATTGTCAAAATTCCAAGTTTATTAGAAAATTAATTTAGCTTTGGAAATACCACAAATTGGATTAGTTGAAAAGTGCACAGCCTAGTTTGTTGAAGTGTTAACAAAATAATAATGGCATTAAAGTAAGTAACATAATATACATTATAGTTTTAAAAGAAAATGTGTAAATACTTGTTTACTGAAAAAAAGCTAACAGACACCAATGGTTGTTTGCCCAACAAGTCTTGGTGTCTTAAATTTCCTCAATGAAAACTGAAGAGTTGCAAGAACATCCTGAGGCGGACAAAAGAAAATTTAAAGGGAAAATGGTGGGATGTGAGGATTCTACGGAATTAGAGCATATAAGCCAATAAATTATCAAACCATATTTTGCCACGTTCGAAAGCAGATCTAACCCAAAAACCAACTCATCAACTGCGCCTAATGTAATTGAACATGTTAACAAATTTAAAATTCCATTTGACTATTTCTTCGGCAACAACGCCACCACTATGCAATTCGGAAAAATTATAATCCACTGCAATTTTAATGTCTTCGCTTTATATAAAATGTTATTTTCTGATTATAAGCTTCTAAGTGGGTATTTATACATTTTCTACTCGAAATTATTATGTATATAGATACGAACTTAAATTACTAAAAAACTAAACAATCTAATTAATATATTTTTTTTATGTAAAGGGTGATTTTTTAGCTATTATCTTTTTGGCAACACTGGTTTAAACAGCTGACGCACGTTTCGTGTTTTGTTTCATTGTCAAACATCTTCAGTTTGGTCTATAATTTAACCAAGAATCGTCTTACAAACGAACAAAGCTTGCAAGTTATTGAATTTTATTATCAAAATGCGTGCTCTGTTAAGTAAGTTCATCGCGCGCTTCTGCCAATTTATGGTCAGTTTAATCGACCCACTGAAGCGGCTATTCGGGCTATTGTGACTAAATTTCGCCCCAAATTTACATTGTTGGACATTAAACCACCAACACGCTTACGCAGAGTGCGAACTGAAGAAAATATCGCAGCTGTATCGGCCAGTGTTAATGATGACCATCAATTATCGATTCGTCGCCGTTCGCAGCAATTGGGGCTCTGTTACTCAACAACGTGGAAAATTTTGCGGAAGGATTTAGGTGTGAAGCCTTTCAAAATACAGCTGGTGCAAGAATTGAAGCCGAACGACCAACCGCAACGTAGAATTTTTGGTGAATGGGCTCTTGGAAAGTTGGCCGAAGATCCACTTTCTTACCGAAAAATTGTGTTCAGCAACGAAGCTCATTTTTGGCTCAATGGGTACGTAAATAAGCAGAATTGTCGATTTTGGAGTGAATATCAGCCAGAAGCATTAGAAGAGCTACCAATGCATCCAGAAAAAGTCACAGTTTGGTGCGGTTTATGGGCTGGTGGCATCATTGGATCGTACTTCTTCAAAGATGATGCGAATCATAACGTAACTGTGAATGGTGAGCGCTACCGAGAGATGATATCCAACTTTTTTTTGCCCAAAATGCAAGATCTTGACTTGCATGACATGTGGATTCAACAAGACGGTGCCACATGCCAAACAGCACGCGCAACAATGGACTTATTGAGAGGCGAGTTCGGTGAACATTTTATTTCACGTTCGGGACCGGTCAATTGGCCGTCTAGATCGTGCGATTTAACGCCTTTAGACTATTTGTTGTGGGGCTATGTTAAAGCTCATGTCTATACAGACAATCCCGCTTCAATTGACGCATTGGAAGACAACATTGAAGTATTTATTCGTGAGATACCGGCCGAAATGTTGGAAAGAGTATGCCAAAATTGGACTAAGCGGATGGACCATTTGAGGCGCAGTCACGGTCAACATTTGCATGAAATAATCTTCAAACATTAAATTATATGGACCGTACTATCGATTCAAATAAAGATTTCATGCATTTTTCTGAATTTTATGTGTTTTTTTTTTAAACTTTCCTATAGCTCTTAAAAAATCACCCTTTATATAGAAAGTGTTTAATGGGTTGTGATTTTGGGGAGGCAAGACTCCATGAATTTCCGAGAGATCCGAACCGGTATTTACATATATTTAAATATGTTTTGTATATCATAAATTTGTTATTTCTCTATATTAAATTGATATTGAGATCTTATTTTGTATTTCTTGGTTATACAGTAAAAGCCCTATTATTCCGGATAAATAAATGTGTCATTAAAACTCGACATTTTACGCGAAGCGCCATACATAGTGTAATACAATGCACCTATGCATTTGAAACATCTAGCTTCTCCTTCCCGTCATGCGTGTAGAGGAACCACATCCTTCACGAGGTGGTACTGTTTCTAACATAACATGACGGATCTAGACCAGAGAAGGTCGATAAAAAATCAATTTCTATGCTACGAAACGCTGGAGGATGTTATTTTGATAAATAATGTTTATTTTGTCTATTATATTGTAACTATAATAAACTCTTTAATTTTTTATATATCTATGTATAATAAAAATAAACTATCTATAATTAAAAGTCAATATAGAGTTTCTTTATTAAAATACAATGGTTCTATGATAAGTAACAATAGTACATCTATATCAAAAATAAATTGGGCAATGCCGAATCAGTGATACCCATCACCTGGCATTTACATTACTTCTTGCACTTTTTATAACAAATTTAAACAAGATATTTGAACAAGTAAACAATTTGATAAATTTAATACTAAATTATTACAATAAACACACTGAAAGGTATTCCATATTTTAGTCCACATCTTGGTACAATGATACCCAATTTACCCATTTTCAATAGCAACCTGCTCGAAATAATGACAAACAATATTATCATAAATTTACCTAGTTTTATTTTGTGAATGAGCGTGAAGGACATTGCTATGGATTTCAATGAGAGTGATATTAATTTTTAATAATAATAATTTTTAATAACTTTTACAATAAGGCAGTCGATTTACAACTAAGTTTCTAGCTAAACTTCAAGGTAATGTTGTTTCTTTATACGAGTAGTTAGTTTTTATGAATTTATTTATACTTTATGCAAACATCTCTAATTCAGCCAATAACTGCAAAAAGAATCAAAGTTATTTTTGGTAATGGAAAAAGGGAGATTTGGATTTGCTAAAATTTTAAAAAGTTACACAACAAATTTACCTCTATATGTCCTAACAAACTTTGTGTATCAAATGCTTCAGACTGTAAATTATATCCATCAAAACGGAGTAATACATTCAGATTTAAAGCCAGCAAGTCTTTTTGATATTTTTCCCTTATCCGGAAAACTATCACCAACAACTGCTTTGCTTGTTCTACTCAACAATTTTTCCTGTTGATATAAGTACACAAATTGAAATAAAAATATATATATACTCTAGATATCTCAATAAACAAAGATTATCATATCTTGTACTTACAACTGAAATTGCATTAGGGCTTTGTTTGGTAACAACAGAAGAGGCAGAAAAATATATTGCAGCAAAGAAATCTAGAAGATTTTAATCATTTAAAATAAAGTTACACTAACAAAAATCCGAAATATTATTACACAAAATAATCAAGTTTCTCCCGCTCAAATTGCGTCCCCATCAAATTATAATTCCAATGATCCCTCTGTATCTAATTCTCTCACCGCGCATGCGCAAAAAACAACTTCATCATGGAGTTCTCAGTGTGCAACTCCAACTATTCCTTCTCAAACAACAAATAATAATAATAATAATAATTTTCTCAGCCTACCCACACATTCAACTTCTATTAATTTAACCAACGTAGTTAACTCTGCAGCAATTACAACACAATCATCTGTAACTACTACTACCACCACATCATCAATATTCTCTTTTACTCCGATCATGTCAACTGGTAATTCACTCTTTGTTCAAACTCCCTTAAAACAAATCCAATCTAGTACTATTAAAGAGACAAGCAGTTCTCTTTCGCAGATCGTATGTGTAAACAGTAAAAATGCACAAACACACACACTACCCCTTAATAATATCCAAATGGTACAACAGCCGGCAATAGTGACTTCAAAAGGCGCTATACCTAAAACGACAAATCTGCAAAAAGTTAATACCGTATCAAATGAACTAAAAATCCAAACAGGTATTGATAGATATTTTCAAAGATCCAAACGCAAATTAAGTCCTAAATCATCAAAAATACAACCCACTCCAAAACAAACAAGAAACTTAGATCCTGAACAAACGGTAAGTCAAAACCGATTCTCTTTACTAGCTACAAACGAAGTCGATGATGAAGCCACAGAACCTATAAAGGAATATAAACCGCCCCCAATATATTTACGGGAACAAAATTCCAATACCCTGGTGAACTCCCTATCCCAAACTGTTGGGAAATATAATTTTTTCGTGGAATCTCTGCGTAGAGGCAGTGTTTATGAAACAAAAATTCAAACCTATTCTGAATCTAATTATCGCAAAGTAACGGCTTATTTAGACACAGAAAACAAAAATTATTATACTCACCAATTAAAAAGCGCAAAAGGCCTCACAGTTGTCATCAAAGGGATTGAAAGCACTGCACCTACAAACGATATTAAAAATGCTATCGAAAGTGAAGGATTTGAAGTAAAATCTGTCCAAAATATAATTAATAAGGATAAAATTCCACAACCTCTTTTTAGAGTTCAAATTTCCTTTGACTCCAAAAAATTAAAAAAAAATGAACCCCATCCTATATATAACTTGCGATACCTTCTCCACCGAAAAATATCAATCGAAGAACCAATGAAAAGAAAAAACCCACCCCAATGCTTAAACTGCCAGGAATTTGGTCACACTAAAGGATATTGTAAACTCCCATCCGTGTGTGTTCGATGCGGTGACGTTCATAAATCCTCCGAATGTTCAAATCCGAAAAATGACCCGAATATTACTAAGTGTAGTAATTGCGGCGGTAATCATACTGCAAACTACAGGGGCTGCCCTGTGTTTATAAGGATTAAGAAAAATTCACAAAAAAAAAACTATCCATCAACAGTTTCCACCCAATAACTCCCCACCTCTTCCCAACAAACTAAATGTTCCTATATCAAACCCCGAGTCCATTCCATATAATAACGGCTCTTCAAACTTACCTTTGAGATCGCAAAACCTCTCGTATGCTCAATACAGTTCCCCAACTCGGCCAAAATCCACCAATAATATCCACAATAGTAATACTCACCACATGCCTAATTCACACACTTCATATGCTGAAGCTATAAGAGAACCCCATAACCTCATGCAAAAAAACTCACTAAAAACAGCGATGGAGACTCTAATCCAAACTATCAATAGTTTTATTCATAATATGCAAGGTATAATGCAAGAACTCCTGAGAAATCAGGGCATGCTGCTAAAAGCACTCGTTGGTAATAAATGACCAGCTAAAAATATGCTACTGGAACGCAAACGGCCTAAGCCAACACAAAATAGAAGTAGAAAATTTCCTTAATTCCCAAAATATTGATATACTGCTAGTCTCTGAAACTCACTTCACTGATAGAAATTGCTTTAGAATCAAAGGCTACTCTATCTACGACACCAAACACCCTACAGGTAGAGCGTTTGGTGGATCAGCAATAATTGTCCACGACAAACTAATTCACCTCCCCTTAGAAGAATACAGAACTGAGCACATTCAAGCTTCTTCAATATACCTGGTAGGAGCCAAAATGACGGTGTCCGCCATTTATTGTCCACCCAAGCACAAAATATCGGAACTCGATTTCATAAAATTTTACAAAACCCTGGGTAACAATTTTTTAGCAGCAGGAGACTACAATGCCAAGCACTGGGGATCGAGACTCATTTCTCCCAAAGGAAGACAGCTGCTAAAAGCTACAACTTCCAGCCAGCTCGACGTATTGTCTGCAGGTCAGCCAACTTATTGGCCTTCAGACCTTAATAAGATTCCCGATCTCATTGACTTTGCAGTAATAAAAAATATTAAACGTGAACAAATTTCGATAGCATCGTCGCTTGAATTATCATATGACCACTCCCCAACGATTCTGACATTGTCTCATAAGGAACCAATTTCACTCCATAACCATCTCCCAAACAAAAACACCAATTGGTTAAAATACAAAAAATACGTTAGTTCACACTTATCTCAAAACATCTCACTAAAAACTGAGGCAGAAATTCAGTCAGCAATATTGCTCTTCTCAGAAACAATAACTGCTGCAGTGAAAGTATCTACTCCAGCCCCAAAGCCCACTAAAAATAAAGGGTACATGTGCCCATCAAATATACAAAATCTAGTGCAAGAAAAACGACATCTTAGAAGACAATGGCAACTTCACCGCTCTCCAATCCTGAAAAGCCAGCTTAAAATCTGGCCAAAAAGACCTACATAAAGCACTCGAAGAAAATAAAATCGCATCTCTGAATCTTTATTTACAGGGCCTAGATCCAACAGACAAAACGGTTTACAGTCTTTGGAAAGCAACAAAACAACTGAAAAGACCCATACCCTACGAATCTCCTCTACGCCTTAGTGACGGTAATTGGGCGAGAAGTCACTGCGATAAAGCCAACGCTTTTGCCGATCATTTAGAAGAGGTATTTACACCCAACATCACTATGTCGGACATACGAATTCCTCAAATAAATGACATAGTAGTTTCTCCCATGAAACTTAGATTCTCTAACATAACAATTGTAAAAAATCTCAACACTAAAAAATCTCCTGGTATAGACTCAATAACATCTAAAATGATCTGCGAATTGCCATACAGTGCGCTAAGACTTATCCTGTTCATCTTTAATGGTATCCTACGCATAGGTTTTTTCCTCCGTCCTGGAAATCGTCAGAAATTATAATGATTCCCAAACCGGGAAAGGATCCTAGTATGGTCACCTCATATAGACCAATCAGCTTACTTTCCATCCTATCAAAGTTGTTTGAAAAAGTATTCCTGCAGGCACTGACACCATACCTTAATGACCAACAATTAATTCCCGCACATCAGTTCGGATTTCGTAAGGACCATAACACCATTGAACAAGTACATCGTATCGTGACTCAAATTAGAAAGGCATTTGAAGAAAAACTTTACTGCTCTTCATTATTTATTGACATCTCACAGGCCTTTGATAAAGTCTGGCACAAAGGGCTTATATATAAAATAGTTCAATCCTTACCGCAAAATACCCATAGATTACTCCAAAGTTACCTGACAGACAGATCATTTGTAGTCAAATATAAAAGCTACACTTCAAGCTCTCGAAACATCTCAGCTGGGGTTCCTCAAGGCAGTATACTTGGTCCCATGATGTATATTCATTATACAGCAGATATGCCAACAAATTTTCAAATTCATACCTCAACTTTTGCAGACGATACTGCATTTATGAGCACTCACAAAGATCCCAAAATTGCCTCCTCCAACCTACAGTCTCATATACATGAGCTGGAATCATGGCTTAACAAATGAAAGATAAAAGTTTATCCAGCTAAGTGTGCACATGTGACTTTTACACTGCGAAGAGAAAACTGCCCTACAGTTATAATAAATAACACCAGAATACCTGAAAAACTCCACATTAAATACCTAGGAATTCACCTTGATCGCCGTCTCACATGGTCCAAACATATTGACTCGAAAACTACGCAACTAAAACTCAAAACTGCCCAACTTGGATGGCTTCTAAACTCCTCATCTTCGCTTAGTTTAGAATGCAAAGCTTTACTCTACAAAACCATTCTCAAGCCAATATGGACTTCCAATATTGCAAAGTTACAAAGAAGACAGTCAAAAATATTAAGATACATAACAGGCGACCCCTGGTTCATTCGTAACGACAATATACATAAAGAACTCAATATTCCGTCAGTTCGCGATGAAATAGAAAAATATGTTCTAAATATATATCCAAACTAGTATCTCACCCTAATCCCCTAGCACAGAACCTACTCTCGTTTAGAGGCCACTCACGGCTAAAGAGGGTAGACACCTTGGCCATAGCACAAAGCTAAAATATGTTTAATGTACTCAATATGGCCTTCTATTGCACTGGCAATAGAATCATAAATCAAAAATAGTTTTTAAGATTTTATTACTTATTGTTATTTTCTACTAAGAATGATCCAATAAACTAATTAAAAGTTGAAAAAAAAAAAATATGGTATTTACGTAAAGGTTTTTCTCCTTTTGTTCTTGCAATTGTTGCAACAAATCATTTTCTATGCTACTGAAATTTTCTGTCACCTTTTCAACTTCTTTAAGTTGTTGGGTTTTCTTAGCAACTTCTGCTTGTCACATCCTTCTTAAGGGTTTCATCTAGGCTTTGTAATTAAATCTGTTCAGCAGCCTGTTGCTTGGCAGCGTTCTCAATTGTAGATAATTGTTGTTCACTTTGAGATTTTGTTGCTTCAGTTGCGGCTAATTTTTGTTCTTTTTCAGCTAGGTGTCTATGAGAAAAAGCGTGTAAAAAAAGTACGAAATTAATGTTGTATTTATGAAGCCAATGGTATAGTGCCCAAAGTGATGCGAATATTACTGGACAAATTACGATGAGGACCACTGACACGCATGTCATAATCCAAAGCAATAATACCACAAAAAGTTTCGTGTCTCGCCACCACCAACTGGACCAATATTTTGCTCAACCATAGTAATTTTTGATTCCTTCCTTTCGGCCCTGGGTTTAGTAGTGCTGAATGTAACTGGCAAACTTTACCAGCACTTATACCACCAATACTGGTATAACAATCACAAGCTTTGTGATTTTTATTTCTGAAAAGAAAATAACACAGATTACTAAATGTTAATTTCTCAAAAATATGATTTTATTAATTTTTTCTCAATATTTATACTCACTATTTTTCCATTGTTTTTATTTTTGTATGCTGGCAGTGGTTGAAAACATGTTGTATAGCTGTTCACTTGCACACATTATATTTTGTATATTCTATTTTTTTTCTTTCGGACGTTTGCCAAATTCAAAATGAGAAATTTATTGCCGCAACTTTTCGTTTTCTTTTACTTTCAAATTCTTACATTTTTGACAGATCACTTTATTAGCTTGTGTAAAAAGAATTTATTATTTGTCCAAAGTAAAAAATCTATTTGTGTGAAAAAATGGAAGTCAAAGATAAATTGAAAAAATAAATTCAATTTTTCAATTAAATATTCTTCCTTTATTTACATATTTTAACAAATTTTGATATTTACATATGAGATCTTATCTTTACATATAGATATTGCAACAAATAATACATAGGATCTAGAGATATTAAATAGTTTTTATATTATTTTTAATGATTTTTAAAGGAAAATGGGAGGAAAAAACCTTTATATGATTTAATAAATTCAAATACTATCTGAAAATATTTATATGCTTATAGAAGGTTTATTAGAAATAATAGACCTCTATAAGCATATAATTTTCAATTTGGTGATTTCTTTTTAATTTTAAGTAATTATTGTTAATCCTTGTTATGAAATCGATAATTTTTTCATAACCTGTTTCTTCATGAAGAAGATTTGTAGGATACCTTCAGGGCTTTTTATTTATCATTTTAAGACATTTGTTTTGTATAATTTGTAAGCGTTTTAGGTGGCAGTTGGCAGCGTCACTCCAAATAGGACACGCGTATGTTAATATTGGCCTTATAACACTTTTGAAGAGTAGATTTTTGTTTTGGTGGTTTAGAAATGACCTTCTATTTAGTAGTGGCCATAATGCTTTAAATGATTTTATAGCTTTTTGGCACGTAGCCATAATATGTTGTTTAAATGTAATCTTCTTGTCCAAGACAACTCCGAGATATTTGACATCGTTAAGTACATTTATGGTATTATTTCCAATAAGAAGATGACGTCTTGGCAGTCTTTTGGGAGATTTGCTTGGGTCTTATTTGGATTAATTTTCATTTTCCATTTGTGGAAATATTTACTGCAATTTACAAGTCCTTTTTCCATTTTCTTCAGGAGTGCACTTGTAAGTTTGTTTGAAGAAATTAACGCAGTATCATCTGCGTAATAAGCAATTTTCATATATTTTGGGACTTTAAAATCGGATGTATATATCGAGTAAAGCAATGGCGACAAGACTGATCCTTGAGGTAACCCTGAGGTAATGGTTTTAGGAGTTGATGTTTCATTATTAATCGCAACTTTAAAGCTTCTGTCGTGAATGAAATCTGAAATAAGTTTACATAGATATTTAGGTATATTTGCATCAATAAGTTTAAATAAGAGGCCATTATGCCAAACGGTATCAAACGCTTTTTCAATATCTAACAATATTACACCCGTTGAACGTTTATTGTTTTTATTGGTGATTATTTGATTTTTAATTCTGTTTATTTGGTGAGTAGTGCTATGTCCTTTTTTAAATCCAAATTGTTCTATAGCAACAATAGAATTGGTCGTTACAAATTCACTAAGACGAGAATGTAGAATTTTTTCAAATATTTTACCAAAGTTCCTTAATAGACTGATAGGTCTGTAGCTGTTAGGGTTATTTTTTGGCTTGCTAGGTTTGTTGATAGCTATAACCTTAGCATTTTTGAAATGGTTTGGGAAATAGTTGAGTTTGATGCAGCTGTTAAATATTATAACCAGTAATTTTAGAGCTTTGAGTGGTAGTTTCTTTAAGAGCAGGTTGGGAACATTGTCAAAACCAGGAGATTTTGAGGGTTTTATTGATGAGACAATATTCATTACTTCTTCAAGAGATGTATAAATTGCAGATTCAGAACTGGGGTTTTCCTTCTTAAAATTATTTACTGTTGTATTTATTAGTGTATCTGCCGAGTGGTTATAGTTCGAAGTGAGGTTATTTGCTTGGACAAATGTATTTGCCAGGACTTCAGTCTTGTCCTTATCAGATGTTATTTTTGTATTTCCAACTTTAAAGTGAGCGATTTGATTTTTTTCCTTTTCCTCGCAAGTTCCTGCTTATTTTCCAAAATGATTTATCACCTGGTTTTAAATTGGATAATAATTGAGACCATTTCTTATTGCGCTCCGAATTAATACTTTTATCAATCATGTTACTTAGAAACTTAGTACATTGATTATAAAAAGTTTGTTCGGCTATATTTGAAGATCGTTGGCTTTTTCTTTTAAAGCTTCTTCTTAGTTTAATATATTTTACAGTACTTTCTGGTAATGTGTAATTATTTTGTTGGGTTATTTTAGGTGTAGACGCATCCCTTGCTTCGAAAACTACATTTATAAATTTTTGTATTTCCTGACCAATTATTACCTTGGTATTGTATATATCCGAATTTAACGTGATTTTATTGTCTAAAAAATTCATATAAATGCTCCAGTTGGTTGAATTATAATCGTAATAATTGAGGTCAACCTGCGAGACCGTTGATCTTTTAATTGTACATATAATGGGGCGATGGTCTGATGGTATTTCGTAATCCATTGTTTTTACGTCTATATCTAAAGCGGAATTGCTTAAAATAATATCGACTGTGGATGCTTCGCGATTGTGTTGATGGGGGAATAGGGTTGGACTATTAGGGTAGTGAATGAAAAAATTGCTTGATTGCTGTATGTTGTTGAGTGCAATTCCTGCAGTATTATTTGAACGGCAATTCCAAGAACAATGTTTGGCATTTAGGTCACCAAAAACTATATCGAGCCATAACCGCCAAAATATCTTAACCGACATAAAAATCGATTTTCGTTTTTTGATGAAAATCGATAAATTTACATTTATTTGCATCATCTGTCAAAAATTCATCGGTGTATGAAATACCGTTATGAATTTACAGCAAAAACAATTTTAGCTTAAGTACACATTGCTTGTTGTTTACATTTTTCATAACAGCGAAGTGTCGGTTGAGATAAAATTCGCTTTAACAAAAAATTTAAAAGTGATTACAGTAATATCACAATAATATTACAAATAAATATTAAATTCGTGTTTTAGAATTGTTCGAGCAATATGTCAAAGGTAAGTGTGAGTTTTTGGTTTGGTATTGTTTTTGGTGCTATATACAATTTCGGTTTTAGTATTCAACTCAAAATGCCCTCGTTCCATACTGCGATTCTGATGATTCTTCTAATGAATTTCAAGGTAATACAAATACTGCAGAATTTACGAATGAAGTTGAAGAAGAAACGTGTGTAGGAAAAAGAGGTTATAAAAAGCAAAAGTTATTACCTAAGAGGCTGCAAAAACTGAAAAACCGTGATACTAATGTTCAGCCTAATCCCTGTAAAAATAAAAAATGTGGAAACTCATGTGGCGATAAGCTCACCGAATCAGATCGGTTACAAATAAATGAACATTTATGGGGATTTGGCAACAAAATTAGACAGAAAGACTGGTTGGCTTCATGTATCAAGCGAGTGAGCATTCGAAGAAGAAGTGGAGATAGTAATAAAAGACAGTATAGCTACAATTATTTCATTACTTCTAAGAATACTAGCTACAAAGTGTGCCAGCAGTTTTTGTTGAAAACGCTGCACATTTCTCAAATGATGTTAAAATCTGTAAGAAATAACACACAGCATTTAAACACCTTTATTGAGAATAAAAAGAAATCCGCTCCACACAATAGGTCTGACGAAGCCAAAGTAACCCTTCTAAAATCTTTCGTTGAACAATTACCAGCTGTTCCCTCTCATTACTGTCGCAATAAAAGCAATAAGTTATATCTGCCTCAAGAGTTTCGCAATATAAACGGAGTGTATCAGTGCTATATTGAGCATTTGAAAACTATAAACAATGAATCTTCTCAGTTGTCGTTAAGAGTTTTTCGCAGCGTTTTTAAAAACAACTTTCATATTGGATTCCACTTGCCCAAAAAAGACAAATGTGAAATATGTAATAATTTTAACAACTTAGATAGTGAATCGAAAAAAGAAATGGAGTCAACAGAAGAGTATCAGAAACATATGAGAGATAAAGACAAATGTAAGAAAATATTTTTGGAGGAGCAGAAACAATGTAAAGCGAATTCGTCATTTTTGTGTGCTAGCTTTGATCTTCAAAAGGTTTTAAGTACGCCTCATGGAAAAAGCATAACATTATTCTATTCACGAAAATATGCATACTATAATGAAAGCGTTTATGAAAGTGGCACCAGAAATGGTTATTGCTTTTTGTGGGGAGAAAGTGATGGAAAACGTGGATGCAATGAAATATCAACTATTGCCTTTCAATATTTAAAACTTGTGGATGAAAGAAAAACTCACTCTTCAATCAGTCTTTACTGTGACAGCTGCGCAGGTCAAAAGCGAAATAGAGCTATTCTAGCCACCTTAACTTATTTTCTTGAAAATTCAAATTATATTACCAACATAAAAATAACTTATTTGTTACCTGGCCATACTATGATGCCTGTTGACTCCATTCATAGCACTATAGAATTATTTATTCGCAATAGAACTGTTTGGGCCCCAAGTGAATGGTATACAATAATATCCAATGCACGAACTAATCCATCAGGTTATAATTGCATTGTAATGAATCATTCTGATTTCAAAGATTGGAAGACATTTTCGCAAGCGATGTTTCCCAACTCAATGAAAATATCGTTTCCAAATTTACGTTCTGCTTCATTTGAAAAAAATAACTCGATTATAAAACTAAAATATGGATATTTTGATCATTCTGAAATAAAAGAATTTGATCTAAACTCGATTGGACGATCTAGAAGGAACTCTGAAATTGTAGCCATATATATATATATGATAATATTTTAAAAATTTCTACAATAAAATACAACGACTTAAAAACGCTTTGCAATAAAGACACTATACCCAAAAAATTCCAAAACGAATTTTTAAATCTGAAATGTGATCAATCTGTCAAAGATTCACTACCTGAAACCGACCAAGAAGACAATAATTAATGTGTTTTTTATTATTATAAATTTTTAATTTATGATTTATTATATTTTTCCAAAACAATTCACCTTAAAGTTTAAAACTCTTATCTGAAGTCAATTTTTTAGTTTATTTTATGTTACATGGTCATCAAAACCTTTGAATTAATTTTTAAAACATTAAATTTAATTTTTGTAGACAAATAAATTTTGAAAAAATAAAAGATGAAAACAAAAAAAATTTTTTAGATTATTTTATCTTAACCACCACAATTGTAATCAGTAGGTTGCCAGTATGACAGCGAAAAAAGCTTAAGTGACATTAACAACCGTTATGTTGTAGATATATAAATAAAACTACTTGCATCACATATATCTGACAAAACAATTGAAATATACTCAATTTCACGGCAATACTTACAATAAAAAAGAAGATAATTAAAAAAAACCTTCTCCTGTAAAGTTTTCTTTTTGTTGGTTAAGATATTTTGGCGGTTATGGCTCGATATATTCTTTGGTGGAAGGTGTTAGGTTCAAGATATCAGCACAGAAGTTATGAGTATATCTTGGTGAATATAACGAAGATACAACAATAGGTCTATTATTTATATAACTTCAATTGAGATGTTTTCGATTGATGATGTTTTTGATATAAAGAGGTTTTTATGAGCGACAGATTTATGAATTAACAGAGCTACTCCTCCTCCACTTGCATCTGTTCTGTCACTTCTATATAAATAATAATTTTTGAAATAGGGTCTATGATTTTCTGAAAAAAATGTTTCATTCAAAGACGCTATTTTAATATTTTCTCTTTCAATTAGTATCTCAAATTGTTTTAATTTAGAAAAGTTGAAATGCCATTAGCATTCAAGTGAAGCATTTTGAATTCGTTTAAATTATTAGTATAATCCATGGGCGTATTTTACCATTGACATTACAACTTTGATTTGTTGTACTTTTGAAGTGCACCTATGCAAATCATCCATAGCTGTAGTGAAAATATCAAAAAGCTCATCAATGCTAAATAAATCGTTGTTTGTTTTCAGCTGGTTAGCATATGTAGCTTTGCTGTTATTATTGATGTTATTGTTACAATTTGTGTTGTTGTTTCTTAAATTAGGGAAATCTCCCACATTAAATTGAAATGAGTTATTTTGTTGTTGTCTGCTTTTATTCGGACTTTTAGAAGTAACTCTTGTTCTAGTTTCCAAATAGAGAGAACGTAACGGACAGTTGATATCGTTTGCAGAGTGATCAGTTCTCTCTTTTCCTTGTTTTGCAATTAAAGCATGTAAAAACAGCTGGTCTTTTTTCATTTGTGTTAAACGGACACACACTTGTATGATGTTGTTCTGCACATATCATACAAGCAGCACTACGATGACAATGTTCACCGCCATGGCCATACATTAAGCAGTTCCAGCATTGAGTTGGTTTATTTCTGGATCTAGATTTGTATTTTTTCCAGGAAATTATTATATTTGAAATTGTTCTTACGTTTCTTAAGGCAGTTGGGTTAAAATTTTTTCGTACAAATTGAACTTTGTAAACTGCATTGTTGTTCGAACTAAATTTGGTGACTATTTCAGCTACAGAAGAAGGGGACAGGTTGTAGTTTTTTAGCTCTGCGGTGATGTCCTCAGTTTTAATGCGGGGTAAACCGTATAAAAAAGTGGTGTATAACCTATTATCTTTGGAGCCATAAGAGTGAAACTCCAACTTACTCTCTTTAAGAATTTGCTTGTAGCATTCGAACATTTCTTTACTTGGAGCAAAAATTTTTGTACCAATTGAAGTACGTTTGAAAATACAATCTTTACCAAGTAGTTTTTGTATTTCAGTAAATGAGGCGTTAGCTTCAACGACAATAGGTGGAGGTTTGTATTGTTTAACCTCGTTAATATTTGATACAGGAGTTACGTCCATATCATTAAGGCCAGCAAGCAGGCTAAATCTGTTGCTTGAAGTTGACGGGATATTTGGGTTAAAACCCGGAGGAAGTTTTGTCATCTTCTTGTTGGCAAGGAGCTTTCTTTTCGATGAAGATTTGGCCCCTCGGGCCATCGCTAGATTTTTTATTCCTGTTTTAGGCTGAATTGACTATCACGTGAGTTCAAATGAGATCAAGAATAGGCAATTGCAAAAACAAAAATATACACTTGTTATTAATTTTAAATAGTTGTACTCTAAGCGCTTTAATTATTTACACGACCGTTCGTAAAGAGAATTAGATTCGAACTGATTGAAAAAATAAAAAAAAATAATAAAATAAATGAAATAATAACAATAATTTTTCACAGCGAAGCAAAGAATAAAAAGAAATGTCAAATAATAAGCTGCAGCTATCTTCGTGTTTATAATTACGAATTGCAGAACAAAACGAGTTGCCGAGTACAAGCAACTCCGTACCAAATACCACTCTTCTTTCCCCTCACTCCAACAAACTCAAAAATTGCGCAACAAAAGTTGCCTTGTGTAAATTCGGACAAAGTGAAGTTATTATACGTTTTCTTTTAATTTTATGTTCGTTTGTGTTAAGAAAGACAATAATTTGAAATAAAGTTAATTTTAATGAAATAAAGTGATAAAATGATATATAAAATGATAAAGTAAACATGAGTAAATCTTAAATTTCAATACAAAAATTTAAGTGTGTAGACACGCATGAAAGCTTAAAAGAGAATTTCAAACAATTTCAGAAAGAAAAATTTCATGTGTAAACCGGGACTTACAATATGTCTCTTGTGCGAAATAACAACGCGCATATATTTTGTGTGACACGGCATGCATTGTCTCAAGCTACATATTGGTTTTTTTTTTGTTCGTTCAATTCGTCTTAATAATTTTTTTTCGAAATTTCAAGGTCACGTTATTTACAAGTGCTTTAAAACTACGCTTTAAATGAAAAACGTGCAAATCTAGCAAAAATAATTAATAAAATACAAAATACGAAACTAATACAAACATTTATTAAAATCAAATAAAATGCAATAAAAACTTCATTTCAATAAAATATAACTTAAATAATATAACATATTTTATAAATATTCAACTAAATAAAAAATCATTTTTTCTTTGACTTACATTTTTTTCTGAATTTACTGTTTACAAAAATTTTAATTATAACATCAAATGATATCGAATTTGCAATATCAGATTCAATTGATAAAACTGCTAAATCGCTTATCGGAAATCATTGAGCGTAAATATGTTGTAATTCGTTTTAAACATGAGAACGAACGTTCTGATGAACAATTGCTGACAGCCATTGATTTGTATATTCTTAAAATAATATCAAATTAGGAAAAAATATCAAGCAGATTTTGATCCGTAATCCAATTGCACATATTGTTGATATTTATATGTTTTTTATCATCTAATGCCAAAAACTCTGTGATGTGTAAAATCTCTTCAACAAGATCATCTGAAACATCTTGTGAATAAACTTCACATAATTTAAAAGCTTCATTTGTTATTTCCCGATCAGAAAGTTCGCGAAATTTAAAAAAGACGTTGAAAATTTCGAACACTGTCGTACGCTTGTTTTCGACCGTTTGGTTCTGAGATTCATCGATCGACAATTGTAAAAAATACGTTTATTTTAAAACTATTCTGAGCACCAAACAGGTCTTCATCATCGTTGATTTCATCAAAATGTCGCTTTTCTTTTTTTGGTTCGGTTTTCGCTTGCAGTGTAGTTTTGAGTACCAACCAGCGCCTTGGCCTCATCTTCATACGTTGTAAAGTTCTCACGGGAAGATGAAATAATTGTAATTAAAGATTTGTATAAATCGATAAGCAATCCAATATCTGCATCTTCTTGTTGTAGATTTTTACACACTACGTTGATACGATTTAAAATACTACCCCAAAAAACAGTCATGAAATTGATTGATTTTAGAATATAATGAATTTCTTTCCAAGACATTAATAAACATTTGCAGGCATCATCTCTGCATGACCATCTCGTAGTCGAGATCCTCTTTGGTGTTATGTGTACATTGCTGTTTTGCAGTTTTTCCCAACGCATCGTTGATGCCGAAAAAAGTTATAAATTGTTTGCAAAAATAAGAAATAGTTGGCTGCACATGGTACAAATTCCGCAAACCTGTTGGCATTTTTAATTCTGGCTTGGAGACCTCTATAAGCACCTCACATGTTTGCAGCATTATCGTACGACTGACCTCTACAATTTCATAATATATTTTGTTTCAACATGCCAGGGTGTTATTGCTGTGTACATTTCTTCAGATTAGTGTCCAGTATTTGGAACAAAAGTTAGAAATACTTCTGTTGTTCCACATTCTTTAACATATCTCAGAACAATTGATAACTGATCTACATGTGTGATGTCTGGTGTAGAATCAACAATTATAGAAAAATATTTCACCGCTTTTATTTTGGCAGTTATTAACGGGTGATTTTTTAAGAGCTTGATAACTTTTTTAAAAAAAAAAACGCATAAAATTTGCAAAATCTCATCGGTTCTTTATTTGAAACGTTAGATTGGTCCATGACATTTACTTTTTGAAGATAATTTCATTTAAATGTCGACCGCGGCTGCGTCTTAGGTGGTCCATTCGGAAAGTCCAATTTTGGGCAACTTTTTCGAGCATTTCGGCCGGAATAGCCCGAATTTCTTCGGAAATGTTGTCTTCCAAAGCTGGAATAGTTGCTGGCTTATTTCTGTAGACTTTAGACTTGACGTAGCCCCACAAAAAATAGTCTAAAGGCGTCAAATCGCATGATCTTGGTGGCCAACTTACCGGTCCATTTCTTGAGATGAATTGTTCTCCGAAGTTTTCCCTCAAAATGGCCATAGAATCGCGAGCTGTGTGGCATGTAGCGCCATCTTGTTGAAACCACATGTCAACCAAGTTCAGTTCTTCCATTTTTGTCAACAAAAAGTTTGTTAGCATCGAACGATAGCGATCGCCATTCACCGTAACGTTGCGTCCAACAGCATCTTTGAAAAAATACGGTCCAATGATTCCACCAGCGTACAAACCACACCAAACAGTGCATTTTTCGGGATGCATGGGCAGTTCTTGAACGGCTTCTGGTTGCTCTTCACTCCAAATACGGCAATTTTGCTTATTTACGAAGCCATTCAACCAGAAATGAGCCTCATCGCTGAACAAAATTTGTCGATAAAAAAGCGGATTTTCTGCCAACTTTTCTAGGGCCCATTCACTGAAAATTAGACGTTGTGGCAGATCGTTCGGCTTCAGTTCTTGCACGAGCTGTATTTTATACGGTTTTACACCAAGATCTTTGCGTAAAATCTTCCATGTGGTCGAATAACACAAACCCAATTGCTGCGAACGGCGACGAATCGACATTTCACGGTCTTCAGTAACACTCTCAGAAACAGACGCAATATTCTCTTCTGTACGCACTGTACGCATTCGTGTGGTTGGTTTAATGTCCAATAAAGTAAACTGAGTGCGAAACTTGGTCACAATCGCATTAATTGTTTGCTCACTTGGTCGATTATGTAGACCATAAATCGGACGTAAAGCGCGAAACACATTTCGAACCGAACACTGATTTTGGTAATAAAATTCAATGATTTGCAAGCGTTGCTCGTTAGTAAGTCTATTCATGATGAAATGTCAAAGCATACTGAGCATCTTTCTCTTTGACACCATGTCTGAAATCCCACGTGATCTGTCAAATACTAATGCATGAAAATCCTAACCTCAAAAAAATCACCCGTTACTTCTGTGCACTTTTGTGCCATAAGATGAACTATTTCTTCGTACGTTGTGGACGAAAGATAATTAGTTTTTCCGCTACCCGGTCTTCCATATTTTCTTAGATGTTCCTTTAAGAATGGATCAAATTCGGTTCTACGTCCATTAAAAAGTTACCATTATGCCGTGATCCTACAACTTCATTAGAACCTCTTAATGGAAGACCACGACTTGATAATTTTTTGACGATTGCGACAACGCCTTGTGGAACTTGCGTCCAATAATTTTTTTCTAGATCATTTTCTGCATTTAATAAATTAATCAAATTCTTACTTGAATCCTTGCCCGCAGAGAAACGACAGACATTTTGTGATTTATTGATCGTTCGTGCTGTTCTACGCATTGTTTTAAGTTTTTCCAATCATTAAATCCTTTATCCGTGCAAAAAGATGAACACAATTTAGATAACAAACAAGGGCCACAATAAACACTTCCATTTGAACTCAAAAAGCGTGTTTGGTCTTTGTAGATCTGTTTAGATTTCTCAAAATCAGAGTCTGCGTTTTGAGAATAACCATTTCGCGCAACAAAATCTATCAACTCATCATTAACAAACTTGAGACAGAGACAATATTTCCAATAAAATTGGTTGATCTTTTTCTTCTCGTTCAACATGATTAACTGTAGCATTTTCATTTTCACACAACGCAGAATTGACACAAGTTTCTGTTTCTTTTGATGTTGTACTAGGTAAAGCAAGATCTCATTTCATTTTTAATTTTTGCGAAACAATTTTGGCATGATTCTTGGTGAAGATAAATCAATTTTATTTTGGTTTATCCAAAGTTTCTTTTAGTTTTTTTTCTTCCGATTTCTTTTTGTATTTGTTAAAGTATGTTTTGAATTCAGTAAAGTAATCAATAATCAATGCGAGTATTTCTGCTAAAATACAACCACGTTATTTTGGGCAAGGAATTTTAACTTTTCCTTATGTCATTATCATTATAAATATATAGTCTTAAATAAACGTTCTTAATAATAACATCGTGTGTTCGTGTTTTTACTTAACCTTCTATCTAAATTCCTTTTTTGGTTCAACAGGTTATGGGCCCAGAGCTTAATCAGAAGGTTAAAGTTATACGTTTTTATTGATTCGTTGCGGTACGAGAAGAAAGAAAATAAAAAATAAAATGAATTCGCTGCATCAGATCGATAAGCTTGATGAGAAAAATTATGATTATTGGTGTATCCAGATGAAAAGTGTTCTAATTCACTCGTGTTTATGGAACGTGGTTAGTGGAAAATCGACCAGAGATGACGCTGAATCGCCTAAAATTTTGTAAAACGTCAAATGAAGCTTGGAAAAAACTAGAAGAAATTCATCGTCCAAGTGGTCCAGTTAGAAAAGTTTCTCTGTATAAGAAATTGTTAAACTTTCATATGACAGACAGCGAAGATATGTATGTCACATTTCATAAATAATTTTTCGAATGCTGTGGATAAATTAGCAGAGGTGGGAATCCAACTACAGGATGAAGTGATAGTAATTATTTTTTGATCAAGTTTGCCAAAGAGTTACGAGCAGTTTGTAGTTGCTATGGAGACAAGAGATTCGTTACCACAATTTCAAATTTTAAAAGTGAAGCTTCTAGAAGAAGTTGAAAGAAGAAACCAAAATGGCGCAAGAGAATCAAACGAATCACAAGCGTATATGGCTAGAAACAGTAATAATAATTCTGCAAAAAATGGTGCATATAAAACCAACAATCAAAGAGGAAAGCCAAATTTCAAATGTTACAAGTGCGGTAAGCGTGGGCACTATTAAGCGAACTGCATCACTAACACACTTAAAAAAGAAGACAAATCAAAAAGAGAGCAGCAATTTACAGTTTTAGCAGCAGCAGACGTGAATGTCATAAGTCGGGGGTCACACAAGGCAATTTTTATTGCGCAACTTTTTGGCAATTCTCTTTTGAAATTGCTTTTATGTCCACACACGACAATTTCTTCGGCAATTTTACTGTTTTGTTTTGTTTTTATTTTCTTATAATTTGACATTTGTGCTCTAGTCGTAAAGAACAATAATAAAATTAAATACATACATAGTTAATTTAATTGGTTTTGTTGAAAAATGAATTCAAAAGAAAAAAATTAAGTCCCGATTCCATTTAAAGGCCATTTTAATAAAGTAAACAATAATTACGAATTATTCACACCAATAAGCGAACCACCGAATGAAAAGAAATGTCAAATATTCAACAAAAAAAAAAAAAGCGAATGAGAGAATTGCTTGAAATAGTCGAGAACCGGCAATTATTTTTCCCTTTTTATTCCATTCACCGCAAACATCTACAAACTCAAGAATTGCGCAACAAAAATTGCCTTGTGTGAACCCAGACTAAGCGAGTCAACATGGTGTTTAGACAGCGGTGCGACGGCGCATATGTGTTGTAACAAAGCATATTTTGTTGAATTAGCAGAACACGAGAACATTTATTTAGCAGGAGAAAATTGTATAAATGCAGTTGGAAAAGGAGAAATTCAAATGGAAATTGAAAACTGCAAAATAGTTTTGCGAAATGTATTGTATGTGCCGACGATGAAAGGAAATTTCGTGTCAATAGGCAGATTATGTGAAAACGGCTACAAAGTGACATTTAATGAGAACAACGCAGAAGTAAAAGACAATAAAAATCAAGTTATGTTTAATGCGGCAAAGAAACAAAATTTATTTGTTATTCAAATTAAAAATGGACAAAAATGTTTTAATCCGGTAAATGAAAATGCCATCAAATGGCACCACCGTTTCGGACATTTAAATTATCGTAGTTTATAAGAATTGTCGAATAATAAAATGGTTGTCGGTATGAAAAATGTAAATTTTACAAGAGACAATCCGTGTAAAGTGTGCATGAGAACGAAAATTCATGTAAAGCCATTTGGGAACAGTGAAACGCGTTCAAAGGAAATTCTTGATAAAATTCACTCGGATGTGTGCGGTCCGTTTAATACGAAATCTCTAGGCGGTGCTCAATATTTTTTAACATTCATAGACGATAAATCGAGACGTATATTTGTATACTTCCTTAAACGTAAAGATGAAGTTTTAGAGAAATTTAAGATATTTAAGGAAATGGTTGAACGTCAAACGTCAAAGAAAATTAAAGTAATTAGGAGTGATAACGGAGGAGAATTCGTAAATAAAGATTTTAATGCATATTTGGAGAAAAATGGAATAGTTCGGGAATTGACGGTGCCATACACACCTCAGCAAAATGGTGTGGCTGAGCGAGCAAACCGTACAGTTGTTGAAATGGCACGCGCTTTATTACTCCAATCTGGTCCAGATGAATCTTTATGGGCTGAAGCCGTAGCAACAGCTGTTTTGTATTCGGAACCGATCACCTACAAAAATTTTTGGAGATTCTACACCTTATGAAATATTTACTGGTAAGAAACCATCTGTAGAACATTTTCGTATTTTTGGGTCAGTAGCTGTAACTCTAGATAAGACAGTACATAAAAATGTTCAGTCAAGGGGAAGGAGTTAATAATGGTAGGTTACTCATTAACATCTAAAGCATATCGTTTGTACGATGCCGAAAAGGGTGTGGTTGTTCAGAAACGAGATGTAATGTTTATAGAACCAGTAACTATAGACGATAATACAATTGATATGTTAGAACTTTTGACAAATGATAAACAACGCAATGATGATGGTGAATCTAATTCATCGGACGATAATGAAGACGAATTTCTTGGTTTTGAAGACGATGAGCAACCAACCAACGTTAGTGGAGAAATTGATATTAAAAATGTTCCCAAGAAGGAGGAGAAGTTTGGTATCGCCCGTGGAGGTAGACCCAAAATTGAACGTACTGGGAGGCCTGGCCGACCGAAAAAAATACGCAATGCGTTAAATAAAATGCAAAACGTAAATGATGTGGAGATACCTCAAACCGTAGAAGAAGCGGAAAATAGTAAATTTTTGAGTAAATGGAAGCAGTCCATGCTGAATGAATATGATGCTCTTATGGCAAATAAAACCTGGTCATTAGTGAAGTTGCCCGAAGGTCAAAAAGCCATTGGCTCAAAGTGGGTTTTCAACGTCAAACGCAATAAAGATGGGGAAATTGAAAAGTTTAAGTCACGATTGGTTGCAAGGGGCTGTAGTCAGCAGTTTGGTATTAATTATACTGACACTTTCTCTCCAGTTATCAGGTATGAAACAATACGTATGGTGTTTGCACTTGCAGCTGAACTTAAAATGTATCTGCATCAGATGGATGTATTTACGGCTTACTTAAACAGTGAATTGTCAGAAGATGTTTATATGAAGCAGCCTCAAAATTTTGTGAATGAGCAACATAAAGATTATGTTTTGAAATTGAATAAGGCAATTTATGGTCTTAAGCAATCGGTTCGTGAATGGAATTCAAAGCTTGATGGAGTTATATGAAAAATTGGGTTTTCAGCATGTATAAATGATGATGATTGTTGGGTGTCAGGACAAAAAAATTATGTATCAGATTAAAGAACATATATCGGATAATTTTGAGTGCCTCGACAAAGGCCCCCTTAATTTGTTCTTGGGCATGCAAGTAGAAAGAGATGGCGAGCCTGATACTATATCTGTATGTCAAACACAGTATATAAGGGAATTGCTGAAGCATCACAGAATGGAGAATTGTCGATCAGCATCAACCCCTCTGGATGCCGGTTTCAACATTGGTTGTAATGATGAAAAATGTGCGAATGTGGACCAAACCTCTTATCAATCATCCATTGGTGGACTAATGTATTTGGCTATGTGTACGAGGCCAGATGTTTTGCATTCAGTATCAAAATTTGCGCAGCGTAATATAAATCCTCACAAAGAACACGAAGCTGGTATTAAACATGTCCTACGTTATTTGGCAAGTACAATAGATTTGAAGCTAGTATACAAGCATACTGGCAGAATGGTTGAAGGCTATGCAGATGCTGATTGGGGCAGTAACACGTTGGACTGCAAGTCTTACTCTGGCTATGCATTTTTCCTTTGTGGTAGTGCTTTCTCGTGGTCTTCAAAAAGACAAAATTGTGTGGCATTGAGTAGTACGGAAGCCGAGTACATTGCTATGGCGACGGCGGCGAAGGAAGCAGCGTATTTACGAAGTTTACTTGGTGAACTTGCCGTTCATGATCAACAGAAACCCATTGTAGTCTATGGTGACAATTTGAGCGCACATCAACTGGCTAGGAATCCTGTATATCACTCACGTAGTAAACATATTGATATCAGATGTCATTTTGTCAGGGAGTTGGTTAATAATAAAATAATTGATTTGAAGTATATACCCACTGACCAGATGATAGCTGATATATTAACTAAAAATTTGTCAAAACTAAAACATGAAAAATTTGTAAAAAAAATTTGGGTTTAATTTAATTTTTTATTTTTTGAAATTCTGGCAAAATAATCTCATTGAGGAGGAGTGTTAAAGTATGTTTTGAATTCAGTAAAGTAATCAATAATCAATGCGAGTATTTCTGCTAAAATACAACCATGTTATTTTGGGCAAGGAATTTTAACTTTTCCTTATGTCATTATCTTTATAAATATATAGTCTTAAATAAACGTTCTTAATAATAACATCATGTGTTCGTGTTTTTACTTAACCTTCTATCTAAATTCCTTTTTTGGTTCAACAGTATTCCCATCCGACTAAACGTTTCCTACCATCTGCCATTTTTATCGATCTATGAAGTAAAAAAATAATTGTAGTATGGTAGAATCAGACACAGATTAATATACAAATAAATGTGTAAAATATCTTTAAAATTTACACTTTATTCTCGCCGCCGCAAAAAAATTCTGTTTTGAAAAATTTATATATTAAAATTTTCCGCCTGCGAAAATTTGCCGCCGTAGGCTACAGCCTACCCTACAAGAAATGAATGACTGAAACTAACACATAAACAATTTTTGTACTAAAGGTGTGTTTACACTATGTGTATTTTCCATGTGTAAATTCAGTTTTATGATTCATACGTAATTCCGTGTGTGTGTCAAAATTGCCGTTTTACATACGATTCATAATATTTGCGTTCAAACGTACATATGTATTTCCGTATGACATAACCTCTAAATGTAAACAACAGCTGATTTAATTTGTGAATTTACAAAAAATTATTGTTAAAAATAAAGTTATATATTTTATATATTTTTTAATTGTTAATTAATATTGAACAATTTATTTTTCTCTCAATATTAATCTTTATAATTTACTCTGTTTTTCTTTCGCCACAAGCAGTGTTGTATTTTCGTATGTTTATCTTGCCAAAATAGAACCTGCTCAAATTGAAAAATTTACATATGTCTTGCGAAATGTGTTGTACATAAACAATGTTTGAAAGGGTTCACACTATGTGTACAAATTACACGTGCTAAAAAAAATAAGAAAAACACGAGCAAAACACGTAGTGTGAACGCAGCTTAACACACTTGCAGTTTTTTTCTATTTGAAAAACATATGATTGTAATTGTTGCTGTTGTAGAGTTGTTTTTTTTTCATTTTTTTTTTCGTTAAACAGCAATATTTGTGAATTACCGGGTATTATTCATTATTGGCTGTCGGAAAATTAAAAATAATTGTGAAGTGTTTTAACTTCAATTGTTAAAATCAACAAAAATATACACATAAATAAAGTTAATGCTTTATACATGTATATTAAAAAAAGCTGATTATTAAAATGATTCAACTGATATCGCACACAGGTTGGTTAAAGAATTTAATATGAAAAATGACTGTCCAAATGCGAAAACTTGTAGAGGTGTTGGCCAATGACTTTGCCTCCTCCCAGGATTTTATTTGGCTTGGCGGCTACAAGTTTAGGTTTAGGAAAGGTAAGTAATTAATTAAATTAAAAATTCAAGTTAATTTTTGTTATTTCTTTAGGACTCTTCAAACTATGTCAGTGAATTCGTTAGTGCCATTCTCAATTGTGGTGGCACGTCCCTCCATTACACCCCTCCACGATTTTTTGCTCGCGTCTTGTGGTCTATTCCTGTTGGATTGTTTACTTAAAGATATTGCTGTAGAATCTTCACAAACTTTCAATCTAGAAGCTTTTATACCTCTTAGGAAACGCATTTATGTAAAGAATTGTATTGTGCGACATATGTTATATTCTGGATTTCGATTGTGAATGCTGTACCAGAAAATAATATGGTTATCTATTTGGTATTATTGATGGACTTTTTATGATGTTGGAAGATAATACACAAGAAATACAAATGTATCAAACTACTCTGACACAGTTTATTCAATCGATTCGTAATGATTACAGTTCAGTGCGCATGGAAGTCACTATAATTATATTAATACATGTGCAATCACCAAATGAACTTATTAAGGTAATGCACTGACATTTTATTAAAAACTCTAGCTAGAAACAAAGTAAATCTTCCTTGCAGAATTTTACACTAATCCTTATATCTATCTTTCAGTCTGTTGCCATAACATGGAGATGGGAGTTTTTTTTAATATTTGGCTCGAATGTTTTAATTTATGCCATTCTGGAATATAGTGTGGAATATAATGTTGATAAATTCATCCAGAATATTGAACAAATTGATTTATGGAGGTATTATCACAATATCTCACACACCGTTCTGTACAAACAATTTTCCAAATGAAGTGTATCAGTTTTGGCCGAAATTGTTAATTCACAACACTCAAAAGGTGAGCTTTATTATAAATTGTTGATATATATGTGTTATATTATATTGTTTTCTTTAAGAAACTACTGATTGCACCAAAGCCCATTACCGGAAATTTCTATTGAGTACCGCTTTGAGGGATGTTTCGAGTGAAAAGTCGGCAAAGTTGTTTAAACATTCAACATTGTCTCAAAGTTATCGACACGTTTCGGAATTGGTGATATTGTTGTGTTTTTAATATTTTAATGTTTATTTCTATTTTTGATTTTTAATACAATAAATAAATAAAAAATAATAAGTCGTGTTTCATTATAATCAAGCGTGACCGGTCAATGATGATGTATATATCCATCAAGTACGACCGGTCAGCGATGATGGATATATCCATCATCGTTGACTACTAAACAGCGGTAGAGTGAGCAGTTCAGATTTATATTCTATGGTTTACATACTTTCATAGGTTAGAGTAAGATGCAAAATCACATGTTTTGTCATATTGCCCTTAATAAAATGATAGAAACTTTGTTCTACGCGATGACTGAAACTTCAGTCAGTAGTGACCGTCATATCACCGGTCAAATGACCGTCACTGTTCTTGTAGTGTAGCTAGCCTACTTAAGGTGCTATTACACGAAATGTTTTTTACATATGTACTGTCACTTTTTTTATCCATATGAAATTCCTCATGTCTGTCAAAATTGTCTTTTACATACGATTCATAATTTTTGCTATCACACGTGCATATGTACTTCCGTATGACATAACCTCTAAATGTAAACAACAGCTGATTTAATTTGTGAATTTAAAAAAATTTATTGTTAAAAAAAAGTTATATATTTTTTAATTGTTAATTAATACTACACAATTTATTTTTCTTTCAATATTAATCTTTAAAATTTACTCTGTTTTTCTTTCGCCACAAGCAGTGTTGTATTTTCATATGTTTGTCATGCAAAAATAGAACCTGTTCTAATTGAAAAATGTACTTGTGACTTTCCTCATGTATTGTACATAAACAATGTTTCATATGTATCACACGATGTGTACAACTTTTGTTGTGGGAAAATTTGACAGTACATATGGAAAAAACACATCATGTAATAGCACCTTTATTAGAAATCTGCCACTGCACACAAACAGTGTATGTCATTAAGTACAAGTTAGTTTATAGACCGACTCAAACCTACATAGCGGGTAGAACAATTGATCGAATTTTTCTTTGATTGTTAAACGTTATTTTGTCATAAAACAAACTTATAAATTGAAAATAAGTAAAGAAATTATAATTAAAATAAATGGTAACAATACTAAAATTAATTTGTAAAAATAAGTGAAAGGTCTTTGAATGTTAACGTTATTTTGTCATAAAACAAACTTATAAATTAATAATAATAAAAAATAATTTACACAATATTTAAATCTATCTTTATTGAGAATGAAAAAAAGGTAATTAGTAAAGCAATAAAATAATATATGTACATGGGTAAACTTAGGATAATATTGTCTGTCATTATTTCGGTTGGTATTTAAAATGAGATAAATCGGGAATCGTAACAAGATATGACCTAAAGTATAGTGACACCTCTATAAAATTTTAAAAATTCAGTTTGTTGTAATAATTAGTATTCAGTTTATTAAATTGTTTCCTTTTTTAAATGTTTTGTTTACATTTGTTATAAATAGGACAATAAGTCCACATATTAATGAAAACGTAAAACCCAGGTTGAGGGTAACAAAAAACTCTTGTTTAAACTTCAGTCGATAGTTGAAACTTTTTTATGTTTGAGTTAGAAATTTTCATTGTTAAAATATTAAATTTCAGTGTGATGGAGCCTTAAAGCTACAACCTAATAATATTAAAGCGTTGTATCGTCGTGGCCAATCTAATTTGGCTACCAATGAATACAAAGAAGCTTTGGTCGATTTTCATAAGGTGTTGGAATTGGAGCCCTCAAATAAGGCAGCACAAAATCAAATACAAATGTGTAAACAAAAAATTAAAGAGGCCAGCGATAAGGAAAAGAAAATTTATGCCAACATGTTTACAAAATTGGCTGCAGCCGATAAAGAGGTATTAAACAAATTTCCATTTTAATTTAAAATGTTTGAAAGTTTTAAGTAATTTTCAATTCTTTCTACAAAAACTTTAAAAATAATTTCGGCTTTTCTTTCACTCAATTACAGCAGGATATACCATCTGACACAGATGTCCTCTCCAAATGTGGCGAATGGACCGATGAGGATACAAAGCGGGAAGTAGATGCTGCATTTGAACGTGATAATAATATAGTCATGATTTAAAAATAAAATAGAATTCTAATTTCATCTCATTTAAGATTCGTTGATTTCGTAATTTTTTTAAATTTTATTATGAAAAAATTACATTCTAATTAATATTTAACAATTTAAAATCTGCTATTGTATCCTCTTTCAATAATTTGAATTCTGGTATTGTTTCTTGGTGCCTTAGCCACAAGGGACTGGTTAGCATTTGTGATTTTATATATTCAGAAGCTTTAAAACATTGGGTACTGCAAAATTTTTTACGATCTGTTATGTCATATACCTTATTGCTGACTGTAGAAATTTGATACTGTTTTTTCGTAACACTAAAAAACAGAACAGAACATTAGAAAAGGTCCACCATTATTTTGAAAATTTTTCAAATTGTGCAATAAACCAAACTTTTTAATTTATTTGTAATTTTGTTGATAGTCTGTTACATTGCACAATTTTTAGTTGCCTTTGAAAAGAAAAACAACAAGTATCTACTCTTTCAGTAACAATAGACAGTTACTCCAAGCCAAATTTGGACACATTAACGAATTTTAATGGCTAAACAGCATAGACGATAGATATATATGGATATACATATACATATTAAGCTATCAGAAACAAAAAAAAAAATAAAATACATTGACTATAAAGAAACGAAAAAAGTTCAACTGGTAAAGAAAAAAATTTACAAGCCAAATTCCGACGTTTTGAAAGATTTGTAATTTTAATATCTGCAAAAAAAAAATTTAATGTTGAGATAATTTTACAAATTTTCTATGGAATTTACCATCGACGTTAAGAAAATGTTTACACTTTTTGGTCAATTTTCCTTTAAAATTTCTAGATAATAGTTTCGGTCCATTATCACATAAAGAGTGCAAACATCGTTGTTCCGCTGCGGAAAATGAGCACCAGGCCATCTCTGATCCACCCGTGCATTAAATTTCGGGTTAATAAAACGAATTCATCCTCTCTAAACAAAGGGAGTGAGGCACGACCAAAATATGTTAAACTTGCTTTCGCCGTTAAACAAAACGTTTCTCCAGTAAGAATAATTTTGTTCTTTTTCAAAATTCAATCGTATTGTTTGATAACGCTTACGAATAAAGAGCCTTTGACCACTAAGTTATTTTATTTTCGATACGTTTCCTTCTTAAGCTTTGTTCAGCTATAGAATGAAGTTTTGGTGAATTTTAGGGAACCAGCTTTCACTTTTCTTAAAATAAAACGTTGTTCTACTTTTGAAGTACTTTATATATCTACAGTTGAATGGCTCCTTGAATGAACCATTTTTCAGATTTGAAGCACACTTTTTCCCTCTTCAGTATGTTCAATAGTTTTCCAACTTCCTCTTTACCCTCTTTATCAAGACATCTTTACTCTTTGTATGAAAATTGACAAAAAAAATACAATTCGGGACTTCACAAGATATTTTAAATGTACTCGAGAAAGATGGCTGCAAAACTTACGCAGTTTGTCTATTGCACTACGCTTTCAGGGGTATATTAAATTCATTTATTTTTTTGTTTTTAAATGTGCGAAATATGCAGTTCTAGAAACCTATTTGCATTTAAATAGGTTCAGATTTATAGACAAATAAAAATATGTTTCCATGGTGTCCCAATTTGGCTTAAAAAACTGTGACTGCGTTGCATGCTGAAACTGTTTTAACTCTGTTTATAGGTAATTTGCATCTTGCTTACTTTTCACTACTTTTCCCACACAATGGGTAAGAACATAAGTGTAGTATGTTCCTTTCATCTACCACATCATCATAGTGACACTGATTTATATCTCTTAACTAAAACACAATATATAAAAAAATATTAAAAAACATTTTTTTTATATATAATAAATAAGATAAAGGGCACCTTAAACAGAAAATCCTCTTTAACTACATACGGTTCCAAAAGAGATTCCACAATAACCTGGGCACGAGCATTACATACTTTTTTCTTGCGTACAGCTTCCACCAACTGTTTTTTGCTAAATTAAAAATAATAAAAATTAGTTTTTGGACAATCAAAATTATTACCTTAGTTCGTGCCTTTCAGTTCCTTTAGATTTTGTATTCATGATTAAAAAAAATATGAATTCCACATGGTGTTGTGTGCATAAGAACGAAGAAAAATTTTGATTGGAGTTACCACCTAGCAGCAACTGGTAACACTTGGATGACGTCGGGTGGTAACACTTTTTTTTCAGAGTGCAGCTGCGATTGATTCAATTTGTTACATTTTTGTTTTTGCTTAAATTGATCAAAATATATAAACGACACCGACTACACATGGACGATTTAAACAAATTAAAAAGAAAATAACAATTTTATTTAAATTAAGTGGTTTTCTAATAAGATCCGAAAACAGTATATTCCTAGCCGAACAACTAATTCAAACCCTCGGGTTAATACTTCATACAGTAGTATTACTTGTGAAGCGCTTACGGGAAAGCCTTCCCTTACCCGCCATCTATTGATTCGTATGCGGGAGTGCTCAACTGGCGCTTTTATAACAATGCCAATATTATTTGAAGATTCCTCCTTTAAAATTTCCGACATTTTAACATAAAATTCTTTGGAAACACTTTTGAAAGATACTAAATGAATATATTTTACTATTTCGATAATTTCCGGAAAAATAAAGGGAACAAGTCTCGTTTAGGTGCACCACCCCGATTTTTTTTTTTTTTTTTTTGGAAATAGGGGTATTTGAGGTGATTTAGAAAAAAAAATTTTTTTTGGCGGAAACCCATATTTTCCGAGTTATGGACCTCCAAAGTTTTGACATTGATTTCGATATAACTTGAATAATTGTTATCGGATTTGAGCAATATATGTATCATTTGAAAGCTTATTAAATTGCCTTTATTTCGAAGTAAAATAGTTCGAAATCCTTTAACCCATTGTGAACCTATTCAAGATTGTGCATTTTTGATAAAGAGTTTTTTGTGAAAAGCTGTAATTATCAGACGAAATTACGTATATAAGGTATGTATTTGCACATTTACAATAAAAGTAGGGATCACAAGCTATTTTTTGGTGTCTATTATGACTTTTTGACTCTTAAAATGCTGGATATATTAGGAGTTAAAGTTGGAGAAGAAATGAGGGTATGCTTTAATAGCATGTGAGATAAGGCCATGATGGCTTTATCTTGTCTTATGTCTTCCCGGAGACACTAAAGTTAAGTATTGAAATCTGGCTTCGCATACTAAAGTTTTTCTGCGTGGCGGCCTGCGGCCGCGCTTAAGGGTTTTCTCCTCCAGTAGGACACGGCAGGTGGCTTCGCTGAATAAAGTTTTTCTGCGTACGTCACAAGGGAATTTCCCAACAAAATTTTCATAATAGGGCGGAGAAGAAATGAGGGGATGCTTTAATACCATGTGAGATAAGGCCATGATAGCTTTATCTTGTCTTATGTCTTCCCGGAGACACTAAAGTTAAGTATTGAAATCTGGCTTTGCATACAAAAGTTTTTCTGCGTGGCGGCCTGCGGCCGCGCTTAAGGGTTTTCTCCTCCAGTAGGACACGGCAGGTGGCTTCGCTGAATAAAGTTTTTCTGCGTACGTCACAAGGGAATTTCCCAACAAAATTTTCATAATAGGGCGGAGAAGAAATGAGGGGATGCTTTAATACCATGTGAGATAAGGCCATGATAGCTTTATCTTGTCTTATGTCTTCCCGGAGACACTTAAGTTAAGTATTGAAATCTGGCTTTGCATACAAAAGTTTTTCTGCGTGGCGGCCTGCGGCCGCGCTTAAGGGTTTTCTCCTCCAGTAGGACACGGCAGGTGGCTTCGCTGAATAAAGTTTTTTTGCGTACGTCACAAGGGAATTTTCCAACAAAATTTTCATAATAGTCTCATTAAAAGTCAATAATATCTTCGGTCCTGGAGGGGTTAAGAGGACAAAATATGTATGTAGCAAAAAAAATTTCCATTTCTAGTTAGAATTGTAAAATCGAATTTTGTAAGAAAGTGTTGTTTTTAGTGTTATGGTTTTTTGTTATTTGTGCAATAAAAAATACAAAGTTGTACCCCCTAATATCTCCGGATTACAAAGGGTTAAAAGGTCAAACAATATCTTAAATAAAAGCTGTTAATCCTATGAATGTACTAATTAACATATATTTTGTTGTTGTAATAGCGTTTTATTGAAATAAAATGAATTATTTACAAAAAAACTGCATTCTAAAAAGAAAGAAAATTATTTTGGTCCATAATGGGTTAATGGATTTCGAACTTTTTGATATCAAATTAAAGGTACTTCAATAAGCTTTCATATGAAATATATATTGCTAAAGTCCGATTGGAATTGTTCAAGTTATATCGAAATCAATGTCAAAACTTTGGAGGTCTATAACTCGGGAAATATGGGGTTCCGCCAAAAAAAAAATACTTTGCTGGAATCGCATTAAGAAGTGGACCGAGTGGTGAAAATTTGGAACGGATCGGAGAGGTGCACCTAAACGAGACTTAAGCCAAATAAAGAAAATTATTTTTTCCTTTCTCCTTTTTTATTTCTCTCTTGTAGTTGTTAATATAGATTTTTGTTTTCGTTTTCGTAATGTTTTTGCAATTATTCTATTATCTTTTAAATAACACCCACCAATATACTGTACTGTCGCTTTGTTTCACAAATGAAGAGTAGCCAGATTATTTGCATCACTGGTGTGTTGGCTTGTAGCACCGGCTAAACTCGTCGAAGGGGTGGTTTTTGCAAACCAATCTGGGCTATGACAGTGACAAAATAACAAAATCACACCAGTATAATTTGTAAAAAAAAAACTTTTAGTGGGACGAAGTATAAAAAAATATGCAATAAAAATAAAATAAAAAAAAACACAAGAGCCACTTTTCACTCACTTCTGACGTCATCTGCTCATATTGTGATTGTTGACTAGCTGGTCTTGTCAACTTAGTCTGCCCTCCCACCTAAGATCCGTTCGATCTCACCGTGACAATCCAGGACTTCAGGTTTTGGGATTGTCCCAAGAACGGCTCCACTCACTAAATTCCTACCCTACCATCACACGTGGTCTCCTTTTCGCACTCATTGTTTTAATGAAACGAAAATCACAAGTAAATTTTTTTTATTGGTTTTATTACAAAAATCCCGGAGGAACTATAACAAGGTTTTTCATTTGTTCACTTTATGGTTTAAGCCAATATTACAATTACTTTCAATACTATTTTTGGGTTTTTTATTCCTCCTTTTTTTTTTACAAATTATCTCCTTTTAAAGAGCAAAATATATATTCATGGAATTATAAAGAAAATCATTGATATTCGCTTATTAAGCTTAAGCTTTAACATCCAATTAGTTCAAATAATATTAATTTAAAAATAACAATAATATAAACGCACTCCCAAAAAAATTCAGGTGGAGTAGTATTAATTATTTTTTTTTTGTTTAATTTTCTTAATCAAATATAAAAATTTGTGTATGAAGATTTATTTATTTTGTCGTCCTTTTAGATGTGAACGAAAAAAAAAAAAAAAAAAAAAAATGGCGCTCCAGGAAAAATTGTGGAAAATAAAATAAAAATTGAAGAGGAAGGGAACACCAAAAAGGTGAGTTACGCAATTTTTTGAATATGCGGGATTCTTGTTGTGACGTTCGGTTGGTTTAAAACAAGATTTAATAAAAAAGATACTTTAGAAAATTTTCACCGATCAATTAATATTTCTCACTACCCACTTGTTATTTTGTCATAACCAAAAAGTTATTCGTTAGCAAACCTACCTATCCTGTTCACTACCCTTGAGCTCAAAGCTAGAAACCTGATAGTTTTTTCTTTTTTCCTCCTATATCTGAGGGTTTTTATATTTAGTCAAAATGGGGAATGGTTGGGCTTTAATCTAAAATATATTTTTTTCTTAAAAACTTATTTAATACCACTTTCTTTTCATTTTACGGTAGTCCCAACTGATGGCTTCAAAACTGCACTTGCACTCCCTCTTTTTTTTTTTGTTTCCGCTTCAAACTCCTGTTAGAGAAGGAATCCAAAATCACCACTTATGTTCTATCACTCAAAATTTCATGCCTACTTACAGTTTGACGATCCTTTTTCCGCTTTGGTGAATCCCTTCCTCAATGTTTGTCGATCAGAGTCAAAAAGAACGGAAATCATTAGATGACAGATTTACCCAAACGAAAAAGAATCGAACAGCTGATTTGTCTAGACAATTTTTTGAACTAAGTTTGTTTTATTTTTTCCCATTATTTATATATCGTAGCATTACCATGTTGTAATGAAGGTAATGCAGTTTGATATTTTTGATAATATATTTTATTATCGTTCTATCATATTTATTATTAATTGATTCTAAAGTTTTCTACACATGACAATACAACCACCAACCATTCACCCACCAATCCCATCGAACAAGAAATGTTTTTAAAATAACACCTACCAATATACAACCATTCACCCACCAATCCCATCGAACAAGAAATGTTTTTAAAATAACACCTACCAATATACAACCATTCACCTACCAATCCACCGAACAAGAAATGTTTTTAAAATAACACCCACCAATATACAACCATTCACCCACCAATCGCATCGAACAAGAAATGTTTTTAAAATAACACCTACCAATATACAACCATTCACCCACCAATCCCATCGAACAAGAGATGTTTTTTAAATAACAACATATACAACCATTGCCCGTAAAGGCCCAAATAGACTACGCAAAATGCTTGCGCAACATCGTGTTTGCGCAACGTGTTGTGTAATGTGTAGGAGTGTTTTTCATGTGTGCGCAACAGTTATGCACAAATCAAATTGATTTGATTTTTTGGAATTTTGCGCAACAGTTTTGTGTAGTGTGTAGGCAATTTCCATACCAAATTTCCATTTTTTAAAACATCTCGCGTTGTCAACACAGGCGGAAGAAAAAAAGGAATAAAATAAATAACAATAAAAAGAAATTTGCGTAGGGCACGTTTAGCAAATTGTTTGAAGAAAAAATTTAAAATTAAAATGTCTGGAGAAAAAAATTAAAATTAATAAGATTAAAATAAATACATAAAAAACCAAACTAGAATTCTCTGCTTGTACTTATGAATTTTGTGTAGTGTATATCCAAAAAAAAGCTGTTGCGCAAACACGATGTTGCGCAAGCATTTTGTGTAGTCTATTTGGGGCTTAACACAGAAAAAATACACTCACATTTTTTTACGAACACACACACATTTTTCGCAGTGGTCACACTAATGGCACCAAATTTGTCGCCTTACACAGGCCACCGCCACTGCCAAGGACTGTATAATAAGAGGATGGTCAAACTGGTTTGGCCTTAGTCAGGCCGCAGAAATTAATAGGGAAAACATGTTGCCGGCTTGCAACTTCCTTTCGATGAAGCAAATGGCTATGGAGCCAAATATTTGGAAATATGGCTGAGGCCAAGAAATACTGGAATTAAATGTATATATGGAAGGAATTATATCGTAAAAGTATTTATATATATATTGTTTATATTTTTAACATTTTTGATTTAAAGAAATTAATAAAAAACATGTAATTTTTTATTATATTATGACATATAAAATATTTAATAATAAATGTTATTATTATATTATTGACTGCATTATTTTTTCATTACATTATGGCATAAGACGTAAAATAAACGTAGAAGTTTAAAATTCTCTACTTTTACTATTGATACGCATAAAACGTTTATAATGTAGTTTTTCACGATCTTCACTTAAATCTATCAAAAAACAAAAATATTGCACTGATTCATCTCAAATTTTGTTTGTATAGAGACATGGCCGATGAAAGCTTATATACCAAATTTCATCAAAATATATTCATATTTGCGACCTGCAGTTTGATTAAAAGGATTACATGGACACAGACGGACGGACGGACGGATGGATGGACATTTTTAAATCAACTCAAAAAGTGATTCTGATTCGATCGGTATAATTAAAGATGGGTCAGGGACAAATATTTTTGGTTGTTACAAACAGCAGCACAAAGTCATTATACCCAAACCACGTAGTGGTATAGGGTAAAAAATGTTAAAACCTAAAAAAAAAACAAAAAAGAAACAAACATATCAAAGTAAGAATAAAAAAACGCAATAAATGACAAATACTTTTTTCGAAACAAATTCTGCTTCTACTTCTTTAATTTTTAAGCTATGTTAGAAAATTTTATGACAATGAAATCTGAATTTATGAAAAATAGAAGAACATTTAACATTTAGAATTTCTGTTGTACAAAGAAATTACAAGAAAAAAAACCTTCGCAGAAATTGCAAACTAGAGTCTGCTCAGGATTCGAACCCGTGCAAAAACACTTGAAAGCAAACGTTCTAACTATTGAAATTGGTGAAATCGGTCCATTGAAATCGGTCCATGTTCAAACCTAAATAACCGCTATAAAATCGACATAAATTGCCATAAGATCCAAATTGTCGTATAGATCTTGGTCAAATTGGATTTGTATGTGTTTATTACATGAATTAATGGATAGTCCAAAAACGATCCCTATGGGACAACTCTTATTCATAGGCCCCATATAGAGCCGCTTCCCGATCTTCACTTAAATCTATCAAAAAACAAAAATATTGCACTGATTCATCTCAAATTTTGTTTGTATAGAGACATAGTCCATTTTTGGACCTAGTCCCCATAGAGACATAGCATCTGATATGAACTTTTTCATATCTGCAGCCAAAAAAATTAATAAAAATGCCACTCAAAACTGGTTTATGCTTATTTTCTATATCCAATTAGTTGGGCCTAAGAGATAGGATCTCTAAACGCATGGTATAGGGTATCGTATAGTCAGTCTAGACCGACTATAATTTTCTTACTTGTTTTCGTATATGTTGTACAAAATGTATTCGTTTGAAGTTTGTAAGTTATAGAAACTATATTTATAGAAAATACATATAAAATATAGAAAAATATTTTTTTTCTTACAGAAAGTATTTTATAGGTTGTTTTGAAAGATATATATATATATGATATGATGTGATGTTGTTTTTTATGGTGGTTTTATTTTTGTGGATTGTCTTGTTGTGCGTTTCTTATGCGTTTTCATTTGGTTGCAAATAAAAATATACATTTTTTAGCAATGAAGTATTTTGTAGTAATATTAATTTAAAATTATACTTATTTTTGCTTTTTGTATCTGTGTTCTGATGTGTTTGCTTTATATATCCATATGTGTACATTTTGTTCTGTTTCCAACAAACATTTAGCAGGGCGTCATGTACTCAAAAAGTGGCTCTGAGTCGATCGGTATAGTAAAAGATGGGTTTAGGTTAAATATTTTTGTTAGTAACAAATATTAATACAAAGGCGTTATACCCAGACCACATAGTGGTATAAAGTATAACTATTTATATGCATTAATATGTATTGAATTTATTTTTTCATTTCATGTTATATACATATACATATATAAAGATTGTTATAATCACTTATAACAATCTTTTTTACCTGAATTTACTTGTAGTTGTTTTTTTTTAATTATTTATAATTTGTGTAATTTAATAATATGTTTTTTTTTGGGAAAAAATTAAAGTTTTTTCTTAAAAAATTGTTTTTTTTAAATTTTAATTTAAATGTTTAATTTAAATTGGAACTTCAAATTGTTTTTATTTTTATTTAAACTTAAAAATTCTTTGGTGAAGACATACAATATGTCATGTTATAGTACCAAAGCTTCACGATATGTTTTGGATTCCATAGTTTTTCTTAATTCCCTATAAGTATTACCCCTTAAAACTATAAAAAGGAAGCAAATTGTTATTATTAAATAAACTAAATGAAATAAATATTGCGTACGTTGAATTTTGTTTTTCACAGTCTTCTTTGTTGCATTTTGTTCTGTTTCCAACAAAACATTTAGCAGGGCGTCATATGCGGCATTCCTTTGAGCTTTGTCGGACGCCATCGGGTGCCGTATCTGCCATAAACATTTATGGTCAACCAACGTATTTATAAATTTTAATAAAGCTTTGCGGCTATTACTTTCCTCCTCAGAGGCCTTTACGATTGTGATAGACATTTCTAAAAACTGTATCAATAATAAAACAAATATTATTAATATATATATAATATATTGTTGTTACAAATTTCCCACAGCAAAAGTTGTACACATCGTGTGATACATATGAAACATTGTTTATGTACAATACATGAGGAAAGTCACAAGTACATTTTTCAATTAGAACAGGTTCTATTTTTGCATGACAAACGTATGAAAATACAACACTGCTTGTGGCGAAAGAAAAACAGAGTAAATTATAAAGATTAATATTGAAAGAAAAATAAATTGCTTAATATTAATTAACAATTCAAAAATATATAACTTTTTTTTTAACAATAAATTTTTGTAAATTCACAAATTAAATCAGCTGTTGTTTACATTTAGAGGTTATGTCATACGGAAATACATATGCACGTGTGATAGCAAAAATTATGAATCGTATGTAAAAGACAATTTTGACAGACATGAGGAATTTCATATGGATAAAAAAAGTGACAGTACATATGTAAAAAACACTTCGTGTAATAGCACCTTTAGGAAAACAACGCGGTAACTCGTTCTCTCATTCCTTTTTGTCAGCCGCAGACACCAGTTTAGACACACGCAAGCAAACAATCAATATAAATTTAAACTTTATTAACTTTTTTGGGATTACATTAATAAAAAATATAATATTAAATATAAATATTCAAAAGACGTTAAAGTGGTGACCCCGACGTGATAGCTGGTGTCAAGTGTGCAAGTGAAGAAATCTCTATCGTATTTATTCTGGTAGACTTCTTCTCGTTTGATATCTCTTTCCAATAAGTAAAACGACTGTGTTCTGTGAGTTATGGTCTTAAACTAAATTTTATTTCCTACCACCAAGTTTGCGTTGGCTACAAAGTGCAACGCAAACATATAACTTAAATTAGCAAAAACGTAAAATATAAAATCGAAGTAGCTGAACGTGCAAATCTAAAACGGCGCGTGTCAACCATACGCAGCACCAATACTAAGCTACATATGAACTAAATGTTGCCGATTAGGCAGATCAGAATCAAAGCGTGTTAATTGTTCCCCGTTTTGAATGAAGGCCGTCCTCGGTCTTCTTCAAGATTTCTTCCAACGTATTTTTCAAGTTGCTAGCGATCTTCTCTTTCTCCAGCCCCTTATCATTCTGTAAGCCAGATATATCAAGGCGATGCAACACAATATCACAGAGGTGCTAAAGATAGGTTTCACAGTGATTTCTTTCTTTAACTCATCGAGATGCTGAAGATTTCTAATTTGCATGTCGTGGAGAAACGGTAGACTGAGAACTTGTTTATGCTCTGTAACCTTTATCATGGGAAGGTTTGGCAATTCGGGAATACTCCCTGGGACCCCAGCCCTATTCACGTACGTGATTCCATCGATGATAACTTCACTATCAAAAGTAACCAGGTAAGTGCCATTCACAAGTTGGCTGTTACCGTGATTTTCAATCACCTCTGCGATCGCATTGTTGATAATGATAATGCCATCATCCACTACTATTACTTTCTTAAGATCGTCGAACTGAGTGTTACATTCGGCAGATGTCCCAAATACTAGTTGTTGAGCACAAGTGGGAACGTTTTGAAATTTGCCAAAAGTGGACGAGATTGCTGTCCTGCAGCTTTCGACTGAGAGTACCTGATTGCCACATTTTGCCACCTTGTTGCCTCCCTCGAAAGAAATTATTTTTTGCTGGTGGGAGACAGGGAACAGATCTATTCTCTTGCATAGCTGCTTGGGTCTAGGAAATTTAATAACAAATTGTAAAATATCATTATTTTGGTAAATCTTAATGCTACTGATACTCACAACTTCCGACACACTAGTGTCTGTAAAGCTTCCATTCTTCACCAGTGACTTCACTTCCTCGCTATCAAGTATTGCGAGATCTATAACGTTTACCTTCGCTAAACTAACAGATAAAATTAAATTCTGCAAATTTATAATCGAAATTCTATTTCTGGCTAAAAGTGTTTCGTACAATTTATCAGTGTTCATCCTATCTTTTTCTTTTTCAGCTGCGATTACCTGGTTTACCGTGTCCGTCAGTTTCTGAAGTTGTTGGTCGATTCTAGTGTTGATATCTATTTGTCTGTTGTTTGCTTCCACCAGCTGCTCTTGTCTAAACTTGCTCTCTTCAAAGTCATCGAAGTCAGGAGTGCCTGCTATTACCTTCAGGGCAGTTCCTAAGATGTTTAAACTTCTGGCATGTCTGTGGTGGATTCGTAGGGCTGAGAGCAATGTAGCCATATGGTTAAAATCTGATTCCAAAATTATTTTCATATGAGACTGTGGGAAGAGATCAGACAATTCGGTTGTTTCCTTAATGAGTCCGTCGTATAAAGTCAAGTTGGAAGAGTGTTTTAGGTAACCATAATCATCCCAAATAATTATATCGCCATCATATATCGGGATGTAGTTTGAATGAGAGTAGTCGATGATCTTGCTTGCTATCGGTAAAATTACCGTAAGTAAGATGTTTAGAAACCTAGAATAAAGAAAGTTGTTTAGAGTCATGCTATCTCAGATTGTCCTTATGGACTACCCTTCCTTTTATTAGAACTGTCGTGCCCAAATCAGCTTCGACCGTTCCTTTTCCATACAAAGGGCTTAATTTATTTCGCAATCTCCTGTTGGATTTTATAAAAACTTTATCTCCTACCTCGAACTTTCTATCTGTCCTACCCCTGTTGTGATTATCCAGGGTTTGATTTTGTGCACTTAAGATTTTTTCCATAATGAGCGTTCTTAGCTCATTTGGAGCGGAGTGGATTATATCGATAGGACGCTTTTCGGTAACAGAGTGGATTGTCCTATTGTACTCAATAGTGGCCTGCAAAATAAGGTTGACGGTATCCTCGATGTTTCTCTGAAGTTTCAGACATCTCGCGACCTCTGAGAGGGCGCTGTGGAAACGCTCCACTTGGCCATTTGACGTGCTATGAAGTGGTGGTGAATTAACGATCTGTATGTTATACGAGTCTAATAATGTTCTTATAGTCTCTAAATTTAGGGATTTTTCGTTGTCGCAAAATATTGTCTTAGTTTGAGGGAAAAAGTTCATTAATTGTAGTATTGGAATTTTAACATCGAAGATGGTACGGGATTGGATTGGCTGAACTATAGCGAACTTGGAAAATTTGTCAATGCAAGTAAGGAAATATTTTTGGTCAGTGGAGTAAATATCTATGTCTAGGATTTCACCCGCATAGTTGGGAATTCGTGTTTCTCCAATGAATTGCCGTTTCGGGTGCCTCTGGTACTTTCCCTTAGAGCAAATTTTACAATTTGAAACAATTTCCTTAGCAAGTTTTGACATTTTCGGATAGTAATAGTCTTGTAATATTTGTTTTACGTTTTCCTGGGCAGCTCTATGCGCTCTGTTGTGTCCAGAAGCAACAATTTCTCTCTGTTCATTAAGGTCATAGATGTCTGTTACAAAGAGTTTTGAGTACCAAAATTTAGTACCTGGAAACTGTCTGATTAAGTCATGTTGCAAGAATGCCAGAGTTGGGAGAGTGCAGTATATTGCATTTACCACATTTGGGTTAACTGCATCCCGGACCGTTTCAAAGAGTTCGTTTTTTCATTAAATTGGATGTTATGTCTTATTTTCTTTCCGAATATTACAAAGGTACGCAATGAGGCTTGTTCAGCCTCTTAAATAATTATTTGATTTCTGTAGCAATTAATCGGGTTATCCGTACTCGGAATAGTATAGGTAAGGGACGCCTCACTATGAACAGTAGCATGGTCTGATTCTGGGTCGTTGTCCGTAGCGTTTATTTGTTGTCGGGATAACGCATCCGCAACTACATTTTCCTTTCCAGGTTTGTAAAAAATCTTTGCGTTGTGCTCATCAACAGAAGCTCTCCAACGTTTGATTTTCGCATTTGGGTTTCGGTCTGAAACCGCGAATGTTAACGGCTGGTGGTCCGTAAAAATGTTGAGAGTTTTCGCGCCGTTAAGGTAATTTCGAAGGGTTTTTAAAGCCCAAACTATTGCCAAAAGCTCTCTCTCATTCGTAGCATAATGTATTTCGGGGTCTTTTAATGTTCTAGAGATAAATTGTATCGGTTTACCATCTTGGGATAAGACTGCACCTAGGCCCAATGCCGAAGCATCTGTCGTTAAGTCGAATGGTTTCCTAAAATCTGGATACGTAAGCATAACGTCTTCTGAAGTCAGTATTTCCTTTAGTTTACTGAAAACAAGCAATTGACTTTCGTTAAGTGTTATTATAACCTTTTTTGACTGACTTGCACTAACTTTCCCGTTTTCGCCCTTTAGCTCGTCTGTTAATGGTTTGGCGATTCTCGCAAAATCTTTAATGAATGATCTATAGTGACTCGCCAGTCCTAAAAAAGATCTTAATTGAAACAGGTTAGAAGGTGGAACGAATCTAAGAATCGCCGCAATTTTGTCTGAAGACTTCCGTATGCCTTCCGTCGACACCACGAAACCAAGATATTCCACACTAGTCCTAAAAAATTTTGACTTTTCGACGGAAACGCACATATGTGCTTCCCGAAGCTTCGTGAGGACCCAGTTGACATGAATAAGGTGGTCATCTTCTGATTCCGAAAAAATAATCACGTCATCGACATAAACGTGGCATGATTTTCCTATCTGTTCCCTAAGAATGTCGTCGATAGCTCTCTGAAAGATACTTGGAACATTTTTTAACCCAAAAGGTAGTCTGCAGAATTCGTACTTTCCGTTGTTAACTGAGAAAGCAGTTTTCTCCCTATCTCTTTCTGCGAGTTCAATTTGATGAAAACCAGATTTAAGGTCCAGGGTAGTAAAATATTTAGCATTTCCCAAGTTTGATAGAATTACCGACATATTCGGGATAGGATATTTGTCGCTAATAGTAATTTCATTAAGCTTTCGGAAATCTATCACCATTCGTTTCTTCCTGTTTCCTAATTCGTCCATGCTTGTCTTGTCTACGACCCAAATTGGGTTATTAAAGGGTGACCTAGATGGTCGAATAATGTGGTCTGCCAGAAGTTGTCTAATTTCCTCGTTTACAAAGTCCGATACCCCTATTGGGTATGGATATGATTTCGAATATATTGCTTCATCGGTTTGAGTCCGGATCGTCGCTACTATATTTGTGTTATACGGCAGTGATTTTTTTGGGTCTGAAAATACTTCGTTGTTATTGTTAATAATATTCTTAAATTTGGTTCTAACGGATTCTGATACATTTTTCACGTCAACTATAATATGATTCACATCTTTGCACTTCATGAAACAAATTTTCTCCGAGCCTGCCGCGTAATTAATTGACCCTTTTTTTAGGTCAATGTTGGCATTAACCTGTTTTAGAAGGTCTAACCCCACAATTGCATCAAATGTTGAAAGATTCTCTAGCACAAAAAAAGTTGAATTTTTCCCAAACAAATTTACGACACATTTTTTATTTATGTCATTTTTTCCGTGAATCGAATGAACTGTAAAGGGATTATCGGTATCCTTGATACCTTTAAGTTGTTTAAATGGTCTTATATAATTTTTCGATGCCCCGGTGTCTATTAATATTTTTATTGTTTCCCCAGCAAGAACCCGTTCTATGAATGGTAGCTGGGAGCATGCCCTAAAAAACTAATGCTTTCAAAATCATTATCGTTAGCATGCTGTTCGATATCTAGAACCGCATCGTCCGCTGTGATGGAATATTGTTCCACCTCATTTGTCACATGGTTGATCCTCTGAATCCTGGATCCCGTTTGTCTGTCTGATCCAGGTTGTTTTTTAGTAGGTTGAAAATTTTGGTTTCGACCGCTCGTGTGCTGTCTGAACCTTGAAGACGATGGGTCAATATCCATTGGTTCTGGAATATCTTGTCCTCTGACTTGACCCGGGTGCCTTTGAGATTGGACCCTATTATAGTATGGGTTTTTCTCGTTAGGTTGATTTTGATTGGGGAATTTCCTAGCATTAATTTTATTATTCTCGTTGTTTCTATTAGCAAATGTGGTTGCAAAAACATACCGCTCGTGGTTGGATTCAAGTTCCTGTGCGAGTGCCAATGCTGTTGGTAGGTCCACAGGTCGTGACGAGAATAAGATGTCGCATAGAGGATTTCTTAAACCTGAAATAAAGGTGCGAAGTGCATCCTTTCTATACTTATCATTTAGCACATGTACGACGTCACTGTCGTACGTCATCAATGTCTTACTCGTCAATAATGTAAGCTTTCGTTCAACGCTATCATAAAAATCCAAAACAGAACCATTACCCTGTCTAAGCGTGCTTAACTCCTGTTCTATTAAATATATTGGTCGTTTATCCGCATATGTAAAATCCAAGCGAGCAATAATAGCTCGAAAATTTAGCACTGTATTAAATGAGGCCAAAACGGCATCTGCCGCTCCCCTTATCTTATTTCTCAGAATGGCCACTGCTTGGTAGTGTTTAGAACTACCATCAAAATTCTCATAAACCTTATATGCAGTATGTGCTGCCTGTCTCCAAGAGACATATTGTTCTAATTTACCGTCGAACTCCGGTAATGATTTTACTAAGTCAAGCGTTTCGTTGCATACCACTGAAGGGTCTATGGCAGTTTCCCTAAATTCTTCTACGTTCACTCTACCAACTACTAAATTAGCTATTTTCTCAGTTAGTTCGTTAATTTTTTCTGTAAACAATCTAGACTGATGTTGTGTTGCCGCAACTACGGCCCTGTTAATCATAGCTTGTACTTCTTCCTGTGACATCCTTTCTCTATTTCCCGTAATATTTAAACTGTCAGACAAGTCCTCCAAATCACTCATAAATTAAAAAATATAGTTTTAGTTTCGTAAAACCGTCAACACACTTTCGCTTTAGCTGGATAGAAAAGGTCAAAACACTGATAATTAAAACCGTTAGCACGATAGCACTATTTTCACTTTTGATATTCTTTTTATTTTTTCCTTCTAAGCCACTTTATGAAAATTGGAAACTTTACTTACATTCTTTTTTATTTCTTAATATAATTCTCCGTTTGACTTGGTGTTGGTGGCGGTGGTGGTGCTGTTGTTGAAGTTATAGTTTGATATTCCTGATGAAATGTACGGTTCCTTATCCTGTTGGGCGCCAGTGAAGAAATCTCTATCGTATTTATTCTGGTAGACTTCTTCTCGTTGGATATCTCTTTCCAATAAGTAAAACGACTGTGTTCTGTGAGTTAGGGTCTTAAACTAAATTTTATTTCCTACCACCAAGTTTGCGTTGGCTACAAAGTGCAACGCAAACATATAACTTAAATTAGCAAAAACGTAAAATATAAAATCGAAGTAGCTGATCGTGCAAATCTAAAACGGCGCGTGTCAACCATACGCAGCACCAATACTAATCTACGTATGAACTAAATGTTGCCGATTAGGCAGATCAGAATCAAAGCGTGTTAACTTGCACATTTTTTTTGGTAAGATTGCTTCAATTTTTTCGAGAATATTTCAAAAGGAAATCAAAGATGGCCGAGCGCTAATTTAGCAGCTTTCGAGAACACTCTATAGCGTCATCTACATAACCTCAAATTTTACTTTATCAACGTTAAAAAAAGTGCAACACTCACGCATAATATGAACGATAGCGACAGCGGCTTACCATCAAACATCAACATAAGTTTACCCGGAATGCAGAATCCACAACCAACAGCCAATCCAGCGCCAAGCAGTGTCGCGGTAGTTTACGCCAGACTCCCATTGCCTCAGATGGCCAGCTCCAACATTGAGTCGTGGTTCATCACCATGGACTTCTGGTTCACTGCCTCTGGCATCACATCCGATAAACAAAAAGCAGCAACCGTTTTAGCAGCGTTGGACCCAAGCGTGATTGCGCAATTGTCCGAAGTAATTTCAGCGATGCCCCAAGCTGAAAGGTATGAGTTTGTACGCGCAAAAATTACGGAGCATTTTGCTGACAGCGAACAACGCCGCTTCAACCGCTTATTATCCGAATTGCCACTTGGGGATAAAAAGCCATCTGAGCTGTACTACGAGATGAAGCGAGTAGCCGGTACCACGATTGGTGAAGCTGCTTTGAAAGGCCTGTGGATTAAAAGATTGCCTGACGTAGTTCAGCCTGTTGTTGCTGCATCAGGTGGTAATCCTGTCGAATTCACCAAAATAGCCGATTCAATTCTAGATGCAGTCACAACAAACCAGGTACGTGCTGTGGTTGCACATAGTGAGATTGACGACCTACGCGCTGCCGTGTCAACTTTAACGAAACGATTCGAAGATTTTACGCTAAAACCACGTTCCCGAAGCCGAACCCAAAGAAGCCGAACCCGCAGAGACCGATCAAACCACGACTTATCGTCAGCACAAAATTTATCAGCATGGTGCTGGTACCATCAGAAGTACGGTCAAAACGCTAGGAAAAGCAGATCCCCGTGTCGACACAAGCAAAAACGCGCCGTTAACACGGTTTCATCCGACGCCGGCACACCATCAGCATGAAGCCAAGTGCGGATGGAAAGTGCTCGAAAAAACTTTTCCACTAATCGCAGAATTTTCCGGTTACAGGTAAGAGACAAGTTTACAAAAAATATTTTTTTGGTCGACACAGGTGCAGATGTTATTATACAGTCCTTGATACAGTCCTTGATTCACATATTTGTGTATAAAGCCACTTAAAAAAAAGAGAGTGAGGTAAATTTAAGCGCGAGGAAAAAACTGGATGGATGAATCAATAAAAAAAATGTATATATCAATAGTAGGGTGACTGGTTTTATTGTCACCAGGAGTGCCCTTTTTCCCACCCATAGCCAATATGCTACGCCAATGGTAACCGTCGACACTCATGATTTTTCTGGATTACCCCTTTATATAGATCACTGCTTATTAATACATACTTTTGATGTTAACTTTCATTTCCCAACAAAAAAAGATTTAGAATTTCATAATTAATATGTTTTCAATTGAGGTAAGTATATTTAAAAAAAAATTTTTTTTGTAATATTATACATGTAGGTAAGTCAATGTGTACATTTGGTGGTTATGATAAACATGAAATACTAATTGTAAAATGGGTTTATAGAAATGTAAGTATAAAATTTGATTTAAATTAAATTTCATTTGCTCTGATATTTAGCATAATGACTTGAAAAGTTTGACAAAAGTAGGTAAGTGTATTTGTAATGTTAACTTCAATATATGTAGGTAAGTATAAGGTAAGTTTATGAATGAAATTTACAGGTAAGTATATGTGTAATTTTTGTAGTATTATAAATATATGAGGTAATTTGAATTTATATAATAGTGAATTAATAATTGAAATATACATATGTGTAAATACTCATATATTAAGTTTTCAATTGAAATGTATGTGTGTGTAGGTAAGTACTTATAATAATATTAATAAGGTAAGTTAAGTATAGTTAATAATATTAATAAGGCAAGTATAAAGGTAGGTATATGTAGTAATATTATATATACATATATGTATATATTTACGCCGTGTTGTACGTAAAGTTGTGTCCCTGCTCGCTGGTTAGGTGTTGGAAGAGTTTACAGATGCTTTGTTGCTTCCAATTTGAAGTTTTGATGTATAACATGAGGTCTGGTTGTCATTATTGCTGGTTTTAGAGGATCTAATGTTAGATAACTTTCATTTTCTTTCTTTCACTGTTGGCTTAACATTTAAAATTTTCAAGAGCTTTGTTGATCAAAAATATAAAATGATTTTCAACTTTTACAATTTCCACTTTTTAGGTTATAATTTTCTGTTTCTTTATAAATTTGTACAAGTTTAATAATTCACCATTCAGGCTTTTATTACAAAAAAATAAATTTACAAGAATGTTTCTTTTTCAGTTTGAAAATCTTTCCATTTCTTCGAACTTTCACAGGCTTTTGATTTACAAAGTTACAGCTTTTGTTTATAAAATTTTCACAAGTTCAACTTATTATTATTAAATAAAAATTTTCTCTTTTTAGGGTACCGGTACAGTTTTATCAGTTCAAAAATTACACAATTATAGGTTTTTTTCTACCCTTTTTTTTCTTTCTTATTTTTAGTTCAAAGGTAAGTTAATTCCAGATTCATAAAAATTAAATTTTTGGTTTTCTCTTTCGTGTTTCAGGGTTCTTTTTTTCACGTTTACACGTATTAATTACACCATTTTAATGATTTTTGGTTTCATAGAGTCTTTGTACTTTTATACCCTTTTCAAGTTAAAACTTTTCTCTTTAATATGGTTCTTTTCGGTTTAAAAAATTTACATATTGGGTTTGTTCACTTTTTTCTGACCATGGCTTTTATTTCAATATACTATTAAACTTATTAATTTCCTTTTTAAGAAAAATTTTTTTGGTTCGACTTTAATTTGTTTTACCGATCTATCTCGTTTCCAACTGCCAATTAACTAACTAGACGCACGTCACGCTTTTTAATATGTACCTCTTTTCCTTCTTTCCTTTTCTCCTTTTTCTTTATGTGTCTGCTGTCATGATGCTATTGGTCAATTTTGTCCTAAGTCGCGGGTCACACAAGGCAATTTTTATTGCGCAACTTTTTGGCAATTCTCTTTTGAAATTGCTTTTATGTCCACACACGACAATTTCTTCGGCAATTTTACTGTTTTGTTTTGTTTTTATTTTCTTATAATTTGACATTTGTGCTCTAGTCGTAAAGAACAATAATAAAATTAAATACATACATACATAAATTAATTTAATTGGTTTTGTTGAAAAATGATTATTAATTTTTCAATTAAGTCCCGATTCCATTTAAAGGCCATTTTAATAAAGTAAACAATAATTACGAATTATTCACACCAAGAAGCGAAACACCGAACGAAAAGAAATGTCAAATATTCAACAACAAAAAAAAAGCGAATGAGAGAATTGCTTGAAATAGCCGAGAACCGGCAATTATTTTTCCCTTTTTATTCCCCTCACCGCAAACATCTACAAACTCAAGAATTGCGCAACAAAAATTGCCTTGTGTGAACTCGGACTAACGGTACAATCATGCTATAAGCAAAAACGACGCGATGGATAATAAGTAGCCAAATGTAGAAACATGGTTGCATTTGCCTGATAATCTGGTAACTGCACCCAGAGTTGTATTATGTATATATAAAAAAAAAGAAAAACTTGTTCTCATAATTGGTAACGCTCATACACTTTTAAAAAAATTTGAGTTTTCTAACTCCCTAACATATTCTCTGTTTGCAGTTCGGGCAATGTGGAATGTAAAAACGTGAAATTTCGATAATATAATTTCTTGGACAATTCTAACCACATGTTTTTTTATTTTGCCTGTAAATTCATAAGTTGTAATTTTTCTAATTGGTACTGCTTGCTATGAAATATAACGACCATGTATTACAAATTTACATCTTCCGTATCGATAGATATTTCAAAAACAGATCATTTGTCTTCGTAAATTTTCCTCTTGGGGAAAGAAAGCAATATAAAATAGGCAATATAAAAATGAGCCTATAACACTTTCAAATATATCCTTTTGCCTCTCTTTTAAATGTTCTATGTTCAAATTTTTCGCAACGCTGGCAATTAAATCTTCGGGTGTTGATTTGATTGTTTTGCGTAATTCTTTTAAATTAAACTGCAATCGTGCTCTCCTACTAAGATTTATTTGTTTTCGAGCTGTAGAAAATATAATTCACATATTTTATTAAATTAAAAACATAATTCCGTTCTGACCATACCACCATTTACATAAACTTAGAGTTTTTCTGTTCGTATTGATTTTGTTGCTTCTATTGTTTATGTTTATCAAAATTGAATCCTCCATTAACTTCATTCCAAGGTGTACAAGTCCGTCTACTTATAGTAGTAAAAAAGTAGAAAATTAATGTTTTATTTATGAAGCCAACGGTATAGTACCCAATGTGATGGGAATATTACAAGACAAATTACGATGAGAAGCACTGACACGAACTCTTCATGCAAGTCATAATCAAAAGCAATAATACCACAATTCAACTTGCGAAAAGTTTGGTGACTCGCCACCAGCAACTGGACCAATGGTTAGCTTAGCTATAGTAATTTGTTATTAACTCCTTTCGGCTCTGGGATGAGTAGTGGAGTATGTAATTGTCTGACGTAAAAAAATTAACAAGCATTTTTACCAACATTACTGCTATTATCACAATCACAGTATGGTGAGAATTGGTTTGGTTATTGAAACGACTTGTTCTTGTTTAATTTTCAATTAAGACTGACTTTATTTTAAAATTGTAAAAACTTATATATTAATTTACTAATACTAGGTTTGAATAAAATTTACTCAATCTTAAAATTACTCATGCACATTCATGTACGTACACTCATTGAGTACGATCTCTTTCGTCAAAAGGTCAGTTCGTCAAATCGTCACTAAAAATAAAAAATGTAAATCGATCATTCCCAATTTGGTGTAATGTTACACAAATTGGTGATACTTAAAATATGTCATTAAACTTTTGTTTACAATATACTCGTTTGCGTTCTACATTCTTTTGACATGCAAACATACAAACACATACATTGTAAACCCAGATCAATCGTCACCATGAATGTACATATTTATTTGTATACTTGTGAATCATTGATTTGGGTTCACAGTTGACCCTCTGTTCACGAGTATACTACACCCTCACCGTTCAAGAAAATCATACAATTTTATTTATAAATTTGGATGATTTTTTAACAATATAATCGGTGCATAGTGTGAAATATAATTAAATGTCTTAAAGTTATTATTTGTTTATCAAAAAAAAAAAAATCTTATTATCTAAATATAATAATTGTAATTTTCTTATACAAAGTTTATAATTTCAAAATTTGTTTATTTTCAAATATTCTAATATTTCCATTCATTTGTTCTTATTGTATTTCTTCAATAAATTCTTATGTACTATTTTTGTTTTGTTATTTATTTTTATTTCTACATTTACATTTTCAATACCAATGACTTCATATGGACCCTGGTATGGTGATTCATTTTTCTTCCTATTTTCTATTTTTAGCAAAACTAAATCTCCTAATTTTATGTCTATACTATTCTTACACTTATGTGAGTCTTGTACTCTTTTCAATTTTGTCTTTTCTATCATTTTTCTGGCATTTTCCAATGAATATTTTAATCTTGTTTTTATCTCATTCGTGTAATTGTCGAAATCGTATGTTTTTTCGTTGCATTTTTCTATAAGATCACCTGGCAAACTTGGCAATTTGCCATAAACCAACTCAAAAGGTGAATATCCTGTATCCACATGAGGTGTAGTATTATAAGCGAATGCATAATATGGAACCCATGAGTACCAATCATCATCAATCACGAACGAAAGAAAGTATTCATTTAGAACCCTGTGATTTCGTTCCACAGTTCCCAGCGTCTCATGATGGTATGGTGTTGAGAATCTTTGTTCAATCTTCAAAAATTCACATATTTCCTTTATCAACTGATTTGTAAACTCTGTTCCTCTATCAGATTTAATTGTTTTGAACATTCCATATTTTAGTATTACATTCTCAATTAGTGCCTTGGCTACATTCGTGGCCTCTTTTGTCTCCATAGGACAAGCTATTATGTATTTTGTCAGTTCACATTGTATGGTGAGTATATACCTGCAATGTTGTGATGGTCTTAAAGGACCTACTGTGTCAATTACAAGTGTGTTGAAACTCTGATCCGGTGTGTCTGTCACACATAATGGTTCCTTTGTGTGTTTGATTTGTTTGTTCTTCTGACACAAATCACACGTTTTTACATAATCTTTTATCATCTTCGACATATTCTTCCATATATACTTTTGTTTTAGTCTAAGTACTGTTTTTCTCACTCCAAAATGCCCTCCGCATGGTGTATTATGATACATTTTTATTAGATTCAACTTTTCTTTATCATTCTTTATATTTTGAGGATTTTTATATATTAATATCTTGACGTCATTATTCTCATTTTTATTCATTATTTTCTTAATTTTCCCAAGGGTTATTTTCTTAAATATTTCGTTACTTCTTTCCAGTGCGAATTTTCTATACTCTGTTGTTCTCAAAATAGATGGTAGCTTCTCCAACACTTTATCTAAATAACATGGATTTTCACTACATCTTACGCGCGTTTCATTTAGATTATTATCGTCCTCAATTTGAATCATATCATTTCCATTTTCTTCCCTGTACAGCTTCTTATTGGATTCTAGTTTCTTCGATGTACCTGAGTAGCATGAATTGTCACTATATCCTATGCGCATATTAATATCTTTATCTTCATTAATTTTATAATTTTTATTAGTCGACTTATTTCCAATTATAAATTTAAGTTTTCTTGCATGCTTTATGTCATTAATCGATGTACATTCCCATATGTTGAGGTGATCAGTCCCAGTAGGTGATGTTCCATCTGTTTCCTCATTTTTATTTTGTATTATTTTGTTATCATTTTCTGCGTTGTTTTGTATCATATTCTTTTTCATGTTTCTTGTTATCACCAGCGTTTTCTTTGCTTTTTCATCAATCATTGGCGGTATCATGTCTTTTAAAATCTCTGAGTCTAGTCGCATTCTTGACAATGCATCAGCGTTTGTGTTGTTTATTCCTTTCTTGTATATTATCTGGAAATCATAATCGGATAATTCCACTCTGATTCTTGTTAGCTTTGAGCTTGGATTCTTGTGCGAAAATAATGAAATTAGTGGACGGTGATCCGTTACAACCATGAACTTTCTGCCATACAAATATGGTCGAAAAAATTGTATGCCCCAATATATACCCAGTAGTTCTTTCTCTATATCGGGTTTATTTATCTCGTGTTTGTTCAGGGATCGGCTAGCATATGATATAGGTCTATCTTCACCAATTTCACCCTGTGACAACACCGCTCCCAATGCAAAATTCGATGCATCTGTTGTCAGTATAAATGGTTTCTCAAAGTTTGGATATTGCAATATAGGTGGACTAAGTAGTCTTTGTTTCAAATTTTCAAAAGCCCTCTGGCATAGTTCAGTCCATTCAAATTTTATACCTTTCTTCAGTAGTTGGTTCAAACACCTAGCCATATCAGCAAAATTCTCAATAAAACGCCTATAGTAATTGCAGAATGCCACAAATCTTCTTACTTCATCTACATTCGTTGCAACGGGATATTCGGTTATTGCTTCAAATTTTTCTGGATCGGGTTTAATTCCCTCTGGTGTTATTAAATGTCCCAAATATACTACTTCGTGCTTTAAAAAGCAACACTTGTTCGCATTCAGTTTCAAGTTATACTTTTGCAATCTATCCAAAACCCTTACTAGATTCGCATTATGATGTCCAATGCTACATCCGAAAACTATTATATCGTCTACGTACAAAAAAGCTTCGGACTCAAGACCAGACAGTGCCACTGTCAGCATTCTCTGAAAACTATTCGAAGATATTTTTAAACCAAAAGGCAATCTTGTGTATTGGTAATGTCCATCAGGTGTTGAAAATGCAGTGTATGGACGCGATTGCTGGTCCAAGTCTATTTGGTGGAATGAGCTTGTCATATCAAGTGTGGAAAAATATTTAGCTCTACCCAACTTATCCAAGACATCATCCAAACGTGTTAACGGGAATTTGTCGTTCACTATTTTGTCATTGAGCTTTCTGAAATCGACCACTAACCTCCATTTCCTTAAATCAGTTTGTCCCTTTTTAGGAACGAGCAGCAGTGGTGCGTTGTATGGACTTATTGATGGCTCTATTATTTTGTTCCGTAATAGTTGCTGTACTTGAGAATTTATTTCCTTTGTTTGCGCCTGAGGCAATCTATAATTCTTTATGTACACTGGAGTCTCATCGTGCAGATGTATTGTTTGCTTATAAAAATTGTTTGTTGTCAACTCTTCACCTTCCATATGAAAAATCGCTTGGTATTTTTGTAGAATATCTTTCAGATCTTTGTCTGTATCACTCAACTTCAAATTGCCCAACAACTTCTCAAATCGCCCTTGCATATATTTAGTGTCCCTATCATCATCACCAATTGAACATATCTCGTAATCCTTCAAAGGTATAGCTTCTATCTTAAGGTTCTTTATAGTTGTAGGTTTATTGGTCACATTCAACAGTTTAATGTGCTGATTGCCATTTTTGGGAACTATAGTGTTTGCCAAATATACACCTTTTACTATTTCTCTATTTAGTATTACACTATCTGCTTTTAAATTCACAGTGTATGGTACTATAATCTCGCTTCTCGCTGGTATTCTAATATGATTGATATTGAAAGCATCGTCATGTATAGGAATTGTTATATTGTCATTATTGAAACTAAACGTTAATATGTATTTATCATAATCTACATTGCATCTATATTTAGATAGAAAATCTCTACCTAGTATCCCATCAGTTCTTATTGGGAAATCATTTGCAACTAGTTGTATTTTTTGCTCTATAGTTGCATTATCAAATTTCATTTTCACAGTTGTTGAACCGAAAGATTTTATCTTTTCCCTCGAAATCCCAGTTAAGTTGCTGCAATCATCTCGATCTTCTTGGTAATTGTATAAAAAACTTTCCTTGCATAATGATATATCCGCTCCTGTATCTATCAGAAACGTCAGTGCATAGTCAGTGTTAATTATATTCAGTTTTACATAGTTTTTTAGATCCGATGATATGCTATAAATTTTTATATTTTCTATTGTCTTATTACCGGAAATTCCTGTTGAGCGAACTCCGGTTCCTGGGAGTTTCCCTGGTTCTGGATTGGATTTACATTATAATTTCTCCTATTGTTATATCCTTGGTTACTATTTCTATTTCTATTTTGATTTCCTCTATAGGCATTATTATTAATGTTCGACCCATATCTGTTATTATTATTATGCGGGTTATTATATGGATTTCTGTTGTTATAGTTATAATTATTTCCGTATCTGTTGTTGTTGTAATTGTTACTGTATCTTCTATTTGCGTTATTGTTGTATCTTCCGCCTCTGGTAGTGTTGTTGTTGTAATTTCTATTATTTCTGCCATTATTGTTGTTTCTATTTAGTGTGCTTCTTTGCCAGTTATTGTTGCCATCACCGTTGCGGTTGCCATTGTTACTGCTTGCATTCTGGTATAACACTTGTCTATCTCTGACACGCGCCATAGCCTCTTCAGCTATCTTTAACGCTTCAGCAAAAGTAGTAACTCTACTTGCATCAATTGTTGAGATTGTTTGTTGATCTCTCAACCCACTTTTAAATACATTAAATGCCAATGCATTATTCGTTCGTACTATTGCAGACCTATCTGCTTCGCCAATTTCGTTTATCTGAACCTCATTCAACTCGTTGACCAGTGATTCTATTTTATCGGCAAAACCTCTTACATTATCCCCTTTTTGAACAGTTTGTGTTAATCTTTGTAGTATGCTGTTTGATGATTTTAGTGGCTTATAGGCCCTTTTCAGAGCCAACACCAACTCATTAACGCTTGTCGGAATGCTTTCCTGATTCACTCGGTTCTGTACTCTCTGTTCAAGTCGCGATTTAAGTATGAAATTAAAGAAAAAATTTCGCTTTTCCTGTGTCACAGTTTCATACACCAATTCGAGATTTGTTACAAAACTATGCAATTCTTCTTTCTTTCCCGTAAATATAGGTATTAGCTTCGAAACAGCCGACAATTCGTTCATGTCCATAATCGTCGTCATAGTTAACTTTTCCCTTTTTTCAGTATCTTTTTTATCTATATGATGTGTCAAAATTTCTAGTGCTTCTTCTTTTAGTTTTCTAAATTTGTCAGCTATCTTTATTCTTAGTTCTTCTGTCAATTCAGTTTCCGCTAAACAGTCCTCAAACTGAGTTCTCAATTCTGATATTTCCTTCCTTTTCGAATTTACCGTTTCTATAGAATATGGTTTCCCTATTGATTTTTTAGCGTTTACTGCTATCGATTCCAATCTCTTTATTAAATTGTCCATATGAGACATTGATAATCATAAAAAATTTTCTTTTTTTTTTTTTTTTAATTTTGCTTTATTTATTCATTAAATTAGTTTTAACATATTGTTTTTATATTTCAATTTCAATTTATATTTCAATGTTGTTTAATATTTCTTATATTTAGTGTTTATAATGTAATATAGTGTTTATAATGTAATAATTCTTATATATAGTTGTTTGCTTACTATAATAACAATAAGATCTTTAAAAAAAATTTTTGGATTAAAAAAAAATTCTGTTTCGTCTTCTTTTCCTCTTTATTCTTCTACCTTCCGAATTTCTCTACCATTAGGATGGTCTCTGCCTGTACTGTTGTGGGCCTTATTATATCTTCTTCCGTAGGACTACCTTTCATTCCTATAACTTTCCAAAAATTAGCTAACCATTTAACCTGTTTTTCTAACTCAGCCTTTGTATATTTAACTTCAACTTTTTTCTTTTTGCGTAGCTCTAATGGTTTAGTAAAATACCCTTCATCTGCTAATCTTCTTATTTCCTCATCTAGTTTATCTAACATATCTGGTTGTGCATTTATTTCTTCTGCAGACATTTCTTTTTTGCTTTTCTTTTCTCTTTCAAATATGAATTTAATTCCTTTGCATACGACTTTTTAAATCGCCTCTGTTTCTCCTAATTTTTGGTAGTTCTACTATAGGTATGCTTGGTTCTCTAAATATTCTATCCTTTTTCACAATTCTAAGTGGCTTAGGACCAATATTCAAAATTTCTGGTTTCACTACTTTTTCCTTATCCTCTGCTTCTTTCAACAACCTTTTCCAATTTTCTTCAGCTATTTTCAAATAACTTAATATTTCTTCTTTTGTCTCCTCCATAAAAAAAATTTTAAACTATATTTCTAACTTGTTGTACCCTCACTTGTTTCTTCACGTACTTTCTCAAATGTTTAATCACTACGGTAAATGTTACCAGTACGCAAATTAAAATAAACACCTCCAAACTAACGCTAATTGCCGTGGAGTTCTTAACAGTTTCCGTTACCACTTCACTTATTTTGTTTTGACTATTCCCCATGCTCACAAAAAAAAAAAAACACTAAAAAAAATACACTTTGGACTACAAAAAGAAAAGAAAACCTTTATCGAAATTTAAATTTGCAATATTAAAAAAAAAATTTTGTTTCACTTTCAGTAACTTTAAAACATTTTCACATTCCCCTTTTTTTTTTTTTTTATACACTATATTTTTAATTTTTTACCAGGCGTGCCCATGCACCTTCTGGATTTTTATACTTATTCTTTCTTTCTTCATATGTTGTGGTGATTAAAGTTGTCGTTGATGCTACACATGTACTGCCTCTGCTGGTGGTATGGTGGTTAAAGGTGTTGTTGATGCCAAATGTCGTCAAAAATATCCACCAGGATGCCGGTTCCTTTCAGCGAACCTTCAATAGCTAAACTTTTTCGTTTGCTCCTGCTATTATTGCTGCATGAAAGTTGGCAGGATCGCCATATGGTGAGAATTGGTTTGGTTATTGAAACGACTTGTTCTTGTTTAATTTTCAATTAAGACTGACTTTATTTTAAAATTGTAAAAACTTATATATTAATTTACTAATACTAGGTTTGAATAAAATTTACTCAATCTTAAAATTACTCATGCACATTCATGTACGTACACTCATTGAGTACGATCTCTTTCGTCAAAAGGTCAGTTCGTCAAATCGTCACTAAAAATAAAAAATGTAAATCGATCATTCCCAATTTGGTGTAATGTTACACAAATTGGTGATACTTAAAATATGTCATTAAACTTTTGTTTACAATATACTCGTTTGCGTTCTACATTCTTTTGACATGCAAACATACAAACACATACATTGTAAACCCAGATCAATCGTCACCATGAATGTACATATTTATTTGTATACTTGTGAATCATTGATTTGGGTTCACAGTTGACCCTCTGTTCACGAGTATACTACAACAGTTTATACCAAAAAAGCAATCTCGAACCGTATGGCTTTGCTTACCTTTTTCTCCATTTTGTTTTGGTAAAGAAGTGCGAAAGAGATTAAAAAAATAGAATCTACAAAATATAATGTGTACAAGTGAACAGCTATAGAACATGTTTTCAACCACTGACAGCATAAAAAATAAAAACAATGGAAATTTAGTGAGTATAAACATTGAAAAAAAAATCATAAAATTGTATTTTTGACAAATTAACATTTAATTTAGTAATCTGTGGTATTTCCTTTTCAGAAATAAAAATTATAAAAGATGCATATTAAAACCCAAAGCTTGTGATTGTTATAATACCAGTAATGTTGGTATAAATGCTGGTAAATTTGCCAGTTACATTCACCACTGCTCAACCCAGGGCCGAAAGGAAGGAATCAAAAATTACTATAGTTGAGCTAACTATTGGTCCAGTTGCTGGTGGCGAGTCACGAAACTTTTCGCAAGTTGAATTGTGGTATTAATGCTTTGGATTATGACTTGCGCGTGAGTGGTCCTAAATCGAAATTTGTCCGGTATTATTCAATGCTTTGGGCACTATACCATTGGCTTTATAAATAAAACATTAATTGACACTTTTTTTACTCCTATAAGTAGACATCCAGCTGAAAAGGAATAAATATTAGCCGCAACTGAAGACAAAATCTCAAATATAACAACAGATATCTACAATTGAGAACGCTTCTAAACAACAGCCTGTTGAACAGATTTAATTTTATAAAGGCTAGTAAACCCTTAAAAATGTGAGTTCCAAAAATTAACAATTACGAACAACAAATACAAAACCACCAAGAACTACAAAAATTGATTGAGTATTTGGAAATGGGATTGAAGTATAAAGAAAAACAACTTCAGTAAAATGTAAAACAGACAAAACAACAAATGACTTACAAAAATTAGTAGATGGACTACAAGCAGAAGTAGCTAAGAAAGCCCAACTTAAAGTTGAAAAGGTAGCAGAAAATTTCAGTGGCATAGAAAAGGATTTGTTGTAACAATTGCAAGAACCAAAAGCAGAAAAACAATGTAAGTTACATATATAAACATTTTGAAATCACTGATATTCATATATGCACTGCATTTGTTTTTAAACCTTACAGTGACGATTATATAATTAAAGTTTTAAGCCAAACTCTTCCAGTTTCCTCTGCTACAAAATATTTTTCTGCCTCTTCTGTGCATGATATGATAATCATTGTTTATTAAGATATTTAGTATTGATTATTTATTTTTTAAATTTGTGTACTTATAGCAACAGGAAAAATTGTTGAGTACAATAAGCAAAGCTGCTGTTGGAGGCAGTTTTTCGGATAAAGTAATAGATCAAAAAGACTTGCGGGATGTGCCTAAACGTTTGTGTCCAGAGGCAGTAAAAGCTTGTGCTGGCACAGCCCTATCAGTACCTTTAAATCAGTGGGTAGAACCGGTCTTCACAACCCAGATTAGACAGCAACCGAAAATTTGTAGTAGTCACAAATCTGGACAATCTAACAGCGCATATAGCCCTTCCGACCCACAACACACCACACAACAACGCCAATGGCACTCGGAGCAGTTCCAGCAGTAGCATCGGCGCTTGAGGAGACATTTCTGCGAGTGTATGCTCGTTGAATCAGTGGCTATATTACTCGCAATACCAAAATATATTATTTTAAGACGGCCGTTAACCATAAGAAAACTATCTGGTTTTAAATCTGAATGTATTTTGCTGGATATAGTTTACAGCCAGATTATAGTTTACAGCATTTGATGTACAAAGTTTGTTAGGATATATAAAGGTAAATTTGTTGTGTAACTTTGTAAAGCTAGCAACTTTGTTGTAAATCGACCACCTAATTGTAAAAGTTATTAAAAAAACCATTGGATTTTAATAAAAAACACTATATTGACTTTTGCAAAAGATGTTTATTATTTGTTATAAATATGTAAGAACAAAATCTGAATATCAATATAATATAAAAAAATAACAAATTTAGAATATACAAAAAATATATAAATATAGACATACCGGTTCGGATCCCTCGGTAACGTATGGAGTCTTGCCTCCCCAAGATCACAACCCATTAAACACACACTATATTAAAAAAAAAAAAAAAATATATATATATAAATAACATTGTTTAATTTTTTACTAATTCAAGTTCGTATCTACTTATATGCATTATAATTTTTAGGAGAAAAATGTATAAATACCCACTTAGAAGCTTATAGTTAAACAAGTATGAAAATTATAGTCGGTTTAGACCGACTATACGATACCCTACACCATGCGTTCACAGGCCCTATCTCTAAGGCCCAACTAATTGGATATAGAAAATAAGCATAAATCAAATTTTAACATAAGACAGATTTTCACCAATTTAAATAGCGTTCATCCTATGGCCGATAGACGCTTATATACTACATTGCACCAAAATATATTCATATTTGCGAGCTGTAGTTTGATTACAAGGTTTACATGGACACAGAGACGGACGGACGGACATTGCTAAATCAACTCACAAAGTGATTGAGCCAATCGGTATAATTAAAGATGGTTACAAACATCAGCACTAAGTCATTATACCCTAACCACAAAGCGAATACATTAAAATTGTAGTGGGTGTTAACTGTAACTTGTCTTCGGTTAATATATTTTCTCTTGTTAAAAGAGCTTCTCCAACCGTACCGACCAATACATTCTTTAATTCAGCATTAACTTGTCTGAAATTTGAATTGGCCATGAAAATTAGTGCGCTGTTCTTTGTTTCTGTAATTCCTCTATGTTCTAACTCTGCAGAATCCTTACATCCCTCTATTTGTCCGCCTCAGGAGGTTCTTCTAACACTTAAGTTTTCATGGTGGACATTTGTCACACCTAGATTTGTTGGGCAAACAACCATTGGTGTACCTGTTGCTTAGCTTTTTTGTGTACACTAGTATTTACACATTTTCTTTTGAAACTATAATGCATATTCTGTTACTTACTTTAATGCCATTATTATTTATTTTTTATATTTATTTCAAAAATTTTATTTGTGATGAACTGTGCTGTGGAATTTTCAAAGTTTAAAAAAAATTTCTTCCCAAATTAGAATTTTTGACAGTAATAATCACAAATAAATACAAACAATGTATACAACGTGCATAAAGGTGATAGCATATACTTTTTAATATAGCTGTTGCTTCCGATTTCGTTACAAAATGCAACCCTGATTTGATTGTTAAAACAAAAATACAGTGTTGTATTTTTCGAGCTGTCGCCACTGTTTACATTGTGATCACAATCATAAGCTATGAGAACACAAACCTCCACCTATTGTTGTAGAAGCTAATGCCTCATTTACAGAAATACAAAAGCTGCTTAAGGAGAGTAAGATGGAGTTTCATTCTTACGGCTCCATAGAAAATAGGTTATACACCACCTTTTCACACGGTTTTTGCCATTATGCAAAAACTCTGAGGACATCTCCAAAGAGCTTAAAAGCTACAATCTATCCCCTTCTTCCGTAACTAATATAGTCACCAAATTCAGTCCGAAAAATAATGCAGTTTACAAAGTTCAATTTGTTCGTAAAAATTTTAATCCAACTGCCTTAAAAAATGTACGAACAATTTCCAATATTATAATTTCTTGGAAAAAATACAAATCGAGATCCACGAACAAACCAACTCAATGCTGGAACTGCTTAATGTATGGCCATGGCGGTGAAATTTGTCATCGAAGTACTGCGTGTATTATATGTGCAGAACAACATCACACAAGTGTGTATCCGTTTAACACAAATTAAAAAAGACCAGCTGTTTTTACATGCTTCAATTGCAAAAACATGGAAAAGAGAGAACTAATCACTCTGCAAACGACATCAACTGTCCGTTACGTTCTGTCTATTTGGAAACAAGAGTAACTTCTATAAGTCAGAACAACAGTAGACAACAACAAAATAACTCATTTCAATTTAAGGTAGATTTCCCTAATTTAAGAAACGACAACACAAATTGTAATATAACATCAATAACAACACAATAAAAAACAGCAAAGCCACATATGCTAACCGGCTGAGAACAAACAGCGATTTATTTAGCATCGATGAGCTTTTTAATATTTTCACTACAGCTAAGGATGATTTGCATAGGTGCACTTCAAAAGTACAAAGTTGAAATGTCAATGGTGAAATACGCCCATGGATTATACTAATTTAAACGAATTCAAAATGCTTCACTTGAATGCTAATGGCATTTCAAACTTTTCTAAATTGAAACAATTTGAGCTACTAATTGAACGAGAAAATAGTAAAATAGCGTCTTTGAATGAAACATTTTTTTCAGAAAATCATAGACCATATTTTAAAAATTATTATTTATAAAGAAATGACAGAACCGATGCAAATCTGTTGCGCATAAGAACCTCTCTATATCAAACACCTCATCAATAGAAAACATCTCAATTGAAGTTATAATAAATAATAGACTTATTGTTGTATCTTCATTATATTCACCAAGATATACCCATAACTTCTGTGCAGATATCTTAAATCTAACACCTTCCACCAAAGAATATATAATTTTTGATGACCTAAATGCCAAACATTGTTCTTGGAATTGCCGTTCAAATAATACTGCAAATATCACATTCAAAAACCTACAGCAATCAAGCAACTTTTTCATTCACTATCCTAATAGTCCAACCCTATTCCCTCATGAACACAATCGCGAAGCAGTCGATATTATCTTAAGCAATTCCGCTTTAAACATAGACGTAAAAACAATGGATTATGAAATACCATCAGACCATCGCCCCATTATATGTACACTTAAAAGATCAATGGCCTTGCAGGTTGACCTCAATTATTATGATTATAGAGCAACCAACTGGAACATTTTTAGGAATTTTTTAGACAATATAATCACGTTATATTCAGATATATACAATACCAAGGTAGTGATTGATCAATAAATAAAAAAATTTATATACCTAGTTTTCGAAGCAAGGCACGTAATAACCCAAAATAACTCAACAAAATAATTACACATTACCAGAAAGTACTGTGAAATATATTAAACTAAGAAGAAGCTTTAAAAGGAAAAGCCAAGGATATAGCCGAGCAAACTTTTTATAATCAATGTACTAAGTTTCTAAGTAACATGATAGATAAAAGTATTCATTCGGAACGTAATAAGAAATGGTGTCAATTATTATCCAATTTAAAACCAGGTGATAAATCATTCTGGAAAATAAGCTGGAACTTGCGAGGAAAAGAAAAAAATTAAAATTGGAAATACAAAAACAATATCTGATAATAGTGCGTTTACATCTAAGGAAAATCTAGTAGATTTTAGTTGAAATCTATTTAAAAATCTATACCGTTTACATCTAACTTTTTGACATTTTGTGAGACTTTGTTTCCACAACAATAAACAGCTGATTAAAATAGATCATATGCACAATTATTATATAGCAGATGTGAACATATAAGTATAAAAAATTATAACTTATCAATTACTAAATATTTTTTTATTATAGAATCGTCATTTTATTAATAATCAATATTTTATTTTCTTTTTATTCAACTTATTTGCTTCTGTTTTTGTTTTAAATGTCAATTTTTCAGTCACTGCGATGTAATTTTCTACTACAATATTAAAAAAACACAGTAGTATCATTTGGTAGTACCTAAGTTTGACAAGATTTTGTGAGATTTTGCTAAAATCTAGTAACGAGCTCGATTTTGTTTTGTATGGGAAATCTAGTAAAAATTAACTAGATTGTGCTCGAAATCTCGTATGTACTAGATTTTGCTTATATGTAAACACACTATGCGGTCAAGGTTGAAATTCTGGCAAATACATTTGTCCAAGCCAATAACCTCACTTCAGATTACAACCCCTCAGCGGATACATTAATACAAACAACAGTAAACAATTTTAAGAAAGAAAATCCTAGTTCTGAATGAGCAATTAATACATCACTTGAAGAAGTAACGAATATTGTCTCATCAATAAAACCCTCAAAATCCCCTGGTTTTGCCAATGTTCCCAACCTGCTTTTAAAGAAACTACAAATCAAAGCTCTAAAATTATAGTCGGTCTAATTGTGTTAGTGAGAAAATGAGAATTGCACTGTAAGAATTGTTCAATGGGTTAATAGCAGTGTTAGTCTCTGTATGAATTTTTTTTTATTGAAAATATGAGACTCTTAATGTTGTGTGCAAAACTGTTTTAAAAAATACAAATTAAAAAAATTAAATTTTTGAAAGGAAAAAATAAATATATGTTAATTCTTTTGATATGTTTTTATCTTCAAATTAAAAGAAATCTTTATGGAATTAAAACTTCTATTCGTTTCCCAAGGTTTTGTCAGGCAAGGTATGAAAATTGCTGCGTCTGCATAATTCATGGCTTAAACAAAATAAATAAACGTTACACGTGCCGATATAAATTAGCAGTCGCAGAAATTCTTATATTTATTTCTCATAAACAAAGCATGAGAACTGCTGCGTCTGCCAAATTCATGGCTCAAACGAAGTAAACGCTACACGTGCCTATATGAATTGGCAGTCGCAGAAATTCTTATGTTTATTCCCACATGCAAGTGTGAGAACTACTGCGTCTGCAAATTCATGGCTCAAACAAAGCCAATACAAGTTACACGAGCCGATATGAATTCGCAGTCGCAGCTATAAACTAAATATTTGCTGTATTGACTACCGATGGGAAAATAATGACCGATGTTTGGTATGCACATTCTTTGTTGTCTTTTTTATGCTTCTCTTTTTTGTTGTTATTTTATTTTATTTATTGGATTTAATTTATAAATGTACATACGTACTTATTTTATATACGTACTTATTTTTGTAAAAGGTTTAAATACCAGGATTTAGGTCAATAAATTGTGATTAACATTTTGTCAATCAACAAAGCAACATCTACTCCTTTTTGTTCTCCACGTTATCCTTGTGTACCACTTGGGTAACTTCAAACAAAATTGGTAATTGTATTATCCTGGTGTACCACTTGGATAATTCGCTTTAACATACCCAATGACTTGGTGAAACACCAAGTTATCCTCTCATCAAACTAAGTTAAGCAAGACGAAGGAGTCTTTGCCTTAACATATTGGCGACCGTGACAGGACCTGCAATTTTCGCATAGTCCGCCAGCATTCTAGCCAGAGCTACAAGCGCCCAGCCGAAAGCTATTAAGCTACAAGCGCCCAACCACAAGCTATAAAGCTACAAGCGTCCAACCGCAAGCTATAGCACTACGAGCGCAGGATCACAAGTCAACCTTATTACGGAGCGCTTAGGCACCCGGCTTGGATTCCCAGCAAGGGCTACATCAATTTCAATAAGCGGTATTGGAAAAAACCACAGCAAGGTTCAACAACGAGTCAACGTTACGCTTCAATCTCGACTCAACAAGTTTTCAACCCGGCTTGAGGCATTTGTACTACCACGAATAATTGCTCCACAACCAGCTCAACTGTTCACCATAGATAAGTGGTCGATTCCCAATAATATAGCACTGGCTGACCCAACGTTTAACCGTCCAGACAAAATCGATATTTTGTTAGGGGCGGAATATTACCACCAACTACTTGCGATCGGACAATTCAAACTGTCTGATGACCTCCCAACGTTCCAAAATACAACTCTTGGTTTTATAGCATCAGGGAAGGTAGCTGGTAAACACCTATCCTCAGCAGTATGCGGCGTCCTAACTGAAGAGGATAAAATGAACATGGCGATTGAACGATTTTGGAAACTCGAGGAAGTCGAAAACAAACAGCAACAATTATCTCCTTATGACGCACAATGTGAGACACATTTTAATCAGCATACAACTCGTAATAACGAAGGTCGATTCGTAGTACGACTTCCATTTTGTACTGAACCGTCTTCACTAGGAGCTTCACATAGTATTGCCTTCACCCGATTCCTCTCATTAGAACGGCGATTATCGAAAGACCCTTCACTAAAGGATCAATACGGGCAATTTATGAAGGAGTATGAAACATCGGGGCACATGTCAACAATTCAAATAGACGATGTAAAGGGGCATAAATACTTTATCCCTCACCACTGCGTTTTACGACCTGAAAGCAGCACAACTAAACTTAGGGTAGTCTTCGATGCTTCAGCAAAAACAGCGTCAGGAAAATCATTGAATGACATTTTGCACACTGGGCCACCACTACAAAATGATCTGTTCATGGTTCTTCTGCGATTTCGGCTGCCGCGTTTCGTGTTCACTACAGATATAGAAAAAATGTACCGCCAAATAATTATCCATCCCAAGGACCGACAGTACCAGATAATCCTGTGGCGAACTAGTGCTTCTGAACCTATCAGTTACTTCCAGTTAAACACAGTCACATATGGTACTAGGTCAGCGCCATAGCTGTCAATCAAATGTTTGAAAGAAATAAGTCATGAGAATAAGATGCAATTACCTTTAGCAGCCAGCTTTCTCGAAATGAATTTTTATGTCGATGACGGAATAGGTGGAGCCGACAGTTTGAGCACAGCTCTAGACACTCAACGCCAACTGCAACATGTAATGGCTAAGTATGGGTTCCATTTAAGGAAGTGGTGCGCAAATCACACCCAATTGCTCCGCAACATTCCCATTGATGATCAAGAAGTCAATCTAGATTTCTCCATCGACGAAACGGATTGCACAAAGACATTGGGATTAGTGTGGCTACCTAAAGATAACCTCGGGCTACTATCCCCAGTAGTCGTCAAAGTAAAAATGTTTATCCAAAAATTATGGACCTTGAATCTTTCCTGGGACGAGGCTGTGCCATCGGAATTTGATTCACGCTGGCGAAATTTCCGAAGTAATCTAAGTGAACTCGAAAACTTTCAGGCGCATCGGCATGTCTATAAGGGGTATCCCTAGCAAGACACAACTTCATGTTTTCACAGATGCCTCCGAAAAGGCATATGGAACCGCAATATATGTTAGAATATTGTTACCAAATAAAATCGTCATCGTATACTTGCTATGTGCAAAATCTCGTATAGCTCCTCTTAAACGGCAAACGCTCCCAAGGTTGGAATTATGCGCTGCCCAGCTAGGTGCTACCTTGGCAGCAAAGGTTAAACTCGATTTGAATATGAATACAACACCAACATTCTACTGGTCCGATTCAAAATTAGTTTTGGCCTGGATAAATTCAAGATCATCTTCCCTGCATACATTTGTCGCAAATCGAATTGCTTCAATTCAAGAAAGCACCGTCCCTGAGCAATGGCGGCTTGTTAGTTCTAAAGACAACCCAACAGACATCAAGAGGATTGGATCCACAACAGTTACAACATATAACCCACTGGATGTATGGGCCATTCTTTCTTCACGGAGACGAGAAGCATCGGCCTCCTACTTTTTGTTTAAGCTCCGACGTAGCGATCATTGAACAGAAGCAAAACCCTCAAAACGCACTGGTTGCTGTCAATACTGAAACCTTTCTGCACAGCATCCACCATAGGAATTCATTGAAAACGCTTCAACGAATTATGGGATACGCCCTACGGTTCATCAAAAACGCCAAAATTATTAAGGTAGAGCGGCAAACCCAGCGAACGCTGATAACGTTGGAACTTCACGATGCGCTTGCCATCATTGTTCAAATCACAGAACAATATGCCTTTAAGGTGAGATTCATCAACTGCAGAAACAAAAGGAACTCAAAACATCGAGTCAAATTAAAAGCTTATCACCATTTTTGGACGAACATAACATTCTTTACCACGCACCATTTAAACAAAATTAAAATTGCATATTAATTACAGTAGTAATTGCAATATGTCTGAAAAATGACGATAAATCTAACAAACAAAAAATTTCTTCGCTTCAAAGCGTCATCTCAAATATATGTAAAGTGCATATGTAGGTATGTACAAAAACCGTACATCACATATGACAACTCTTACGAAAACTGAGAATAGTGGAAATTAGAAGTATAAATGCAAAAAATATTCAAAATTCAAAAATAACGATTGTTTGTTTGGACAGAGTTGTATCTTCTGAAATTAATACAAAGTAAAGCTGTATGGTACGAAAACTGAAACTAACCACACTGCTCGTAGGCCTGACTTTAGGTGAGTGTGTTAAAGCGCTGGCCTACAAGTGCAAGTACGAGTGTATGTGAAGGTTCATGGTTCAAAACCTCACGGCCGCCCTAAGTAGAAAAATTTTTCATATAGAAACAATCTATTCAATTAAAACAACAATTATCACAATGTTCAATAAATCGCTGATGAAGGCTGAAATGCCAGAAACCGGTCCAATTAAGAATACAGTGCAGTTATGAATTTTTGAAATATATGCTTTCTTCTTCTTTACCACGCACCATTTAAACAAAATTAAAATTGCATATTAATTACAGTAGTAATTGCAATATGTCTGAAAAATGACGATAAATCTAACAAACAAAAAATAACATTCTAAGAGTTGGAGGTAGATTACTACTCTATCATTTAATGCCAAACACCCAATGTTACTGCCCTACAATGACATTAGCAGACTGATCTTTGAGTCGGTACATACAGAAAATCAACATTGCGGTCCTAGCGCACTCCTTGCAACCATAAGACAACGCTTTTGGCCCATCAAAGGCAAACACCTGGCTCAAGAAACGGTACATAAATGTGTCCAATGTGCAAGATCGAAACCAAAACTTCTTCAGCAAATCATGGGAAATTTACCAGAAAGAAGAGTAACACCAGCGAGACCCTTCATTAATGCAAGAGTTGACTACTGTGGTCCAATATGGGTTCACTTCAAAACCAGAGGAAAACGACCCCAAAAGGCAGTTCATCTAGAACTAGTGATAGACCTTACAACTGACGCCTTCATCGGCGCGCTGAAGCGATTTATTAGTCGTAGAGGCCACTGTTAGCATCTTTATTGCGACAATGCAACAAAATTTGTGGGAGCTCGAAATCAACTAGCAGAATTGTCGACTGATTTATTTGCTACAGCTGCTCAAGAACAAATCCAACGAGAATGTGCCAGCAAAAGCATTAATTTGCATTTTATTCCCCCTCGAGCCCCGCATTTCGGGGGATTGTGGGAGGCTGCAGTCAAATCCACCAAAAGGTTATTGGTTAAAGAAATGGCAAATGCATCTCTGACTTATGAAGAAATGGAAACCGTAATAATAGAGGTCGAAGCCATCCTCAATTCGAGACCAATTGCCCCTTTGTCAAGCAACCCTAATGACGAGGTTGCACTCACGCCTGGCCACATTTTGATTGGTGAACCTCTCACGGCACAAGTCGACGCAACTGCACAATCAACCTCAAAACCACTTGCCAAAAGATGGGAATTGGTATCGCAAGTAAAACATCAATTTTGGAACCGATGGTCACAGGAATACCTTAACGAACTTCAGCAGCGTAAGAAGTGGTAAACTAAGGCCCAAAATTTGCAGCAAGGGACCTTAGTCATAATCAAGGATAGCTCACCTGTCATGACGTGGCATCTCGGAAAGGTCTTCAATGTATATCCAAGTCCAGATGGCGTCATCCAAACAGCGGATGTCAAAACGTCTAAAGGCGTCATCAAGCGAGCAATTCATCTACTAGCTCCACTTCCTCTCGGTGGTGATTCGAGACACGAACGACAGCTGACGAGGAAGCAGAACACACCAACTCAACACGTAAAAGGAGCAGTTCACCCAACGGTAAAAACAACAGGACAATACCCCCAAAACGTTGTACCCTAACTACAACAAGCATGCTGATGCTCCTAGCACTATTGTTTCCATTAGCTTTTTGCCGGCAAGTTGCCTACAAGCAGATCACGAGCAACCCTGGCTTACACTTTGAAAATATTGGTCACGTTAAACCAATCATCGCCGAATGGAAACTTTTCTTTTTTTTTTTAACTAGCTATTAATTAATGGAACCTCCGCCCTAAAAAGGCCTGCAATAACCCATCCCTCACCAATCAATGCGACGGACTAGTAACTCATTTCCAAGATCTTCAGAACGAAATGGTCTAGAAGGTCTCGGAAGCGTTCATGCACAGTCTTCTGCGAAATCAAACTTCGTTTCTCGATTCAACCCTGAATCTCATGAAGCAGTCTGAAAAACGTACGCAAACCAACTTTGAAAAACACAACCTAAAAATCAGTAGTTTAATAAACCTCACACACAATGACATCAACCATCAATCACAAGTCATCCTGGCTCTAAGCGTCCAATTACTCATCGTTGCAGACAATTTGCAGAAAATGCACGCATCCATGATCAACTTGTTAGCTGACACTTATCATAGTCGAATAAGTCCTATTCTACTAACGCCACAACAGTTTTCTGCTGAAGTTGACAACATAAAAGCAAACCTTCCAGCAGATCTAACTTTTCCATTCACAGATATCGTTCATTTTTATGTCATAGTAACAGCTCACGCCACAATTTCGAACCATCACATAATCTGCACCTTGCTCATCCCACTAGCACATCAAAATGACTACGATTTATTCTATATCACGCCAGTTCCTTACCAACATCTAAAATGTTGGCTCTTAACGCTCATCGTGATGAATATTTCCCACTGGATGATACACAACTTCTTGACTGCAATAAACTTGAGCACGATACTTTTTTATGCCCGAACATTCAAGCCACATTCTACAAGGGTTCTCCAATCTGTCGCTGTGAAATACATTTATTCAATAACGAATCTGATTAGAGCTGCAATATAGAATTATTTGCCAGCAATAACGTATGGTACCAAATTTACAAAAAGAAACAGTGGTTGCTCGCAACTCAACAGCAACTTAAGCTAAGCACAGTATGCAATGGAGACAGTGGTTCTCAGTTTTTGGAAGGCACCGGCTTACTTACTCTCCCAGCGGGATGCACAATGAAAACCGATGGGACCACCATATACGATCACCAGACTATCACATCAATTGTACATCCATCATACACAAGCAACGGGATATCATTCTCTCACCTACTCCAGAATGTGAATAAACTGACACAACCTCTACCATACCTGTCAACTATCGACAACATAACCCGATTGCAAGCGGAACTGAATGCGCAACTACAAGAGTAACCAGCAACAACAATCCATCATAAGGCTCACAGCTTGGCAATCAGTTATGTAGGACTGGCTCTAATTCTGACACTGACAACTATCCTGCTAGTCAAACAAATATTGAAACGAAGACTCAACATGCTTCCCGCTGCTCCACAACCGTCACAGAGGTCTAACTGGAGCGTCTCCTTGCAACCAACACCTTAGCTTCTCTCAGCACACATCACCAAAGAGCGTTCATTTGCACTTCCCATACATGCAACATCTACTCTTTTTTGTTCTCCACGTTATCCTTGTGTACCACTTGGGTAACTTCAAACAAAATTGGTAATTATATTATCCTGGTGTACCACTTGGATAATTCGCTTTTACATACCCAATAACTTGGTGAAACACCAAGTTATCCTCTCATCAAGCTAAGTTAAACGAGTCTTTGCCTTAACATGTACATTAGGCTGGATTTTTTTTCATTCTATAAAAATCAAAAAGTTGTAGATTTTTCAATCAATATTAATGATTTCATTGTATTTACATATTAAAATAATATCTTTAATATGTTATCCTGTTAAAAAACTTTAAAAAATACACTTTTTTGAAGGAAAAAAGTACATCAAATTTTTAAAATCATTTCAACTTTTATAATAAATAAATTTGTTTTTTAATAATTCTATTACAGATCTTGTATTGTAAATTTTTCAATATTTATTCTTTCACGACAATTGCGTATTTGTAAAACTTTTTTTAAATTTACAGAACTTAATGCGTTACGTTGTTTAGAACAAATAAATTCTAAATCTGAAAAAAATGTTCACAATTTTTATTTGTCGATCTTGGTTTCCAATTTGATCGATGATTCTTTTAATTTTTCAACAAAAATTTGTTTTTTTTTTAAATCAAACAGCTTTTTTGCATTTACATTATTTTCCATACATGTTTTATAACAAATTACCAATACATTTATACTCATAAAATATTTTTCGCATATTACTATTAACATTTTTCAGTGCATTAAAAAAAAGTCAGCATCCATACGCACACGTCTTCATTCGTCGCTGTTTCAGTGCCGACTAAATGCAAGAGCGTAACAGCCACAGTTTACACCAGTTGTGACAGCTTAACAGCTGTCAAAAACGCAATCTCGAACCGTATGGCTTTGTTTACCTTTTTCTCCATTTTGTTTTGGTAAAGAAGTGCGAAAGAGATTAAAAAATAGAATATACAAAATATAATTTGTGCAAGCGAACAGCTATACACCATGTTTTCAGCCAGTGACAGCAAAAATAAATAATAACAATGGAAAAAAGTGAGTACAGTGATAAACATTAAAACATTAAAAATTAATAAAATCGAATTTTCTTTTCAGAAATAAAAGGTATAATAGCTGCATATTAAAACCTAAAGCTTGTGATTGTGATAATACCAGTAATGTTGGTATAAATGCTGGTAAATTTGCCAGTTACATTCACCACTGCTCAACCCAGGGCCGAAAGGAAGGAATCAAAATTTACTATAGTTGTGATAACTATTGGTCCAGTTGCTGGTGGCGAGTCACGAAACTTTTCGCAAGTTGAATTGTGGTATTAATGCTTTGGATTATGACTTGCGCGTGAGTGGTCCTAAATCGAAATTTTTCCGGTATTATTCAATGCTTTGGGCACTATACCATTGGCTTTATAAACAAAACATTAATTGGCACTTATTTTACTCCTATAAGTAGACATCTAGCTGAAAAGGAACAAAAATTAGCCGCAACTGAAGAAACAAAATCTCAAATATAACAACAGATATCTACAATTGAGAACGCTTCTAAACAACAGCCTGTTGAACAGATTTAATTTTATAAAGGCTAGTAAACCCTTAAAAATGTGAGTTCCAAAAATTAACAATTACGAACAACAAATACAAAACCACCAAGAAATATAAAAATTGATCGAGTATTTGGAAATGGGATTGAAGTATAAAGAAAAACAACTTCAGTAAAATGTAAAACAGACAAAACAACAAATGACTTACAAAAATTAGTAGATGGATTACAAGCAGAAAAGGTAGCAGAAAATTTCAGTGGCATAGAAAAGGATTTATTGTAACAATTGCAAGAACCAAAAGCAGAAAAACAATGTAAGTTAATAATATATATAAACATTTTGAAATCACTGATATTCATATATGCACTGCATTTGTTTTTTAACCTTACAGTGACGATTATATAATTAAAGTTTTAAGCCAAACTCTTCCAGTTTTCTTTGCTGCAATATATTTTTCTGCCTCTTCCGTGCATGATATGATAATCATTGTTTATTAAGATATTTAGTATTGATTGTTATTTATTTTTTAAATTTGTGTACTTATAGCAACAGGAAAAATTGTTGAGTATATTATATGTTTTTATATTAAAACACATTTATTTTCGTTTTGAGCAGCCGCTTGTGCGACTGCTTCTATTCACGTTTATTTATTTTATTAATTTTTCAAATTGTACTTAAATTCTAACTTACTCTAGAATACAATTAAATGTGTGTGGGAATCTGCAAGCACAGCAGATTTCCACACAGGTGAATTAAATAAACTAAACATAACTGTATTGTATTGCAGTTTGAGAAATAAATGTTTCTCACGCTAAAGTTCGGTGTGTGTGGATATTGTTGCCGTTAATTAAAATGGTTTAATGTTACCATTTAGTTACCGTACTGAAGGTATGGTAACTAAGACCTATCAAACACACTACACCTCCCTTTTTCAGAGAAAGAATGATCAATAATCGATTGACCATTCTTTAGTTCTGTTATAATTAAAATTTAAAATGATCAAATTTAATGTTAAAGTTTATTTTTTTTTTTTTTAATATTAACAATTTTAATTTAATGGGGACCATTCCTTCCCCTTTTCAAAAAGAAAAATTAAAAATATAATATGTATTTATAATTTTGTAAATTTTTGTTGTTTAATTTCTTTTGCAGCGAATGCTGGCCAGTCAATCGTCTGCAAAAAAAATTTTGTTTTTAAATTTTATCTCAAATTATTATTTAGTTTATACATTTTAAATTTTAAATTTATACTTTCTTAAATTTAGATTTTTGATTTAATTAATTATGATTTTAATTACAATTTAAAGAATTTTATTTATAATTGTTATAATTTTACAAAATTAAATAAAAAATTGACATTATCAATATTAATGTATTTTTAATTAATTGTTTTTATTTAAATTTTAATTTTAATGTTAAAAAAACTATGTTATGTTATTTTAATTTTTTATTATTATTATTATTAAAAAAAAATTTCCGTAAACTAAAGATTAATTTAAAATTTATAGTTATAAAATTTGTAATTAAGGAAGGTTAAATTAAGGTGTTAGGTTCTATATATGGTTTTATTTAATTAATCTAATTGTTTAATTGTTTAATTAATTATATTTTATATTTTAGTTCAAATATTTATTTTTTTTTTCAAAACTATATAAAAATGTTTATCTAGATTTTAGTTTAGTTTATATGTATATAATCATTTACATTATTTACAAAATTTTCTTAGTCTATTCCTATGTACCTTGACCGTTTTATTATCGCTTATGGATAATGTGCAGTTGCCTAAATTGTCGATTTCCCTAACTGAGTATGGGCCTTTAAATAACTTATCCAATTTATGACCTGCACTGTTTTCCGTCAGGACTAAATCTCCTATTCGAATATCAATTGGTCTTGTAACCCTGTCGTATTGTGACTTACTGTTAACCTTTTCATAATCCAATAAGCTTTTGGCGCGCTGTTGCGCCTGCTGAAGTCTATACTTTACTTCTTTCTCATATGCTTCTATGTTATACAGTGGGTCTACTACATTCGAATTAAGAAATTTTAGATCAGGACTGTTCTTACCAAACACCAACTCATATGGACAATAACCATGAACAGTGGATGGCGTCGTATTGAAGCAATACGTGAAGTATTTTAGCCACTCATCCCAATCTTTTCTGTTCAATGAAATATATGACCTAACATACTCATTGAATGTTCTGTGAGATCTTTCTATTGTACCCAGAGTTTGGTGATGGTAAGCTGTTGATGTGACATACTCAATGTTCAACAGCTGACAAAGTTCTTGCAGGGTCTGATTTTTGTATTCAGTTCCCATATCAGTTAGAATCCTATGCATAGGACCATAAATTAAAATAAAATTTTCAAAAATTGCTTTAGCAACGGTCTTTGCCTGCTTATCAGGAATAGGTATAGTGACTAAGTATTTAGTCAGGTCGCATATAATGGTTAAAGCGTATTCGCTGCCATTATTTGATCTTATAAAAGGTCCAATTGTGTCTATAACAATGATGTCAAATGCCCGGGCTGGCGTCTCTGTTATTGTCATTGGTTCCTTTGTTTTAGGTTGTGTCTTATTAGTCTGGCACTGTTTACATTTCCTTATGTAATTACGGATGTCTCTAGACATTCCGTTCCAGAAATATTTTTCCCTTAATTTTGCCGTCATCCTTGCTATTCCCGGATGACCGCCGTATAACGGATCGTTGTGATATTTCTCCAATATTTCATGTTTCTGCTCGTCAGCAGTTATTTTAATTCTTCTTGGCGTTAACGCTATTATTAAATTTTTGAGTTCTTTGTTCGCTGTACTCTTAAATTCATTAATTGGGATCCCTTTAAATATCTCATCATCTAATGTGAGTTGCAATTTATCAATGCCTTTATTGTCGGTTATATTTTCCAACCTAGAGAAGAATTGACCTAAATCAATTTTCCCATTAACAACAAGGTCATTAATAATTATTTTTTCTAAAGTTGTTTTTCCTTTTCTAAGGTAACACCTTAGTGTTCTACCTTGTAGGTCAAACTTTAGGCGAACTATTTTCCTGACCTCCTTTATGGTCAATGTTTCATATATCTTTGGAGTTTCCGTTATACTATTATTTTTTTTCTTTGTCTCTGTTCCCATCGCTGCCTTAGATCTCGATCTTGTCTTTACCATATAGACATTTCTTATATTCTTTATGTCATTGAAGTCTATTCTAGATAAAGCATCTGCAGCGTGGTTATCTTTTCCCCTCAAGTACTCTACGGTAAAATCGTATTCTTCTAATTCTAACCTCATTCGCGTCAATTTTGAAGAAGGGTTCTTCATTGAAAACAAGTATGACAGTGGTCGATGATCACTTCTTACAATGAATTTAGTGCCATAAATATATGGTCTGAAATACGTAATTGCCCAGTGTATAGCCGCTAGTTCTTGTTCGATAGTAGACTTATTTGATTCACCTTTGGTGAATGACCTGGAAGCATATGCTATAGGGAGTTGTAGCCCGTCGTACTCTTGGCTTAGTACGGCACCGCATGCATATTTGCTTGCATCGGTTGTAATGCAAAATTTTTCATTAAAATTTGGATATTGCAGTATCCTTGGACTCATTAATGAATCCTTTAAATATTCGAATGCTTTTTCACAGTCTTCGCTCCACTCGAATTTTACATTTTTCCTACATAGCCTCGTTAAAAGGCGAGCGTGTTCCGCAAAATTTGGAACAAAACGTCTATAATAATTGCAAAATGCAACAAATCGTTTAGTTTCATCGGCATTTTTAGGTGTTGGATAGTCTTGAATTATCTTGAATTTGCTATCGTCTGGAAGAATGCCTTTGTTTGTACATTTATGACCTAAATAAGTCACCTCGTGACCAAAAAATGAGCACTTTTCTGGATGCAATTTAAGATTATATTTACGGCATGTTTCGAAAACATCTGTTAAATTTTTTAACATATGCTTTTCAGAACGACCTAATACAACCAAATCATCCATATACAGAAAAGCTTGTGCTGGTGATAGTCCAGCAAATGCTATGGTCATCATTCTCTGAAATGAATTTGGAGCTATTTTAAGCCCGTACGGTAAGCGTTTAAAACGAAATGAACCCTTATCCGTTGAGAATGATGTAATATCTCTGGATTCTTCATCTAATTCAATTTGATGAAATCCGGATGTTAAATCAAGGCAAGAAAAATATTTGGTTCGACCAAGTTGGTCGAGAATATCATCTATTCTTGGTAATGGAAATTTATCTGCAATTAATTTTTTATTGACTCCCCTATAGTCTACTACCAACCTCCATCTTTTCCCTTCACTTCCGGCTATAGATTTTTTTGGTACTAGTAAAATTGGGCTATTAAATTCTGAAGCTGATGGCTCTACAATGCCATCTTGTATCAACTTGTCTACTTGTTTTGTAATTTCCTCCTTATGGTTATGCGGTATTCTATAATTCTTAATATAAGTAGGATCTTTGTCCTTTAAACGCAACTTTTGCCTATAAAAATTATTCACTGAGATTCTCTCAGTTTCAAGTGCGAATACATCTATATATTCTCTACATAGTTCCTTTAGTTCATTTTCAACGAATTTTGGGAATTTTTTCGATAATTTTTCTAACTTTTTTTCGCTATCTTGGCTTTCGGTGGCCATTGCTATTTCATAATTATTCAAACTTTCAGTTTGGACTTCAAAACCTGAAATAGTGACGTCTTTGTTAGTTGTGTTAATTATTCTAACAAACGATTGCTTACAGTTAGAAATCGTATTGGCTATGTATATCCCTTCTTGAAGTGTCTGGTTTGGGATAAATACATCTCCTTTTGGACATTTTATATTTATTTTCCTAATTACCTCTGATCTCGCTGGTAATGATACTATGTTAATATTTGGAGATTCACGCATTGGTATACATATGGTTTCGGGGAAATCGTCTGGTCTTAATACCATCCTATTTTGATCCATTCCGTATTCCAATACACAGTTGTAGTTTTTAATAAAATCTAGTCCAAGTATTCCATCGGATGGAATTGGAAAATTATCATCTACTATATGCAAATCATGTTTTATTAGTAGGTTATTGAATATAAGATCAGTTTCAATTTTCCCTTTTGTATAAATCGTGCCACTCCCAATGCCGTGTAGGCTAGTGGTCTGATTTGCGTTTATTCTTCCTGTTTCTATTTGTCCATTTTTAATTATCGATATGTCCGCACCTGTATCAACTAAATATGTAGAACTATTATTACTGAATTTTGACGCTAATGAAATGTATGACGCTAGACCTAAATTTATATTCAAGATTCTACCGTTTGTAGTGTCATTGCTTAATGAGTACTTGGGGTTTGGTCGTTTTCCTCTTCAATGTGTATTGGCCTGACATTAATCCGTCTATAGCCATTGTTGTTACTATTGTTGTAACTCCTGTTATTGCCACGGCGATTGTACTGTCCACCGTTATTTCCGCCCTGGACATAATCATTCCTATTATTGACCTGATCATTGCGGTTATGGTAAACTGTTCCATTTCCGCGTCCCCGGAAATTTCCGTTTGGTTGCCCACGCCTTTGGTACCGGTTTGCGTTTCTACCATTATTATAATACATTACTGTATTATTTTTGGCCGCATCTGTAGAGCTGTTAATGAATTTGGCCATAGCATCATTAAGGGTGCTAAATTGACCAGCCTCCATTACGAGGCCCACTCTTTCATTTGTGCAGCTCCTCGTCATTGCCTTGACAGCTATATTGGTGGTATATTTTTCGGCTAATGTGGTCGTTAATCCGTCCGTTATATAGGCGCTTTGCAGCCTTTTTGCCAGGTCTTCTATTTCTTTTGTATAATCATTTGGTGACTTACCACCTTGTTTCAGGTTCATTAATCTCGCTGATAGGACTTCAACGGATTCACCCTTGACTGTTGACCTTAATCTTGCAATTATGCCGGCCAAATTTGCTTCATTACCCTCTATGAGGGTACGAGCTGTTCCCTTCAATTTGGTTTTTACCAGATTGACGGCTACCGCATCTTGACCTTCAGCGATCGAATCGACAAGTGTCAGGGCATCTAAGAAACTTTGTAGGTTCTCTGCCCTACCATCGAAATCAGGTATGATCCTGGAAGCTGTTCTTAAAAATTCTGATGCTGTTTGTGGCATTTTGTCGCTGTTTTCCCCCAATTGTACTGTCAGTTGTTCCTTATCCTCCCCAAATTCTATCCTCTCATGTAATGAGTCGGGCAAGTTCACCTCAATACCCCTGCGGGACGCTACGCCAATCAGCTTACCTCTTAGGTCAATGAAAAAACCCTCTGCCGCAACCTTATGAGCGGATGTTAGGCGCTGATAATTGACGTTTAATAAGACTCTTATTTCCTCAAGTCGTAAGTGGAGGTTCTTTAGATGTTTATCAACTGTTTCCTCCTTGGTAGACCTATCAGTATTGAGGCATTTATGGGATTTGTCAAATTCTTCCCTTATGATCCTACATTGGTCGAGTATCGCTTGCCAGTCCATAAAATCAGGGTCAATCTTTAGCCAAAATTATGACAATTTATCTAGGGGAAAATTGGGCGTTTATGTAAGAAATCAAAATTGAAACAATTTGGGAGACTATGGGGAAATGTCATAAAAGGTTACTAAAATTTCCCCATTGAAAAAGAAATATAATGTCAATTTATTGTATTGGCCCGTAATGCCAAACATTCAAAATCACTAGGTGCCAAAATATTTGCATACTAATCAAAGAATTTCCAAAATCATTTAAAAATCGTAAGGTATTTAAGAGTATATCCGATAAAATTTTTGCTATATTGGCAATTAATGCCCCAAAAAAAAAATTTGAGAAGAGGAGAAAAAAAAATCTGTTCAAGTGAATAATTCCACTATAGTAATTCTATGGTATTGTATGCCAAAAATAATTTTATTCATTCACTATACTTTAATTCCAACGAATTCATTCAATAAAATTATTATGAAATTTTTGCCTTTCATAAATAATTATCTGGCACAATATGCCGCAATGTTCAATTATCAATAATATTGGCAATTAATGCCAATTCTCAAAAACAGGTAATTAAAACCAATACCAAATTTTCCATTTCAAAGCAAATATATTAAGATCTATCACTCAATGTTATTTCTAATATGTTCGAAATATTGCCCAGGATATCTTTATTAAAAAATTACCCAGAGATTTTCGCAATGCCGTGTCTAAACCTTATCAAGGTTGTCGCCTCTGCTCATATACCTCTTACGGAGAGATCTTTTGTGGAGCACATATAATTTCAGTAATAAATTGGCCACGCTTACCAATACTAGACACAATGTGAGGTACCACAAGGAATCCAATTGATTTGTGTGGTCGACAACCTCAACGTTGGTTATGACATTAGCGTTGGGTTTTTCGAGTTTCGACTCGGTCTTTCCCATAATAAAATATATTATTTTCTCTATTTAAGTAAATAAAACTGATCCAAAAGGGTATGTCCGAATATCCCAAAACACAATCAATTTGTCCATAAAAATAAAATGAATTTAAGATCCTTTTCCCTTACTGTATGGTCGAGGTACTTTCTAACTTATACATTATATAAAAAAATAGCTCATCCTGTGGATGAGCTTTCCGATTTGGAATAAAATTAAATTATATATTTTTTTTTTGTATTAACAAAATGGTATTAAAATAAATATTCTATGTAGGTATTATTACCAACTGGCTTTTATATATATAATTATTGTGCGATATTTATATGTATACATCTAATAAAATATTCAAGGTCGATATAAATGTTTAAAAGATTACAATTGTAATGCATCTAATTATTTAAAATATTTAAATTTTATATTAATAACGCTTACGATGTTTTATGTTTATCGCTATTGGTGTTGTGGATTGTTGCAGCTGCTGTTATTGTTGATGTTGATGTTGCTGTTATAGTTGCTGTTGTTGTCGCTTCCTCTTGTACGTTGCAGGTGTATCGGCCACACCTGTTTCTTGCTTCTTTGGCCACATTTATTTTTTATTCTTCTCTTCCTTTCTTATTTTATTAATTTAATTTTTGTATATATTTTTAGCACTAGGAAGTTCATTTTGTATTTAACATTAATTTTTATCAGCTATCACTTAATCAACAAGCAGGGATTCAATTATTTTTTTTTTTTTCGTTTAATTTATGTAATAGAAATGGGGTTTGTTGTAGGCATTTAATTCTCACTGTTAAGTTTCCATATTTTTGAGTTTATTTATGTTTTTATAGAATTGTTTTTCCATGTTTCAAAATAAAGGATGCTGTTTATATTTTTGTTCACTAAATAATGTTTCAATGTTTTTTTTTTTTTTGCTCTTATTTTATTTAGATTTTAATAATTTTCTTAATTTTTCTTTAATATCACTTTTTTTTTTTTATTGCTTGAAGGTGTAGTTTATATTTTTTCTTCTGATTATTTCGATTGAACAAATCTCACAATACATTTACGGCGTTTTAAGAAACAATTGGCAGGATCGCCATATTATATGTTTTTATATTAAAACACATTTATTTTCGTTTTGAGCAGCCGCTTGTGCGACTGCTTCTATTCACGTTTATTTATTTTATTAATTTTTCAAATTGTACTTAAATTCTAACTTACTCTAGAATACAATTAAATGTGTGTGGGAATCTGCAAGCACAGCAGATTTCCACACAGGTGAATTAAATAAACTAAACATAACTGTATTGTATTGCAGTTTGAGAAATAAATGTTTCTCACGCTAAAGTTCGGTGTGTGTGGATATTGTTGCCGTTAATTAAAATGGTTTAATGTTACCATTTAGTTACCGTACTGAAGGTATGGTAACTAAGACATATCAAACACACTACAAGTACAATAAGCAAAGCTGCTGTTGGAGGCAGTTTTTCGGATAAAGGAATAGATCAAAAAGACTTACGGGATGTGCCTAAACGTTTGTGTCCAGAGGCAGTAAAAGCTTGTGCTGGCACAGCCCTATCAGTACCTTTAAATCAGTGGGTAGAACCGGTCTTCACAACCCAGATTAGACAGCAACCGCAAATTTGTAGTAGTCACAAATCTGGACAATCTAACAGCGCATATAGCCCTTCTGACCCACAACACACCACACAACAACGCCAATGGCACTCGGAGCAGTTCCAGCAGTAGCATCGGCGCTTGAGGAGACATTTCTGTGAGTGTATACTCGTTGAATCAGTGGCTATATTACTCGCAATACCAAAATATATTATTTTAAGACGGCCGTTAACCATAAGAAAACTATCTGGTTTTAAATCTGAATGTATTTTGCTGGATATAGTTTACAGCCAGATTATAGTTTGCAGCATTTGATGCACAAAGTTTGTTAGGATATATAAAGGTAAATTTGTTGTGTAACTTTGTAAAGCTAGCAACTTTGTTCTAAATCGACCACCTAATTGTAAAAGTTATTAAAAAAAAAACCATTGAATTTTAATAAAAAACACTAAATTGACTTTTGTAAAAGATGTTTATTATTTGTTATAAATATGTAAGAAAAAGTTTATTATAGTTACAATATAATTGGTAAAATAAACATTATTTATGAAAATAACATCTTCCAGCGTTTCGTGGTGTAGAAATTGATTTTTTCGACCTTCTCTTGTCTAGATCCGTCATGTTCTGTTAGAAACAGTACCACCTCGCGAAAATGAAACAATTCCAATATATCCTACTGACTTTAATTAAATTTATTAATTTTTCCAAAAAATTGCTCTGGTGGAATTATTGCGGTTTGTTATGGACCTCTTCAAATATACTTTCCTTTATTTTTTTGGTTTTATGCAGCATTGTTCTATTTGAATGGAATGTGTAAAGTATTTTCTGGTACATAATTTGAAACTAAATAAACGAGAATCCTAAAAAAATAATAAAATCAAGCGAAATTCTCGTAAAAACTCGAGTTTGAATGAAACATTAATTTATCCGGAATTTGTGATTATCCGGAATGCTCTCATCATCAAGCATTCCGAATAACAGGGCTTTTACTGTATGAACAACAAATACTAATCAAGGTCTGAATATCAATTTAATATAGAAAAAATAACAAATTTAGAATATAAAAAAAATATATCAATATAGACATACCGGTTCGGATCCCTCGGTAACGTATGGAGTCTTGCCTCCCCAAGATCACAACCCATTAAACACACACTATATTAAAAAAAATATATATATATATAAATAACATTGTTTAATTTTTTACTAATTTAAGTTCGTATCTACTTATATGCATTATAATTTTTAGGAGAAAAATGTATAAATACCCACTTAGAAGCTTATAGTTAAACAAGTATGAAAATTATAGTCGGTTTAGACCGACTATACGACACCCTATACCATGCGTTCACAGGCCCTTTCTCTAAGGCCCAACTAATTGGATATAGAAAATAAGCATAAATCAAATTTGAACATGGACAGATTTTCACCAATTTAAATAGCGTTCATCCTATGGCCGATAGACGCTTATATACTAGATTGCATCAAAATATATTCATATTTGCGAGCTGTAGTTTGATTACAAGGTTTACATGGACACAGAGACGGACGGACGGACGGGCGGACATTGCTAAATCAACTCACAAAGTGATTGAGCCAATCGGTATAATTATAGATGGTTACAAACATCACCACTAAGTCATTATACCCTAACCACAAAGCGAATACATTAAAATTGTAGTGGCTGTCAACTGTAACTTGTCTTCGGTTAATATATTTTCTTTTGTTAAAAGATCTTCTCCAACCGTATCGACCAATACATTCTTTAATTCAGCATTAACTTGTCTGAAATTTGAATTGGCCATGAAAATTGGTGCGCTCTTCTTTGTTTCTGTAATTCCTCTGATATGTTCTAACTCTGCAGAATCCTTACATCCCTCTATTTGTCCGCCTCAGGAGGTTCCTCTAACACTTAAGTTTTCATGGTGGACATTTGTCACATCTAGATTTGTTGGGCAAACAACCATTGGTGTACCTGTTGCTTATCTTTTTTCTGTACACTAGTATTTACACATTTTCTTTTGAAACTATAATGTATATTATGTTACTTACTTTAATGCCATTATTATATGACTTTTAAATAAATTTTATTTGTGATAAACTGTGCTGTGGAATTATCAAAGTTTAAAAAAAATTTCTTCCCAAATTAGAATTTTTGACAGTAATAATCACAAATAAATAAAAACAATGTATACAACGTGTATAAAGGTGATAGCATATACTTTTTAATATAGCTGTTGCTTCCGATTTCTTTACAAAATACAACCCTGATTTGATAGTTAAAACAAAAATACAGTGTTGTATTTTTCGAGCTGTCGTCACTGATTACATTGTGGTAACAGCCATACCTAGACAAGAGCGAAAAGCGGAACGTTTTCTACTGCCTAGCCACAGTCGTGACAACTTGACAGCCATCAAAAAAGTAATCTCGAATCGTATGGCTTTGTTTACTTTTGTTTTCTTTAATTTTACACTTCATAATGCGAGAAAGAGATTAAAAAATAAAATATACAAAATATAATGTGTGCAAGCGAACAGCTACACAACATGACAGAATAAAAACAATAATAATAACAATAATAATAATAATGGAATAAATAGTGAGTATATGCATTAAAAAAAAAACATTAATATTATCGTATTTTCTGTTTTGAAATAAAAATATACAAGGTATATATTAAAACCCATAGCTTGTGATTGTGACAATACCAGTTATGTTGGTATAAGTGCTGATAAATTTGTTATACGTAAGCCAGTTACATTCACCACTTCTCAACCCAGGGCCGAAAGGAAGGAATCAAAAATTACTATAGCTACGATAACTATTGGTCAAGTTGCTGGTCACAAAACTTGAATTGTCGTGTTATTGCTTTGGATTATGACTTGCATATAGAGTGCGTGTCAGTGGTCCTCATCGTAATTTGTCCGGTAATATTCCCATATCATTGGGTGCTATACCGTTGGCTTCATAAATAAAACATTATTTTTGTACTTTTTTATTCCTATAAGTAGAAGGACTTGTACACCTAGGAATTAAGTTAATGTAAGATTCAATTATAACGAACATAAAAAATAGAAGCAACAAAAGCAATACGAATACGAATAGAAAAACTGTAAGTTCATGCATTTGGTATGGTCAGAGTGGAATTATGTCTTTAATTTAATGAAATATGGGAATTATATTTTCAACAGCTCGAAAACAAATAAATCTTAGTAGGAGAAAACGATTGCAGTTTAATTTAAAATATTTACGCCAAATCATCAAATTAACAATCGAAGATTTAATTGGCAGCGTTGCGAATATTTTGGACATAGAACATTTAAAATAAAGCCAAAATGTTTACGTTTCAGTATATGAAACGTAATATAGATATAAAACGCGTAAAGAAATCAAAAGTAAAAGCCAAAGCTACAAAAGGCTAAACCTTAACCAGTAACTATGATTAATTCCTTTAATTTAAAACTGGTATTTAATGTAAATTTTTAATTATATTTACATCTATGCAAAAATAAAACGAAACTACGGGCATTTATTTAAAAACTAAAACAAAAATAAGGTTTATTTTAAAAACTTATTTGATTCGTTAACATAATGACATGTACATTTTTTAAAATTTTACGACATAGACATAAATATGAAAATAAAACTGGAATTACTTAAATACGTTAACCCATCGAACCTTTTTTCTTTAACCGACGTAAAGCACATTTAGCAGCAATACATTTGGCAATACGATAATTTCTACCGAATAACTTCTACAGTAACAGGAACACGTCGGACATCAGCTAATTTTTCAGGTTTGCTAAAAATTTGATCCCATGTATAATTTAAATGTTAAAACATATACAGTATTTTTCGGTTAATTGCACATCAAAATTTGCACAACTTTTTGTTCAATTAACCGGGGAACCAATTAGCCGATACCCGCTTAATTGAACAATTCGTTCAATTACAAGAATCCCGTTTAATTGAACAGTTTGTTCAATTACAGAAATCACGCATAATTGGAACTACTAATGAATTAAAAGAAATCGCATATGTGCACTTTAAGTTTTTCAAAATAATTTTTTTTTACCTTAAACGAAAAAAATGCAAGTAACAGAAAAAAATGTACATTTATGTGTATACGCAGGTATTTATTATTGTAGGTATGTACTATTAAATGCACTATTTATGTGCACATTAGTTTTACAAAAAAATAAAATTTATAAACTAAAAAACAATTCATATATTGGTTTTACAAAAAAAACCATAAACTTAAAGAATAAAAACAATTAATATGCATATACATACAGCTCTTCCATTCACGTAAGTATTAAAATATTACATAGCGCTTAAAAAATAAAAAAAAGGAACAAATAAATTCATGTTGTACATATTCACACTTTTCGAGATCATTATTTAAAAAAGAAAAATAAACATGTTGTTTACATTTTAAAAGAATTACTTGAAAAAGTCTGTAATTTTTGTTTGTGTATTTTTTAATTTATTTGAGACAATATAAGACTCCATATTACCTAACTCACATAGGAACTTGTTTTCGGTACAAAAAAATGTCTGAAGTTCTTGAATGTATTTTAAAGCTTCTAGAACTGATGGAGGTTTTGGATTATCATGTTCTTGCTCTTCTTCCTCAACATCAGCCCCATCCAAAATATTTTCAATAATTTCCATATCAGTAAGCACTCCATTACATTCTTCGTTGTCGTCACATGTTACGAATTCTTCATTTTCTTCTGTTGATAATGCCGATAACTCTCATCCCAGATCAGCTGTTTTGTTCTGTTTGCTTTGTTTATGTATTTTTATGTTTAATTATCATTTCCCCTAATTTCTCCTTTTGAGACAGTAAGGCCAACTTTTAAATTATTAATAATTATATATAGAAGCATTACGGCCATTTTATTATTGAAACTATTTAATGTTGGCGGCAGTTTGTTTAATGTCGTCCAAAAGATAAGATGTCCAACAAAATGTAAGTGGCCCGTAAATACAAAAAAACCTTTGTTAACCTATATCTTTTTAGAGAATAAATTACTCAAATTACTCAACTTAGTTTTATACGCATATCGACGGAGTTTTTTATTTAATTTGGAGGACGACATCTTTATTCTATTTTGGGCGCAATTATTCTTTATGGACTAAAGAGTAATTTGTATAGAACGGTAGGCGATTTCACCATTTTGTTTGGACACTTGTTTGGTTCTGTCTAGTAACATTGTCGGAGTTTGTTGTCCTTGTGTCTCCAGTGTTACAACAATTATTAAAATTTTGTGTTGTTTGTACAACGTATGGCGGAACAGTCTCCCAGAACAAGTGATCGGTCCAATAAAGGTGTGCCACCAAAACGTTTGGCCGATATGGATGGTAATGTAAAAAAAAATTCAGCAGCCGCGGCGCCGGCGACCGGCCAACAATCGTCCGTCAATTCACCAGTGGTACCGCCCGGTCAGCCGGGAGGTAGTAAAGTACAACCACAGTCATCTCAGCCCGAAATTTTGCGTCTTATGGCGGACATGCAAAATGAAATGATGAAGCAGATTGATGCAGTGAACATGAATTTGCAAAATTTGCTCGTGGCACAAAGAGAGCAGACAGCCGCAAGCATAACGTCACTGCAACAAGAAATGCAATTGGTGTCGCAAAGTGTAGCTCATAGTGGACAGACGGTCGCAGCAAATGTCAACGATATACCAAGAGCAGCCTTGAGGGCCTCAACTTCAAATACAGTTCAGGCAGCATTATTGGATGAAAACGGTGAGTCCTCTACTAATGTTTCTTCCCACAGCCAAGGTTCCACGTCCGTAAGAGCCAAGAAAATTTACCCCCTTCCAAAATTTTACGGTCTGCCAGAGGAGTGGCCGACATTCAAAGAAGAATTTGAACAAACGACAGCCGAATTTGAATACAGTCCCTTACAGAACATAATACGCATTCGTGAAGCACTACATGGTCCGGCAAAAGAAACAGTGGAGTCTTTGTTAACAAGTTCCAGAAATGTAAATGTGATTTTGGATATTTTGTGTGAAACTTACGGTCGTCCTGAACAATTAATAAAAAGCCAAATACACAAAATAAATTCACTTTCATATGTCCCTGAAGGAAGACTTGATTTATTGATACAATTCGCTACAAAGGTCACAAATATGGTACGGTTTCTGCAGACAGCTAGTGGTACGCATCATTTGAACAACCCAACCTTACTCAGCGAATTGGTTTCCAAGCTGCCGCCAACAAAACAGATGCAGTGGGCTGAAAAATGTATTGCCCTGGAAGAGCCTCCCAATTTGAAACGTTTCTCCGAGTGGCTCGATGGTGTCAGAAAAGTCGCCAACATGGTTTCTGATGGTCTTCCCGTGTCGTCGTCATCATCTGTAAAAAAGGCAAGTAAAAATAAATATGCATTAACCACAACTTCTACCAAAAAATGTATGGTCTGCTCTGAAAATTGTAATGCACTTACCGATTGTCCAGTATTTAAGAGCGCTCCTATTGATGAACGTTGGAAGAAGGTACGGGAACTCCGGCTTTGTTTTGCATGCCTAAAAGGACCACATCAAGTTGGAAAGTGTTACAAGAAACAATTATGTGGTATAAGTGGCTGTAAAAAATATCACAATCCATTATTGCACTCACCAGATGATAAAAAATGTAAACAAAACAATAGCGTTGCCACAGTTGCTCGAAATGAAAATCCCAGAGAAGTTGTAAATCTACACGCAGGTACTCAAAAGAGTGAAATCTTATTTCAAATAATCCCAGTGATGATTTATGGTCCCAAAAAACGTATATCCATCTACGCATTTATAGACGACGGCGCTGACGCCACCATGCTAGATTGGGATATTGGAAAACAAATTGGATTGGAAGGAAAAAGGGAAAATTTGAGATTGCAATGGCTTAATGGGCACAGTAGTAGCCAACAAACAGAAATTGTTGACTTGACAATTAGTGGCTCACAAAATGAAAGTGAGAAATATAACATTTCAAAAGTATATTTGGTTAAAAATTTAGAGTTGCCAACACAGTCGTTTTCCATGGGTGGCATAAATTGTAAAAATCATCTTGAAGAGTTGCCCCTCGCCGATTATTACAGAATAAGGCCAAAGATGATAATTAGTTTGTCGCATGCATTTTTGTCAGTTCCCGTGGAAATACCCAGATGTCCAGATGAAAATGGCCCTATAGCTGTAAGGACAAGACTTGGCTGGGTAGTTTATGGTCCAACTGGTAACAATAACAAGGACATGGTCAAAAGTGTGTTTCTGGCAAAGCACCAAGAAAATAACAGTTGTATGGAGCACATGATGAAACAATATTTTGAAATTGAATCGTGTTTGGTAAAACTCGATTCGAAACCTGTCATGCCTAAAAGTGAAGAAAAGGCGCTAAATATTCTAAAGTCCACAACAAAATACTATGATGGCAGGTACGAATGTGGCCTTTTATGGCGAAACGAAAGTAGGTCGTTTCCCGATAGCTATGGTTCAGCTTCAAGACGTCTCCATCTAGTGGAAAACAAATTTAAAATAAACCCAAAATTTGAAATCGAATACAGGCAAAAAATGCAACATATTTTGAAAAATGGTTATGCAAGACGTGTTACTTCAGAAGAAGAAAACATTTGTTGCTCTAATATTTTCATTTTACCTCATTTTGCAGTATTTAATCCTAACAAGGAAAGTCTACGCTTGGTATTTGATGCTGCTGCAAAAGTACAGGGTGTTTCGTTAAATGACTGTCTCTTGCCGGGTCCAGATTTAAATCAACCATTACTTAGTGTTTTATTTAAATTTCGAGAAGAACCAATTGCAGTTTGTGGCGATATAAAGGAAATGTTTTTGCAAGTGGCCATCCGAAAAGAGGATCAGCATTTCCAACGCTTTTTATATCGCGAAAACAACAACGGGCCCATTGAGCAATATGTCATGACAAGGGCAATATTCGGAGCAACATGTTCACCCACAATAGCCCAGTACATTAAAAATTTGAATGCTGAAAAATTTAAACAAAGTATGCCCAGAGCAGCAGAAGCTATTGTAAAACGTCACTATGTGGATGATTATGCTGATTGTTTTAGCTCCGTTGATGAAGCTATGAATGTGGTCCAAGATGTTATCAAAATACACCGAGCGGCGGGATTTACGATGCACAAAATTATTTCCAACTCGGATAAAATAAATGAACACTTTGGCAACCCTGCTTTATCAAACATAAACATATCAGCTGATAAGACAGAGAAAATTTTGGGAATGCAGTGGTCCCCAGCAAATGATAAGTTTATCTTCAATTTGCAATTTAATCGTGTCTCTGCGGATATTTTGGAAAACAAACGGACACCGACAAAGCGTGAAATGCTCAGTTTGATAATGTCGGTATTTGACCCCTACGGTTTCTTATGCGATTTCACTATCGCTGGCAAAATCTTTATGCAGTCGCTTTGGAAGTGTGGCTTGGAATGGGATGAAGTAATACCAGAGGCGTTACGCGGTCGTTGGAGTTCTTGGATCTGTGGGTTGAAAAAGGTAAGGGACTTTTGTATCCCAAGATGTTATTTTTCTAATTTGTCTCATCGAGGTACAACCTTACATATATTTTGCGATGCAAGCGAGGTAGCAATGGCAGCGGTGGCATATTGGAGGCTCGATACTGACGGCGGAACTAAAATATCGTTTGTTACGGGAAAAAGTAATTGTGCCCCCAATAAGTTTATGACGATCCCAAGGCTAGAATTGCAGGCTGCGGTGATGGCTGTGCGGCTTAAAGCTGGCATCATCAAATACCACAATATTCAACCAGAACAAATTTGGTTTTGGACGGACTCCAGTACAGTGATTAAATGGCTCACATCAGATCATCGACGTTATAAACAGTTTGTGGCCAACCGAGTCGCGGAGATTTTGGAGTCTTCACAAGAAGATCAATGGCGTTGGGTTCCAGGTGAAATGAATCCTGCTGATGATGGTACAAGGCCGTGTACCGTATATAATCCTGATAGCCGATGGAAAAATGGACCGGGTTTTTTGAGTCGCCCTTCAAATTTGTGGCCCTCTAGCGGTAATTCAACTGAAGAAACACACAGTGAAGAAGAACTACGCCAAGGACGTTTTGTGCTGTCCACTAAAACTATAAACATTTCGATTTTTGATGCGAAACGATTTTCGAAGTACCGGCGACTTAAAAGGTGTATGGCATGGGTATTTAGATACATAAAGAACTTGAAGTCGAAATGCAAACAACTGCCAGATTCAAAGGGGGATCTGTCTGTGGACGAAGAGGAATATGCTGAACGATTTATAATAAGGTCAGTGCAGAGAACTGCATTTAATAATGAATATTCCTGTCTTTTAGAGAAGATAAATGTGCCTCCAGACAGTCCCATAAAATCTCTTAACCCGTATATTGACGCATTTGAAAATCTACGCTGCGGTGGCAGGATCGATAACGCACCACTTATAACGTTTGGTACCAAAAGACCGTACATTTTGCCCAAAAGTGATCCATTGACCCACCTTATAGTTAAATGGTATCACGAAGGTCAACACCATATCAATGATGAGTCTGTGATCTGTCAAATACGCCTTAAATTTTGGATTCCATCAATACGTGTCGTGCTGAGAAGTGTCAAAGCTGCATGCTGTGGATGCAAACTAAGGAAATGTAAGCCCTTGCAACCTATAATGGGGCCCCTTCCAGAAGATCGTTTAAGTGCCTTTGTTCGTCCATTTTCTTATACTGGCTTGGACTATTTCGGCCCTGTCTTGGTGGCCGTACGCCGCAGTCATGAAAAGCGTTGGGTTGCACTATTTACGTGTTTGACAACTCGAGCTGTACATTTGGAGCTGTCCGTGGATCTGTCTAGCGATTCGTGTTTGCTGTGTATTCGCAATTTTATAAATCGTCGTGGTGTCCCCGTCCAGATGAGAAGCGACAACGGTACAAATTTTGTTGGTATTAATAAAGAGCTGGGCGAAGAAGAGAACTTTATTGATTTTGATAAAATTGATGCTGGTTTGAAACCTCTAGGCATAAAGTGGAAATTCAACACCCCTTCTGATCCCAGTGCTGGTGGCTCATGGGAACGTCTCGTCCAATCAATAAAGAGGGCTTTGTATGCAACACTAAAAGAGAAAACACCTCGGCCAGAAACATTGTATAGTCTATTAGTGGAGTGTGAAAATATTGTAAATTCGAGGCCTCTCACACATTTGCCTGTTACTCCGGATGAGCCAGAGCCGCTGTCGCCCAATCATTTTTTATTAGGCTGCCACAATTCTACACAGACTCCAGCTCCATTTAACCCAAGATTTTGCTCTTTAAGAAAGCAGTGGAGAATTCTACAAAACCAAAAAAAATTGTTTATGGAAAAGATGGACGCTGGAATATTTGCCCGAGCTTACTCGAAGGACAAAATGGTGTCTCCCTGCTAAACCGTTGTCCACAGGAGCCTTAGTTTTGATCTGCGAAACTGACCAGCCGAGATCTAAATGGAAAAGAGGACGTATCGTACATTTGTTTGTGGGCAAAGATGGTGTTGCAAGATCAGCAGAGGTGAACACGAATACCGGGTGCCTGCGACGTCCTGTTTCAAAACTTGCAGTATTAGATGTTCAAGATGTTGGTGAAGTGGTCCACATGGAGACCATTCACGGAGGCGGGGATGTTGATAATGCCGATAACTCTCATCCCAGATCAGCTGTTTTGTTCTGTTTGCTTTGTTTATGTATTTTTATGTTTAATTATCATTTCCCCTAATTTCTCCTTTTGAGACAGTAAGGCCAACTTTTAAATTATTAATAATTATATATAGAAGCATTACGGCCATTTTATTATTGAAACTATTTAATGTTGGCGGCAGTTTGTTTAATGTCGTCCAAAAGATAAGATGTCCAACAAAATGTAAGTGGCCCGTAAATACAAAAAAACCTTTGTTAACCTATATCTTTTTAGAGAATAAATTACTCAAATTACTCAACTTAGTTTTATACGCATATCGACGGAGTTTTTTAGTTAATTTGGAGGACGACATCTTCTCTTAAATTGTCCGCTATTTCAAACTCATCGGAACTTTCAGTTTCCTCATTTTCTTCTTCGGGGGACGTCTTCACTAATCTCGCCTGTAAAATTATACCTAGCATTACTAAAATGTACAATAACAAAATCCGATAGTTTAATACCTTTTTAAAACAATTTTTAATGGACGTTGGTTTAACCATCCAAAAACTGCGCTTTGTCATATGCATTGCATGTAGAATATTAATTGACTTTGAAAACTCTTCAACTGTTTTCCCTAGCTCCATAGCTACAATCTGTTTTCTAACAATATTCTGTCTATAATATGACTTGAAGGCATGAATTATACCCTGATCTAGGGGTGGGTTATTGCTGTAGTATTTGCTGGTAAAAACTGTAGATTTATGTGCTTTAAATTTTGGAGCTTCTTGTGGCAAGACACATTATCTACAAACAGAACAATGTTTCGTTTCTGTGAAGCCATTTCTTCTTCTAAATTAAGTATAATTTCGCTCCATAGATCTGCTGTCATCCACGCTTTTTGATTCGAATAGTATTTTAAGGGCAATACTTTATTTTTCAGGCAACGTGGGTTTTTAGCCTTTCCGATTATAATAACTTTTTTGTATTCACCCGTGGTGGATGAAATGTCTAATTTTTCTTTTTGCTCAAAGACTATCACGAAAATTACTTGAACAGGGCAAGATAAAATGAAAGAACTTGTTTTCGACAAAACGTTATAATACGAATGACCCCATGTTTATTACAGATTTTTGCTTTTATACATGAATATGTTCTAAAACTGTAACTATATAAATAAGTATGGAAAAAATTTACAGAATATTGGAAATTAAAGCTACAGTGAAGTACAGCTATGATTAACGTTTTACTGTCTATATATTTTCAAATACAATGCAATTTTGTTAATGAATTTTCAATAAAATATGATACAAATGTTAAAGAATGTTAACAAATAACTAATGCGCTCCAACATTCCGGCAGCGTTGAAAGATTCAGTTTTTCAATGTTTCAATAAGACAGCTAACTTATGTACAGGCCTTCGGAACAAACCTTTTGCAGTTTTAACGTCCGCCACTCGAACTTTCCCATCTTTACCAGGATATGTTGACACTATTCGACCAAGAACCCACTTCAATGGAGACACATTGTCTTCGTGTATAAGTACAAGAGTATTTTGATGAATATTCGGTTCTGATGTAGACCAACGACTTTTTTGAATCATTTCATTTAAATAATCAGTTGACCACTTTTTCCAGAACTGTTGTTTGGCTGCAGTTATACGTTTCCACCTCTGTATGTAGCTAATTTCGTGACACTCTACCATTTGCTCAGGTAGAGAATTTAGCGGACCGCCAATTAAGAAATGACCCGGAGTCAATGCTTCAAAGTCGTTAGGATCACTTGATTGAGATGAAATAGGACGAGAGTTCATAATGGCTTCTATTTCAATCAACGATGTTGAGAGCTCTTCATAGGTCATTTTAGCATTGGCTAAAGTGCGGTAAAGATGACCTTTAGCGGACTTAACCGCGGCTTCCCAAATGCCTCCGAAATGGGGTGCTCTGGGGGGAATAAAATTAAAATTAATAAAGTTTTTACAACAAAAATTATTGATATCATTCTTGAATGACTTATCCGCAAACAATTTTTTCATATCATTAAGCTGTGTATTAGCCCCAATGAAATTGGTGGCATTGTCACAAAAGATATTCGACGGCAAACCACGTCGACCAATTAAACGCTTCAAAGCAGCAATGAAGGCTTCAGACGAAAGATCAGATACGGCTTCAATGTGAACCGCCTTGGTAACAAAGCAAACAAAAATTGATACATAACATTTATACGGCTGTTTTCCTCTTATTTTCAAATAGGTGTATATAGGTCCACAAAAATCAACACCGCACCTTTCGAATGGTCTTGCAGGAGTTACACGTTCTATTGGCAAGTCACCCATCATTTGCTGGACGAGCTTTGGTCTATAGCGTATACAGCTGGTACATGATCGAACTATCTTCCTAGTGATAGCCCTAGCTCCGACTACCCAAAACTTTTGTCGAATGAAAGCTAAGAGAGCTTTTGGACCGGCATGATAATTTTGGATGTGAATGTCACGTACTAGAATATGAACGAAATGGCAATCTTTTGGTAACAAAAACGGATGCTTACGATTTTCGGGAATGTCTGCGTTTTGCAATCGTCCTCCCACTCGAATTAGTGGAAACCCATTCATATTTTGTATGAATAAACTGAGTGATTTAAGAGAATTTTTTATTTGTTTTTCTTTGGTTAAAATGCTAAATTCTTCGAAAAAGTGCTGTTGTTGAATTGCCCAAACAGCACAATATAACGCACGAAAACGTTCTTCCTGCGAAATTTTACTGCATTTGTTTTTGTAACGAAATCTAAATAACCAACATATAACTTGTAAGATTTTATTGTATGAACTGGTACGATTTATGAACTTTAAAATGGAGTTTTCTGTCGTGTGACACTTTAACGTTATTTTTCGAATGGCTGCATCAACAACTTTGTCATGGCGTGGTAGTTGTGAGTGTGGCCAATTTTCAGGTGATTCTTGTAGGAATGCTGGTCCTGAATACCATATAGACGAAGATAACTCAGAAACTGTACATCCACGCGATAGAATGTCTGCTGGGTTACTTGATGTTGGCACATGACGCCAACAACAATTTGAAGTTGCGTCTTGTATTTCGGATATCCGGTTTCCGACGAAAGTTATCAATGTAGATGAGTGTTTTTTAAGCCACTGTAAGACTACGGTCGAATCTGACCACAAAAATGTTTCAGGATCAAACTTTTCAAATAGAGGTGCTATTTTAGTATACAATTTGGAAAGTATATGAGCGCCACATAATTCTAGTTGCGGCATCGTTCTCTTTTTTGTTGGTGCAACACGACATTTAGATGTTATTAGTTGAACAAAAACTTCACCTTTTTCGTTTATAGTGCGAGCGTACAAGGAACATCCATATGCGCGTATTGATGCGTCGCAAAAACCATGCAACTGCAATGAAACTAAATTTGGTTGTAAAACGTATCGTGGTACTTTTAACAAATGTAAATTTTTAAGGTCTTCTATAAAGTTTAAGAACGATTCTTTTGCTTTTTCGTTTACTTCTGAGTCCCAGTCGACTTTTGTTATCCACAAATCTTGCAATAAGACTCTTGGTTGAATGACAATAGGATAAACCAAACCCATCGGATCAAAGATAGATGACACCAACGACAGGATGGCTCGTTTTGTAATAAGAGAGTATTGTTTTTTTAGGACGAAAACAGAAAAGAAACTGATCTGTGATTGGATTCCAAGTGATTCCAAGCGCACTTGTGATAACTTCATCGTTAATATTCATATTTTTAGCTTGATTGTCTTCTAAATGCAATAGAAGATTGTTAGACTTGAATTTTGTTTATTCGAAACCACCTTGTTTTAATAACAAAGTCGTTTCCTCCTTGATTTGGCAAAGTGTTTTTAAATCGTTCGCCCCAGATAATAAATCGTCTACATAAAATTTCGTTTTTACGGTTTCTGCACCAAGTTTGTATTTGTGTTGATATTGGTCAGCAAGAAAATGTAAACTACGAATTGCTAGGTATGGTGAAGCTGACATTCCATATGTAACTGTGTTCAACTGGTAGGTGGAGATGCGTTGATCTTCGTGATCTCTCCATAAGATTTGTTGAAAAGGCCGATGACATGGCTTTATCAGTACCATTCTATACATCTTCGTGATGTCAGCTGTCAAAGCGTATTTCCAAAGTCTGAAGCGAATAAGCAACAAAAACAATTCATCTTGAATAGTAGGGCCAATACACAAAATATCGTTTAACGATTTCATTGACGACGTTTTTGAAGACGCATCAAAAACAACACGTAATTTAGTGCTAACGCTAGATGGCTTCAATACATATTGATGTGGCAAGTAAAAATGCGGTTTATCAACATCTGGGTCTACTCGGGTCATATGGCCTAATTGTTCGTATTCTTTCATAAAGTTTATATACTGCTGTTTAACGTGAGAATCGCGAGACAAGCGTTTTTCTAATGAAATAAACCTCTTCATAGCTGAAGCATATGATGAACCTAATAGAGAAGGATCATCCTTGAATGGTAACATAACTTGAATTCGTCCATCGTTTAAAATTTCAACGTTATTTACAAAATTCGATTCGCAAACTTGATGTTCTACATTATAATTTGTTATTGACGACGAAACTTTTTCCATAGACCATAATAGTTCTAGCTGTTTATTTATGTTTTCGTCAATGTCTTCGATGCTCGTTGTATATGATTGAAATTTGCGGATGTTATTCGATGATCTATAAATTCCCGACACTATGTAACCAAAGCAAGTTTGTTGTAAAATAGGCAAATCGGACCCAAGTTTTATCTTGTTAGCACCGAGAACTTCGAAAAAGGCATCAGCGCCTATCAACATATCAATTGGTTGAGATTCATTAAACCGATCGTCGGCCAACTCTATGTTAGAAGGAAAATTCCAATTTCTAACATCCAGATCCATATCTGGTTGATATCCAGAAACACGATTTGTAATATAAAAGTTTACTGAGTATTCTTCACAATTATAGCGAGAACGAATTTCTGTACTTGTTTCAAACTTGATTTTTGTAGATGTAGATCCTACACCAATTATGTTAACTGATGTTTTCCTTTTAGGTAAATTCAATAATTTTGAAAAATTTTCAGTAATAAGATTAACTTGCGAACATGAGTCTAATAGAGCACGGCACAATTTAAACTCACCCAGACTATCACGAACAAGTATAACAGCTGTAGCTAAGATAATACCATCTGATGATTGCTCCATATGAACGTTAACGACTGCAGATGATGAGGATGACGACAAAAATGAAGGGGTTAGCACCGGCAGCGACGAATCACTATTTTGCGATGTTGTACGATGAAGCATGGAGTGATGCGATTTATTACAAACCTTGCATCTGTTTTTAGATGCGCATTTAGAAACAACGTGACCTTCTGATAAGCAATTTATACACAAATTCAATTTCTTGACTGTTGCAAATCGATTCTCAACAGTCATTGTTCTAAATTGCGAGCAGGTGCTGAGCCAATGATCTAAACATTTGCACAGAGAACACGATTTTTGTTGCATATAAAACGACGAACGAGACTTTTGCTGACGTTGTGGATGACGTTTTGGATAATTTGAGTTTAATCCCACGTTTGATTGCGTTGAAAAACTTTCTGATGCTTCTAAGAACTGGCATCGCCGCTCTAAATAATTACAAAATCGGTCCCATGATGGTAGCTGCGAATAATCCAAACTTTCTCTCCACTTTATTTGTGTTTCCGTATCTGTTTTTTGGTTTATTAAATGTATAATTAACGCATTACAAATGTCTTCAGCGCTTCCTAGTGATTTAAGTGATCCATATATAGCTGATGCACTATCAATCAAACTGCGTAAATTTATGCCCGATGATTTATTTAAATTTTGCAAATCATAAAGGTTCTGAATGTGCTCTATGAAAATCAAGGTTTTATTGTCATACCGGTCTTCTAATCGTTGTAATGCTTTCTTATAATTTTCAGCTGTTATCTGAAATGCTCGAACTGTGTCTAATGCTTGACCAGATAAACAATGTAATAAATGATTAAACTTTTCTATGTTGGATAACGACGTGTCATCATCGACAAATTGTTTAAACGATGAAGAAAAGTTTTTATATGCCGAATACTTTCCGTCAAATTTTGGCAACTCAAGACTTGGCAATTTACTATGTGTTGCAAAAGGCACAGCGATTGACGTTTCAAAATTCTGCCGTTTATAATTGTCACCCAGCAACTCAATAATTTTTGATTTTGTTTTGATACACAAATCCTCAATATCAGCTCTTGCAAGGTCTTTTGGATTAAGCTCTTCGATGTTTGTTTGTATGGTTAACAGCTGTTTGAAATATGCTTCAACTAAAGACAAACGACACTCTAGTTCAGCGATAGACATAGACGAAGAAATTAAATTTTTTATTCTTGTTACATTCCCTTTTGATGCTTGCCGTTGTTTCGTAAGAGCTTCTAGATCAGCCATATTAATTATAGAAATGTTATTAACAGTGTGTTTAACAAACAAGAGATTTAAACTTAATTGTTGTCGACGATGAATAAATTTGAAACAATATGTATGTGTTACTTAATTTCCCTTAGTGTTTAAATGAACACAGCGAAGATTAAGAGAAATTTCAAGCGATGAATAAATTTTGACACACTACGTATATGTAAGTTAATTTCTCATAGTGTTTAAATGAACACAGCGAAGATTAAGAGAAACTTTAAGCGATGACGAAGAATTTAACTTTATGGACAACAATAATTTAAACACCACCGTTTGCCTTGTACTCTACCTTAATATGATGTTATTTTCTTTAGATTTTTAAATAGCACAAAATCTTTATTTATATTACTTTCAATATTAATTTTTTTTTTTTTTTTAATTGTTGATGATATAATATTTCTAAAACTCGTGCCCCACGTTGGGCGCCAAAAATGGATGAAATGTCTAATTTTTCTTTTTGCTCAAAGACTATCACGAAAATTACTTGAACAGGGCAAGATAAAATGAAAGAACTTGTTTTCGACAAAACGTTATAATACGAATGACCCCATGTTTATTACAGATTTTTGCTTTTATACATGAATATGTTCTAAAACTGTAACTATATAAATAAGTATGGAAAAAATTTACAGAATATTGGAAATTAAAGCTACAGTGAAGTACAGCTATGATTAACGTTTTACTGTCTATATATTTTCAAATACAATGCAATTTTGTTAATGAATTTTCAATAAAATATGATACAAATGTTAAAGAATGTTAACAAATAACTAATGCGCTCCAACACGTGGCATTGCATATAAAAAGTAATGTTACGCGCTCCTTAGATGACTTGAATCCAGTGTTACGGTGTCCCTGTTTGCAAAGGCTTTATGGAGGCAATGCTTTGAAAAATAAAGCGCTCTCATCCGCGTTGAAAATGTCGGCCTCCTCGTATTCTGATAATATATTTGGTGCAACTGAACTTAAAAAATCTTCTGCCGCATTTGAAATCGCAGATTTTTGCTCCCCATGTATTTTTCTGAGCTTAATTCCTTGGCGCTGTTGCCAGCGCCATAACCAACCTGTTGATGGGGTAAAATCACAATTATTTTGTTGAGCCAACTGCTGCGCTTTTTCCATCAACATGTTTGTTGAAATCACTGCACCAGATGATTGCATTTGTTCGAACCAAATTTAAAGCACTCGTTCAACGTCAATATTGTTTCCATGCCGTTCACGCTTGCTTGACAATTTGCACTTGGAGGCTTTTGATTTTATTTCGAACTCATTTCGCAAAATTCTATTCAATGTGGTAAGAGAGCACGCATACTTTTGCACAGCTCAGACTTCTGCTTGCATTTAGCTTCAGATAAAATTTTAAGCTTATCCTTAAGTGTAAGAGTTACGTATCGTTTTCCACTCATAGTCTACAAAAATTAACAATAAGATAAAATTAATTTCCAATGTTATTGTCAAATACAAATTAAACACTTACGCTTTCTCACGGTTTTTCCTTAGCAATAAACATATGTTTTCAATTACATACATACATACATAGTAGAGATGCCACCCAGTGTTTTTCACAAATGATGTCAAATATGTATGTGCAAAAATGCCAGATTATTTTTCAATAATAATGCAATTAACCGGGTAAGAGTAAGAGGAAATTTATTTTTGATGACATGAATTTTGAACCAATTAAGCGGGAAAATCAATTAACCGGGTTCAATTATCCGAGGAAATTTACATGTGTTTTCGTATGCAATATTTTTGTCCGATCATGTGGTTCAATTAAGCGTGGAAACCAATTAACCGTAGGGTCAATTAACCGAAAAATACTGTATAGTAAACAATTCAGCAGCGCCAACATGAAGATACTTTTGGTGTAAATCTTGGATTATAAGTTCAGCTATTCGGCATTTAGGAACTATGATTGGATGCTTAATTTATAGGCTACTAAAGCTCCTTGAATTCGACCTCCAACTCGAAGTAGACCATCTTTGTCAAAAAATGGAGAAAGTTTGATAAATGGGTCCTTTTTAGACAGATGTTGATTTTCCTTTAAGCATCTAATAGTGTTCGAAAAATACTTATTCTGTAAGCAAAGAAGTAGTTTTATTCGAGAATTTAGTAATTCGTTATATGAAAGAAAATTGTTATTATTGTTGATATGAGTTTTAAGTCGACTGATAAATCGTTGAATAAAAGCAATTATTCGTAAAAGTCGATACCAATTAGATACTTTATCAGATAATGTTAAGAAAATTGATTCGTTTTCATCCGTCGCAGCACATAAAACGATTTTTCGTTGTTCAACCATTACTTCCTGAATGTCCTCATTGAAATTGAAATTTGTTGTTGGCCATTCAGATTGTGGGAGTTTTAACCATGGTGGACCATCCCACCATAGATCGTGGGTTAATAAATCTGGTGGATATAAACCTCTAGATGCGCAATCAGCTGGGTTGACATCAGTGCCTATGTAATTCCAAAACTTACGAGGAATTATAGACAGAATTTCTTCTGTACGATGTGATACAAAGACCTTCCATGTTCGGGGGATGGATGAGAGCCAGTGAATGACTATTTGCGAGTCAGTCCAGGCATACAGTTTTGTTGGTTCCAAATTTAAAGAGTCCTTCACCGAAGAATATAACCGACATAGTAGCGTAGCAGCGCAAAGTTCCATTCTTGGAATGGATATGATTTTTAATGGTGCAACCTTTGTTTTTGCAGCGATTATATTAATTGATGGTTCATTGTTTTGGTTTCGAGAGACACAATATATAACGGCCGCATATGCTAAACTGGAAGCATCACAAAAACAATGGATTTCAACTTCTGAAAATATAAAAAGTTTTCGTGGAATTAAAATTTGTTCAAAGTATGAAATTGAATCTCTTAGCTGAAGCCATTCCTTTTTAATATGAGAAGGTAGTGGATCGTCCCATGTAACCTTCAATAACCACAACTTCTCTAGCATAATTTTAATTAGTATTGTTGACGGAGACAAAAACCCAAAGATATCAAAAATGCGAGCAATATCAGAAAGAATTTTTCGTTTTGTTACAGCGTCATCATTAGATGGTTTATGTACCCGAAAAGAATATGAAGCTGAGGTTGGGTTCCAGTACAGCCCTAAAAGTTTAATGTATGAATCTGAAGAATCATTTTCAACCTTGGCAAGTTCACAATCTTCTTTTGGAATTTGCTCGAGAAATTGCGATGACTTTGAGCTCCACTTTCTAAGCTTGAATCCTCCCATATCCAATAATGCGATTAACTCCTTCTTTGCATGAAATAAGTCACCTAAGTTCTCCGAACCTGACATTACATCATCTACATATATATTGTTTAGAATTATAGATGCAGCTAATGGAAACCTATCTTGATTGTCAGTAGCAAGTTGTTGCAGAATTCGTACGGAAAGAAATGGCGCACATGATGTTCCGTATGTTACTGTGCATAGTCGATAATGATCGATAGGTTTACTGGGGTCACTTCTCCACACAATTCGTTGATAGTCACGATCCTTCTTTGAAATCCAGATTTGTCGAAACATTTTCGTAATGTCGGCAGTGAAAACGAAAGAAAAGCTGCGAAATCGTATAGAAACGCCAAACAGGTCACGTTGTATAGCAGGCCCAATCAAAAGTGCATCATTTAGTGAATGCCCAAAAGAGTCCTTGAAAGAGCCATCAAAAACCACCCTCAATTTTGTGGTGCTGCTGTCTGGCTTTAATACTGAGTGGTGCGGTAAGTAGTATTGTGGAAATTTACCAATTTCGTCTTCTGGAATTCTTTCCATATGTCCCAGCGATTCGTAATCTTTCATAAAATCTACATATTGCCTCTGCAATTCTTTGTTTCTATGAAACCGATTTTCCATTGTATGAAGTCTAGAAATTGCTCCGGATATATTATTCTTAAATGAGGTATTTTTAATTTTAAACGGTAATTCAACAATATACTTGCCGTCTAGTGACTTTGAATGTGTGGAACGAAAGTGAATTTCGGCTGGGTCGTCATTTAATGAGTCAGTTTGTGATTTCTTCTCTGGACACTCTTAAAAATCCCAAAATCGTTGTAGCATTTTATCTATATCTGCTGAAACTACGTAAGACACTAAATTTGAAGATTCAGACGATGAATTGAGTTGTCCCGATATTATCCAACCAAATATCGTATTGATGGCATATAAACGTGGAAGATTTAGGGACACCTTTCCATTGTTAATAATAGACCAGACAACATCTGCCCCCAGTAGCAAATCGATCGAGCTGGCTTTATTAAAATTTGGATCTGCAAGATGAATAGTAGATAATATATCCATATTGAATTCCTGAATATTGTATGAAGGTATATCCGCAGTAATACGATTAAGAATAACGGCTTCAACAGTAACCATTTGCATGCCTAATGATGAGTAAACGTTGACCTTTACTTGACCTTTAGTCACACCAGCCTTAGATGAAGCTACACCCAAAATAGATAAACGTGCATTTGATCTCTGTAAGCCTAGTAGTTGTACACATGACCCAGTTATAAAAGAAACTTGCGATCCTGAATCGATCAAGGCTCTAAGTTTAAAAAATTTTCCAGACTTGTCTTGGATACGAACAATAGCAGTGGGCAAAATGACTTGTGGGTGATGATTCGAAACATAATTATTTATTAACGCAGAGGAGTTGGAGCTTGCTCCAGAATTAATATAACTTGCCTGAACATTACCTTCTTGATGACTTGAAAATGAAGCTTTCGGTTATATTTGCAATTGTTGTGATATAATTTGACCTGATACAGGTGCGTGTGATCCGAGTAGTGTAGACATCCGATTTTGTTGTACGAGATTGTGGTTAGACTGCATCGAGTCATGATGTAACAGATTACAGATTGAAGCATTCTCGCTTATTTCATTGTTTGACGAATAAAATGATACTTGAGATGAATGATGAACCAGGGTATGATGTCGACTGTTGCAAATGCGACAATTAAATTTGGAAGCGCAACTGGAGGCATTATGTCCATATTTAAGACAGTTAAAACATAGCGCATTATCTTTGATAAATTTGCGTTTGTTTTCGATACTAAGAGCGTTGAAGTCGTTACATTGAAAAAGTTGATGTTGTTGTTTTCATAAAGTGCAAATCTGTGACGGCGTGCGATCTAGAAGCTACCTCTTCTGACCAAAGTTTCCGAGTATTGTCATCTAGTTTGGACAACAAAAAAAATATTAGCCAAGGATCTCTATTATTCATATCTATCGCCCTAAGACCTCGCAGGCACTCGTCAGCACCATCAATAATTTTTCGAAGCGCCTTGTGATTTGTAGTAGTGACCGTAGGTAATTTGAAAAAGTTTTTAATGTATGAAAATGCACAAAGATGTGGCCTATCATATCTACTTTCTAACTTGTCCCAAGCTCCCATATAATGATCTTCAGAAATCGGTATATTTTTAATAAGATCGGCAGCCTCACCATCCAAAAAGGAAATCAAATAATAGAATTTTTGAGTTTTTGTTAAATTTGACTTACTATCCACTGAACCAAGAAATAGGTCTCGAAAAACTGCCCATTTGCTATAGTCTCCAGAAAAGGTAGGAATTATAATTTTGGGAAGAGCAACATCATTTCCTCTTGGCAATAGGTTTCCTATGTGTTGCAGCAAAGTGTTTTGTTGACTAGCAAGTTTATCCAAAGGTCCCTCAGAATTATCCGTTTGGATCTTCCGTAATTTTATGGCCTTTAAAAGAGTTGAATAAATGAATAAATACTTAATTTCATATTGCTCGAATGTTTCCTCCTCGGCTGTGTCAGTATTAACTCCATCGTCCTGTTCAATTTCACATATCTCATCTTCAATTGCTGTGTATTGTAGCCAATACGTTTCAATGGCTTTGAACCGTGTCTCCAAATCCTCCAAACTTGTGATGATTATATATATGCAAGCTCGAACACGGCTACGTTTAAGTTTCAACGATTTGAAACTTGGTATTATTTATTTTGTATTAACTATTAAGAAATTAACGAGGAAATTATCCGGTTCGAAGGACCAAAATGTTAGTGTATTATACAAAAAAAAACTTTTTATTAATTAAGTGGACTGTATTTTTTTTACTGTATGACTAGTACGACACATTGTTTAACAATGCAATGATAACCAAAATAATACTGAATTTTATATCACTTAACATTGTGTAAGCATAGAGATTAATATTCTTAATCCCAACGGCAAATCAGCATTACAATTATTTACTGAGGCATCAGGAAGATTATCAGATTTATCTTTATTTGTATTTCGTGACGATTTACGACGTTTTGGAGAAGATTGAGGTGGGGATTTTAAATAATCTAATTATTTATAATCATCAAAAATTTGCCATAACTAGATATAGACATCGATAATTTAGTTATCTTTTCCTGGATATCATTGAATTTCTTTTGTGTATCTTTGAAAAAACGATAGAAATTCACTCCGATTTTTCTGCATTTATTGCAACACCAATGTTACCCTTTATTATTATATAAAGCATCAGCAACTAGTCCAGAAAGACCACTACATTTAGTAAGACATAGCTCATGGCACAGCCAACAAGTGATCAATCTCTCCCCATCACCTTTATTGGTACAATTATTCATCAAACAAGCCATTATTATTATAAGCAATGTGGTAACACTTATTGTATTTGACAAAAAACGAGATCAGAACTAAAGTTTAAAGTTGTTTTTATTGTGTATTTATTGTTATAATGCAAATTTGACTATTTCTTTTGTGCTTTGTTCTATTGCAATTAAGGAGTATGTGCTTGTTATTTTGATTTTTATTATGTTGTTATTGTTGTTGTGAGAGAATTTTTTCGTTTTCTTTTTATGCTTTGCGTTTTTAATTTTTGTAATATTATTTTTATTTTTATTTCATTATGCTTTGTAAATAAGGAGTATGCACTTGTTATTTTGATTCTTAATATGTTATTGTTGTGATGTAAGAGAAGTTGTTGTTTTCTTTTTATGCCTTGTTCACTTAGTTTAATGTTTTGTAATTTTATTTTTTATTTGTGAGAATTAAAGAAATTAAGATTTGTTTTTGAAAAATTAAATGATTATATATAACTTTTTTGAACCAATTAATTTTCAATATTGTAGCTGTAAGTTTAAGCTTTCATTTAATAAGTATAAAAAATCACAATAGCAGTTATATTTAAAGATTATAATGAAAAAGTACAGATTAAAAAATTATATATCCGAGCTTGTCGACAGTTTAAACGAATGGAAAGAACTATTAATTGTAGTATTCAAATTAAATAGAATTCATAGAATGGTTTAATGTAATCTTATTAAAAAATACATTAAAAAAACGATTAACCAAGTGAATAACAATCATTTGAAATCGTTGATAACGAAACCTTTATCTTTCCGTTAACCTTTATAATGGAATTCTCCAGCATTTCGTGAACTTGTAAACAGTTTACTACATGGATTTAGAAAATAGTCAAAAATCAAATTCGAGTGGCATTGTTTTTTTAAATATATTAAAAAGTTCATATCAGGATCGGTTAATTTTTCGACATAGCCCCGAAAAATTAACCGATCCTGACCATATTTTGTAGTCTTATTTTTTGCAAAAACATAGGTACGAACTAAATATGAAAATAATCTGCAATATTTTTGTTTTTTGATAAATTTAAATTTAAGTGAAGAACGGGAAGCCACAACAAAAAATTTTAGCACATGGTATATTTTTTGATTTTTGACTACTGAATTATAGGTATGATAAACACACATACATAGACCGAGATCTATATGACATTTTGTATTTTATGGCAATTTAAGTCGATCTCCTAGGGGATATTTGCAAGACGAATAGGTCTGACAGAAGTGACTAAATGATCAATTTATTTATGCATAAATAAAGTTTGTCAACTTCAACATAAGAATTGCTGTGTTTATTGAAATAAGTAGTGACACATGGACACACAGACGGACGGACGGACGGACATTGCTAAAACGACTCAGAAAGTGATTCTGAGTCGATCGGTATAATAAAAGATGGGTCTAGGTCAAATATTTTTGGTAAACCAAAACCACATAGTGGTATAACAAATATATATATATATTAAAAACTGCATAGTTTGGAAAATTTACAACTTGCTATTTCTCCTCATGATTTCTGGGACCAACCATATAAGGTAGATTGGTAGCAATACAGTATTTTTCGGTTAATTGACCCTACGGTTAATTGGTTTCCACGCTTAATTGAACCACATGATCGGACAAAAATATTGCATACGAAAGCACATGTAAATTTCCTCGGATAATTGAACCCGGTTAATTGATTTTCCCGCTTAATTGGTTCAAAATTCATGTCATCAAAAATAAATTTCCTCTTTCTCTTACCCGGTTAATTGCATTATTATTGAAAAATAATCTGGCATTTTTGCACATACATATTTGACATCATTTGTGAAAAACACTGGGTGGCATCTCTACTATGTATGTATGTAATTGAAAACATATGTTTATTGCTAAAGCTGCGTTCACACTACGTGTTTTGCTTGTGTTTTTCTTAGTTTCTTAGCACGTGTAATTTGTACACATAGTGTGAACGCTTTCAAACATTGTTTATGTACATCACATTTTGCAAGACATATGTAAATTTTTCAATTAGAGCAGGTTCTATTTTGGCAAGACAAACATATGAAAATACAACACTGCTTGTGGCGAAAGAAAAAAAGAGTAAATTATAAAGATTAATATTGAAAGAAAAATAAATTGTTTAATATTAATTAACAATTTAAAAATATGTAAAATATATAACTTTATTTTAAACAATAAATTTTTGTAAATTCACAAATTAAATCAGCTGTTGTTTACATTTAGAGGTTATGTCATACGGAAATACATATGTACGTTTGAACGCAAAAATTATGAATCGTATGTAAAACGCTAATTTTGACACACACACGGAATTACGTATGGATCGTAAAACTGAATTTACATATGGAAAATACACATAGTGTAAACACACCTTAAGGAAAAACCGTGAGAAAGCGTAAGTGTTTAATTTGTATTTGACAATAACATTGGAAATTAATTTTATCTTATTGTTAATTTTTGTAGACTATGAGTGGAAAACGATACGTAACTCTTACACTTAAGGATAAGCTTAAAATTTTATCTGAAGCTAAATGCAAGCAGAAGTCTGAGCTGTGCAAAAGTATGCGTGCTCTCTTACCACATTGAATAGAATTTTGCGAAATGAGTTCGAAATAAAATCAAAAGCCTCCAAGTGCAAATTGTCAAGCAAGCGTGAACGGCATGGAAACAATATTGACGTTGAACGAGTGCTTTAAATTTGGTTCGAACAAATGCAATCATCTGGTGCAGTGATTTCAACAAACATGTTGATGGAAAAAGCGCAGCAGTTGGCTCAACAAATGAATTGTGATTTTACCCCATCAACAGGTTGGTTATGGCGCTGGCAACAGCGCCAAGGAATTAAGCTCAGAAAAATACATGGGGAGCAAAAATCTGCGGATTCAAATGCGGCAGAAGATTTTTTAAGTTCAGTTGCACCAAATATATTATCAGAATACGAGGAGGCCGACATTTTCAACGCGGATGAGAGCGCTTTATTTTTCAAAGCATTGCCTCCAAAAAGCCTTTGCAAACAGGGACACCGTAACACTGGATTCAAGTCATCTAAGGAGCGCGTAACATTACTTTTTATATGCAATGCCACGGGTGAATACAAAAAAGTTATTATAATCGGAAAGGCTAAAAACCCACGTTGCCTGAAAAATAAAGTATTGCCCTTAAAATACTATTCGAATCAAAAAGCGTGGATGACAGCAGATCTATGGAGCGAAATTATACTTAATTTAGAAGAAGAAATGGCTTCACAGAAACGAAACATTGTTCTGTTTGTAGATAATGTGTCTTGCCACAAGAAGCCCCAAAATTTAAAGCACATAAATCTACAGTTTTTACCAGCAAATACTACAGCAATAACCCACCCCTAGATCAGGGTATAATTCATGCCTTCAAGTCATATTATAGACAGAATATTGTTAGAAAACAGATTGTAGCTATGGAGCTAGGGAAAACAGTTGAAGAGTTTTCAAAGTCAATTAATATTCTACATGCAATGCATATGACAAAGCGCAGTTTTTGGATGGTTAAACCAACGTCTATTAAAAATTGTTTTAAAAAGGTATTAAACTATCGGATTTTGTTATTGTACATTTTAGTAATGCTAGGTATAATTTTACAGGCGAGATTAGTGAAGACGTCCCCCGAAGAAGAAAATGAGGAAACTGAAAGTTCCGATGAGTTTGAAATAGCGGACAATTTAAGAGAAGAAAATGAAGAATTCGTAACATGTGACGACAACGAAGAATGTAATGGAGTGCTTACTGATATGGAAATTATTGAAAATATTTTGGATGGGGCTGATGTTGAGGAAGAAGAGCAAGAACATGATAATCCAAAACCTCCATCAGTTCTAGAAGCTTTAAAATACATTCAAGAACTTCAGACATTTTTTTGTACCGAAAACAAGTTCCTATGTGAGTTAGGTAATATGGAGTCTTATATTGTCTCAAATAAATTAAAAAATACACAAACAAAAATTACAGACTTTTTCAAGTAATTCTTTTAAAATGTAAACAACATGTTTATTTTTCTTTTTTAAATAATGATCTCTAAAAGTGTGAATATGTACAACATGAATTTATTTGTTCCTTTTTTTTATTTTTTAAGCGCTATGTAATATTTTAATACTTACGTGAATGGAAGAGCTGTATGTATATGCATATTAATTGTTTTTATTCTTTAAGTTTATGGTTTTTTTTTGTAAAACCAATATATGAATTGTTTTTTAGTTTATAAATTTTATTTTTTTGTAAAACTAATGTGCACATAAATAGTGCATTTAATAGTACATACCTACAATAATAAATACCTGCGTATACACATAAATGTACATTTTTTTCTGTTACTTGCATTTTTTTCGTTTAAGGTAAAAAAAAATTATTTTGAAAAACTTAAAGTGCACATATGCGATTTCTTTTAATTCATTAGTAGTTCCAATTATGCGTGATTTCTGTAATTGAACAAACTGTTCAATTAAACGGCATTCTTGTAATTGAACGAATTGTTCAATTAAGCGGGTATCGGCTAATTGGTTCCCCGGTTAATTGAACAAAAAGTTGTGCAAATTTTGATGTGCAATTAACCGAAAATTACTGTAGTTTCAATTTGGCGCATAAACGCATTACCCAACTCAGCATTATCTGTATCCATATCAAATCTCACATTTGGATATTGTTCTACAGGCAAGGGCGCTATAGTTGTTGGTAATTCTTGTACTATTCGTTCTTAGAACTTTTTAGAAAGATTAGCAAAATTTCTCGAAAGAAAATTATGTAAAACACAGCAGGCTGTTACCACAATGTCGCAGGTTTCCAATTCAACTTCCATCGGCCTATGAAATATCCGGAACCTGTTCGCCAATCTTCCTAACGCCACCTCTACCAACATCCTTGCACGGCTCAGTCTATAATTAAAAATTTCTTGACCTGTCGATAAGCTTGCATTCCGATTTTATGCCTTCATGAGGTCCCTATCTATACCAAATATATCGTCTCCAATGAAAAAATACGATGTTTTTGTCACTTGAGCTTCATCACTTAGAACTTCATCTCGTGGTATGTTTAATTTTCCGGATTTCATATTCTGATAAAGAGTACTGTTTTTCAGGAGAACCACATCAGATGCTCTTCCCTCATGACTGAATTTTTTATATTTTTTTTTACTTTGGAATCTACCTATATGTAAGTTTTTTAATTCAAAATATTTTCATCACTTTTCAGAGGAGCTTACTTACCATTGATAATAATTGTTCGAAGTCCTGAACATTTACCCCCGAATTCATAATGAAAAGTTAGCTGCTGCTTACATGTCGCGCTCAACGAGGTTCTTACTAGTCAACCGATTAGCCTTAGTTTTTAGTTAGCACATAGTTTATCACAGTTTTTACCAGTTGTGTCTGTTATGACAGCTGTCAAAAACGCAATCTCGAACCGTATGGCCTTGTTTATCTTTTTCTCCATTTTGTTTTGGTAAAGAAGTGCGAAAGAGATTAAAAAATAGAATACACAAAATATAATGTGTGCAAGTGAACAGCTATACAACATGTTTTCAACCACTGACAGCATAAAAACTAAAAACAATGGAAAAATAGTGAGTATAAACATTGAAAACAAAATTCATAAAAATGTATTTTTGACAAATTAACATTTAATTTAGTAATCTGTGGTATTTTCTTTACAGAAATAAAAATTATAAAAGGTGCATATTAAAACCAAAAGCTTGTGATTGTTATAATAACAGTATTGTTGCTAAATGCTGGTAAAATTTGCCAGTTACATTCACCAGTACTCAACCCAGGGCCGAAAGGAAGGAACCAAAAATAACTATGGCTGAGCTAACTATTGGTCCAGTTGCTGGTGGCGAGACACGAAACTTTTCGCAAGTTGAATTGTGGTATTATTGCCTTGGATTATGTCTTGCGTGTGAGTGGTCCTAAATCGTAATTTATCCGGTAATATTCCCATCGCTCTGTGGTATTATTGCCTTGGATTATGTCTTGCGTGTGAGTGGTCCTAAATCGTAATTTATCCGTTAATATTCCCATCGCTCTGGGCACTACTATTGGCTTTATAAATAAAACATTAATTTGGAATTTTTTTTTAATCCTATAAGTATGTTTTTTGTCATAGACACCTAGCTGAAAAGGAACCAAAATTAGACGGAACAGAACAAAAAATCTGAAATTTAACAACAGTTATCTACAATTCAGAACGCTTCTAAACAACAGCCTGCTGAACAGATTTAATTTAAATTTTATAAAGGCTAGTTGAAACAATTACGAACAACAAATACAAAAACACCAAGAACTACAAAAATTGATTGAGTCTTTGGAAATGGGATTGAAGACTCAAAAGAAGACAAAACTCAAAAGACTTACAAAAATTAGTTGATGGACTGCAAGCAGAAGTTGCTAAGAAAACCCAACAAGTTGAAAAAGTATCAGAAATTTTCAGTGTCATGAAAAGGATTTGTTGTAATTGCAAGAACCAAAATCAGAAAAACAATGTAAGTTAATAATATATAAATTAATTTCCTGCCCAATTCCGACAAATTATTGAAACAAAGATTTAATGCTGATACTGAATTTATTTTAATATTTTAATATTTAATATTTTAACTTATTTAATTTTACTATTTTCCAAATTATTCATAAAGTTTATTATTTTACAAATTACTCATAAAGTTTATTTAAATGTTTTACAAAATATTTATCTCGCTTTGCGAGCTGAGTTGAATGCCGAAATTGAATTGACTATTGTTATCCAAATAAAGAGGTCTACAACTTCATGAAAAGTTTTAGCAAAGACAATTTTGCTTATCAGCAAAATTGATTCACATTTCATGTGAACGGAAAGGTAAAAGCAAAAATGCAAGGTAGCGTCTGGGGCAAGTTAAACATTTTAACTTTATTTTTTTATTGCGCGTGCAGCGCTCATTTTTTGAGAAATGTTAAACAAAATGCAAGATAGCGTCTGCTATGAATTTATAATTTTAATTTTATTGTTTTTTGTTGCGCGTGTAGCGTTCATTTTGCAAATATTTTAATTTTGCCAGAAATTTGGCATGGTTGCACTTCCGTACCTTAACTGTTCCCCCCTTTAAGCATCGGACGTCCTCGTCTGATCGCAATTTTGAAGGACATTGTTAATTTTTACTTTGCGTTGTCTTTTGGCAAAAATGTGATAACGTTCTCATTCTGTAAGACTTTTAATTTTGAATTCACAATTATTTCGCTTACACTTATACTGGAATTTACTTTGGATTTTAAAATAAAATCTATTTCGGAGCTGTCTAGCAAAATGGGATTAATCATTTGCATCTTTCCCAGAGTTATGGACAGAGCTATATTATCTAGTTCCCTAAGCACTTCCCTATTTCTTTCGCTTAGCAGACTATAGAGGTATCCTGAATCTATATCCGAGGTTTTCACGGTTTTTACAAGTATATTGACAATGTTAGTTAAGTTATTTATTCTAGATTGTATTTCAGTGTTTATAATTAATTGTGTGTTACTTGCTGTAATTAATTCATTTTGTTTGTTATACACCTCAGCGATATCATCGTGATCCGGCGTGCCAGCTACGTATTTCAGGGCAGTCCCAATAATATTAATGCTACGTGCATGTCTGTGGTGTATGCGCAAGGATTCTATTGCTTTTTGCATTTGGTCAACATCTGATTCTAGTAGTTTCCGCATGTATGACTTTGGTAATAGATCTGTTAGGTTTCTAGTCTCATCTGCTATGGTTGTAATATTTAATAGGTCTGTTACATGGGCCAGAACTTCATAAGCGTCAAAGATTGCTACATTTCCATCTGCTATCGGGATATAGCGTGAGGTAGAATAATCCAGGATGCCAGCATAGTTGGTGGATATAATTGTTGTAAGTATTAGGGTGCTGTAATAATGAAGCGAATGTTATCCTTGTGCACTATTTTATTATCAATCTTTACGGTTGTCCCTAGATCCTGCTGTACTATTTTTTCGACAAAAGTTTTACTAAATTTATTGCCGAGACTTTTATTTACTTTAACATAAACCTTCTGTCCGGGGCTGTGATAACTAAGATCAGCCTTTTGTTTTGCCAGTATTTTGCGTTGAATTTTTTCTCTTAACTCATCCGATATAGATTGGAATATATCGGTTGGTCTAAGTTCGGTGGTTGAGTGTATTGACCTATTATATTTCGTGATGTCCATTAGGACTAATTCCTTCGTGTCTTCGAAAGCACATTCTAATTTAAGACATCTAGTGATTTCAGTTAGTGTTCCGTGGAACCTTTCAACTTGGCCGTTGGAAGAGCTGTGCATTGGTGGGGTTGTGTAAATTTGAACATCGAAGTTATTTTTGACTAATGATTTTATGGTTTGTGAGTTCAGGGATTTATCGTTATCACAAATTATGGTTTTTGTATTTTGTACCTTTAAAAAAATTCAAAATTTCTATGAGTGCTGGTTTAACATCAATTATTGCTCTTGAGGCTATGGGTTTTACTATGGCAAATTTTGAAAATTTTTCCAAGCAAGTCAAGAAAATTTTTTTGTCGGTGTTATAAATGTCAATGTGAAGTATCTCACCCGGAAGGAAAGGTATGGGGGTTTTGTCCACTTTATGTCTTTGGGGATGTCTTTGATATTTTGCTTGATGACAAACTTTGCAATTTTTCGTAATTTCTCTAAGCTTTTTTTTTTGATATCAGGGAAATAGTACTCTTGAAGGACTTGCTTTGTGTTTTCTGACACTGAACGATGTGTCCTATTGTGCTCGTTTGTTAAAATTTCGATTTGATCATAGGGATTGAAAATGTCGGTCACAAATTTATTCGTGTACCGGAATTTCACAGATGGGTAGTTTGTTATGAGGAGATGTTGAACTTGGGCTAACGTATGCAGGTCGCAATGATTTACGTTAACCACCTGCGGATTCACACAATATTTTACCGTGGCTAAAAGATTTTCAATTTCGTTGAATGTAACATGGTGTCGAACACGGTCTTTGAAAATAATCTTCGTTTCTTTTCTACATTCAGCACCTTCGGTTAAAATAATTTGGTTTCTGAAACAGTTAATCGGATTTTCAACAGCGGGTATAATTTCAGTAAGCGAAATTTCGCTTCCGCATGCTTCGAGTGAAGTTGTAGATGCAGAATCTTCCATAACATGGACAAATTGCCTGGACAGAGCGTCGGCGACTACATTGTCCTTGCCAGGTTTATAAAAAAAAGGTTGGAGAATACTCCTCGATGAAGGCTGTCCACCGTTTCAATTTTGAGTTTGGATTTCTGTCAGCGATTGAAAATGTGAGGGGTTGGTGGTCAGTAAATATGTTGAGGTTGTTGGTCCCATATAGATAATGCCTAAGACTTTTTAAAGCCCACACAATAGCGAGAAGTTCAGGCTCATTTGTGGCATAGTGTTCTTCGGTAGTGGAAAATGTTCGAGATATCATTGTGATAGGACGTCCATTCTGTGAAAGAACTGCTCCGATAGCATGGGACGAAGCGTCCGTTGTGAGGTCAAAGGGTTTTTCGAAGTTTGGATACCTCCTCAGAGGATAGGATTTTCTTTAATTTTTCGAAAGAATTTATGGCTTCTTCATCTAATTCTATCTTGATGTGCTTTGAATGTTTAGTACCTACATGCCCATTTTCGCCTCGTAGAAATTTAGTAAGCGGTTTCGTGATGGCTGCATAGTCCTTGACAAATCTCCTGTAATACCCTGACAAACCTAAAAAGGATCTTAGGCTTCTCAGCGTATTAGGGACTTCTTATTTTACGATAGCTTCGACTTTTTTTGGACAGGTCTTTATTCCTTCGGTGAATACAATGAACCCTAAGTACTCTACAGATGTTTTGAAAAACTTTGACTTTTCTAATGCCACCCTCATGTTAGCGTGGTAGAGCTTCTTGAGTATTCTATCGATATCAACAATATGTTTCTGCTCAGAGTCAGAAAATATTATGATATCATCAATGTAAACGTGACAGGATTTCCCTATTTCTTCACGCAAAACATCGTCAATAGCTCTCTGGAAAATACTGGGCGCATTTTCAAGCCCAAATAGCAAACGGCAGAACTCATATTTCCCATTATTTACGCTAAAAGCGGTTTTTTCGCGATCACGCTCAACCAAATTAATTTGGTGAAACCCACTTTTTAAATCTAAAGTTGTGAAAAACTTAGACTTTCCGAGATTAGAAAGGATAATAGATGGGTCAGGTATCAGGTATTTGTCTGGAATAGCTTTAGAGTTAAACTTCGTAAAGTCAAATACTAGACGTCTATTGGATTTGCCATGTTCGTCCAAACCTTTTGTATCAACAACCCAAACTGGGCTATTGTAGGGTGATCGAGACGGCCTTATTATGCCGTTCTTTAAAAGTTCTTTCACCTCCTTATTCACAAACTCTTTCATTGAGATGGGGTAGGATTGATACCTTTAATATATTGGCTCCTGGTCTATAGTCCTAATTGAAGCTGAAATTTTAGTGTTGTTCGGTAAAGCTTCATTTGGGTTTGCAAAAACAACCGAGTTTTCATTGATTTTTTTGCAAAGGACCTGTTCAACGCTTTTTGGAATGCCAACGTCACTTATTAAGGCATTAACCATATCTAGCGCGAGGTAATTTAACCTTTATTGACCACCGTCAAAGTGGATAATGTCGTTTTTAGTGTCGATAACTCCTAAACCCCTATGAAACTAAATCCAATGATGCCATCAAAAAGAGATAAATTCGGAAGAATAAAAAAGTTTTCTGTTTTATTAAAGACGTTAACTTTTGTTTTTTGGGTAATTATGTCGGCTCCATGAATAGATTTTACAAGGAAGGGATTCTCTAATTTTACTATGTTTTTCAGTCCGGGTAAGTTTTTGATATAGCTTTTCGAAGCGCCAGTGTCAATTAAGAGTTTTATGTTTTTTCACATCTATCATTCTTCCAATATAGGGGAGTACTGATCCACCCCTAAAAAATTGACTTCATCTTCAAAGACTGGGTCAGTATGTGACTGATTTTCTGCCAAATCCTGATAAGGTTGGACATCTGGGTTTCCTTGATAATTGGAAGCTTCTTCGGCTCCATGAATAGATTTTACAAGGAAAGGATTCTCTAATTTTACTATGTTTTTCAGTCCGGGTAAGTTTTTGATATAGCTTTTCGAAGCGCCAGTGTCAATTAAGAGTTTTATGTTTTTTCACACTTATCATTCTTCCAATATAGGGGAGTACTGATCCAACCCCAATAAAATTAACTTCATCTTCAAAGACTGGGTCAGTATGTGACTGATTTTCTGCCAAATCCTGATAAGGTTGGACATCTGGGTTTCCTTGATAATTGGAAGCTTCTTCGAAAAATTCATTTTGTGGGACTTCATGTTCGAGATGGTTAATTCTTTGAATTTTTCTAGGTATTTGTTTATCTGACGCTATGTCCCTTTTCTGAGTTTGAAATCCTCGAAAATTGTTGCTTTGCACCGTTCGCATGCTTACATCGGTATGGATTGGTTGCGAAATTTGTGTAGGGTTAAAACTTTGTTGGATTGTGTCTTGGGCTGAACTTTGTCCGAAATCGCGAAAGTTTGGATGAAATTGGAAATTAGAATGACGTTGCGACTGATTGAAAGGTTGCCGAGGACGATTTTGGAAATTTTGCACATTTTGTTGCCCAAAGTAGCCTGGAGTGGCTTGTGGGTTGGCCGGTTGCTGATTGAAAAAATTTTGCCTAGCATTTTGTCTTGGGGGTGGTTGGGCCAGAGGGTTTTGTAGAGTTTTATTAAGCCCATGATTATAAATGGCTGCGAAGTGGTACCGGTTTTGATTAGTTTGAAATTCTTCTTTGGTTCTTTGAACAGCCTGCTGAATGGCAGTATCTAAAAGTTCTCTTAAATTTTCTGGGTCCATACTATCCATATTTCTTACTGTGTTTTTCACTTGCCTGTCAGAAATTACTAACGCTCTTATCCTAGCTGAAAGTTCTTCTGTTCTTCTGACCACTTCTTCACTGTCCATAAACTTTTGAGAAATTATCAAAGATCACACACAAAAAAAAAATCTTTAATTCTGAAAACTATTCCTTGTTAATTTATAAAATTAAAATTTATTTTTAAATCCAAACTATGTAGGCCAATTTTTTATAAATTCTAATTCTAATTTTTTTTAAAAAAAATTTTAAACAAAATGGTAGGAAATATAATAATAAAATAACACAAGTTTTTAATTCTAATGCTTACAAATAATTCCTCATGTTGCTCCTCAGCTGCAGTAACATGACTTGTAGGATAAAAGTAAATTAGGCTCCTTCCTTTGGCAGTTGGGATTTACCTCGGCTTTATTTCAGCTTGCTTTTTAAACTTTTGGGTTTTTTCACAGTCGTATGACTTTCTTTGTTTAATTTTTATTTTAATTTGAGTTTTTTAGCACTGTATTATGGCTTTTTTCTCTTTTTTTTTTAAATTTTTGTGTTTAACTTAGTTTTGCCTTAATTTTTAGTTTGTAGTTTTTTGTTGTTGTTTTTTTTTTAATGACTTTGACTTAAATGACTAGTTTTTTTATTTTTTATTTGGTCATTGTATGGTGACTGATATATTTTCATTGTATGGTGACTGTTATTTATTTCAATGTATGGTGACTGATTTTTTTTCACTGCATGGTGACCTGCCCAATTCCGACAAATTATTGAAACAAAGATTTAATGCTGATACTGAATTTATTTTAATATTTAATATTTTAACTTATTTAATTTTACTATTTTCCAAATTATTCATAAAGTTGTTGTGGGTAGGGTAGGCACCCAAAATTTTTCCAAGTCAATGACAAAGAAAAATTTTGCGTGCCAGATGTTTAGGCAAGAGCCTGTGACAGTATCCGGGAGTGCTTTTTCCACCCAAGGATCGGGCGAAAAAGCCAGTCCCTATTAATTGTTTTCGTTTTTTTTTTTTTTGTTAGTTTTGGGGTTAGTATTTTTTTTTTTGTTTTTTTTTTATTATTTTTCTTTTCCCTAACTTATCAAGGAGGGGGCTCCTAAAATTTGCATGGAGCGAACCTACTCCTGCCCCATGTCCTGATTCTTATAAAAAAAATGTATTCACTTATTGTGGGTAATCCTGCATTTTGCGGCAGAGCGACACCGCAGTTTACCCTGCATGCTCATTTTCTGTTAAACCTGAAAATAAAGAAAAGACGGAAATTAGAAAAAAATGCACAGGAAGTTCAGAACGATACTTTACTTTGGTATGTGAATATTTACCTGTGTCGGTGATCCTAGTATTTGGCCCAGAATTTAAGGAAATCTACAAGAGAAAAGGAAAAAAATGTGTAATAGTAATATTTACTACATACTTGTATGCCTGTGGCCAATATGTTGAAAGGCTGAAAACAGAAAGGAAAATGTAGCATTAATATAGAAAATGACATAGTAGACCTAAGTTTATGAAAGGAAAATACGTACCTGCATTTTTATTATCCACTCCGGAGGCCAAAAGTTCCAAGAAAACCTGTAAAGGAATAAAAGGAAAAAATGATTAGAAAAATTCATACTTACGTGTGTGCTGAAATGTAAGAAAAAAACAAGGCAAAAGAAGATAACAAATAAAATCTGTATAGTCGGGGGTCACACAAGGCAATTTTTATTGTGCAACTTTTTGGCAATTCTCTTTTGAACTTGCTTTTATGTCCACACACGACAATTTCTTCGGCAATTTTACTGTTTTGTTTTGCTTTTATTTTCTTATAATTTGACATTTGTGCTCTAGTCCCGATCCAAATATTCTTTGTATTTAACAATATAAATGCAATGGTTTTCCTCAACCAAAGTTATTAATATTTCAATTAAGTCCCGATTCCATTTAAAGGCCATTTTAATAAAGTAAACAATAATTACGAATTATTCACACCAAGAAGCGAAACACCGAATGAAAAGAAATGTCAAATATTCAACCAAAAAAAAAGCGAATGAGAGAATTGCTTGAAATAGCCGAGAACCGGCATTTATTTTTCCCTTTTTATTCCCCTCACCGCAAACACCTATAAACTCAAGAATTGCGCAACTAAAATCGTCGTGTGTGAACTGCAACATACATACGTGTGTGTTGGTTTTTTGTTTTATCAATGGTCAAATATCAGTGTGTATTGAACTGATGTTATATTTGGCAACGCGAAAAAAAGTGTGTGCAATGAAGCCCATAAAGTATTGTAGTAAAACTTTAAAAAAATTTATAGTAAAGTATAGCGGTTATTTGTAAACATTAAAATATTCAAAGTATTCAAAAGTATGAGGGAAAAATAATACTTGCTAATTTGCATGAGAGCCTAGTGAGAGAAAGGATTGATGTGAAGAATATAGGTCAGGATAGGATGAATAGGAGGAAGAAGGGCAAATCAAGGATGAGATAAGGATAAAGTAAAAGTAAAAATGTTCAGGGAACGTAAATGATGCTTATTTTAAATACAGATGGAGATTTGGAGGGAAATAGATAGTACATATATACCGAAATTTAAGAAACATCTAGAATATATTATCCATTATTTTTGGAATATTACCGTATCAATAAGGTTTCATGATATAATTACACGACACATAAGTTTAGTAGCGGAAAAGTTGCGATAGTAGACAGGAGAAGGTATAGTCTGTCGGTGTTATGAAATAAATAAAACAGTAATAACAAACAAATACTTAAGTAGAAAAAAGAACTAACTGTGAGTGATAGTGAAATTAAAAAAATAAATATAAACCAGAAACCGGCTGAAATCAAGGAGTAGAGTGGAGGAGATCAAGGAGTAGAGTGGAGGATATAAAACGTAAGTTGAGTTATATAGAAAAGGGAAAAGTTTTTTTTTTGTGTGACAAGTGAAAGGCAGTTAGACTTACAAGAGTATATGTGTTTATAGCTGGCTTCATCACCAACTGTGACCGGAAAAGGAAGACAGCATTTGCCTAAAAATAATACCAAAGTGAGGCGTGTATCGGATAAATTGCCCTCAAGGGGATTGGTCTTGATACAACGGAAAAAAAAGGACCGCAATTCAAAATAAAGTAGTTATATCGTTACCAATTAAAGAAAAAAGTAAATATTAAAAAGGAAAAAAACCTCATGAATAAGAATGATTTTCATACAAATTTGAAATGAAATATTGGAGCATTGAAAGAGTTAATTTGTAAAAATCAAAAATATAAATTAAACAAAAAAAAAAAAAGCATTTTTAGATTTGAAAACAAATGAAATCTTAAGAATATATATAAAAAAAATAAAAACCGAAGGATTAGATTAAAAAAAAAAAAGAGTATTAGGTTAAGTAGTTATTTTTACATTTATTGGATAGGTATTTGTTTTATATACGTATCATACTTTTACATATTTATAATTCTCGTGTTATGCATGCAGTTTTTTTTATATCTTTTATAGATTTTACTTCTAGTTGGTAGATATTAAAATAAGAAAAAAAAAGAATTTTAATGAGAAATTTAATCGGCAAATCTGCAAAGAAAACGTCGATCTGAAAGGGAAAAAAAATTAGATTAGAAAATAAAATAATATAGAAATAATAAAAATACCTATCTCCGAATAAACAGCACGATAGGGGTTCACTTCGAGGCGTTAGTGAAGACAAATCTGCGGTATAATAGATACTAGAATCTTAGGGAGCTCCTTCAGATTTTTGGGAAGGTATGCGGTATCCGAATGGGATGGAAAAAAAGGTAGATTTGAGCCCTGAAAAAAAAAATATAAAGAGAAAAAGACAGAATATAAGAGATAATAATTTTTTTTTATGCGGATTAGATATTGTTGAATTTCAAAAAAAAAAAAAAAAAACATTGAAAAGAATTAAATACGGACCAGATTTGCTGGTTATATAGAAAGTATATAGAATAAGAAAAAAAAAAGAAATTAAAATTGTGAACAACAAACAAAATGAAAAGTATAGGAATTTGTAACTATATATGTGTATAAGAAGTAAATTAGAAAATATAAAAACAATTAAAGAGAATGTTAAAAGATTAAGGAGAAAAAGATATTGTATGATAGATGTAAGTAAATATTGTGATTTGATATAGAGTATAGTGGATAGAGTTAGATAGCTATAAGGGTAAGAAATATTGTTAACCCCCCAATCTCACATCACACTGAAATTATAAAATCGTTGTGTACGTATTATCAACGAAAAATTGTTCGAATTAGTCGAATCCATCGCCATTAAATTTTATGCTCACACATCTGACTGCAATCTCATTTTTAAAATGTTGTCGAAGCGTAAACTTGAAAAGATTTGTATACTTCTCTCTCTTATTTTATTTTAAGTAGAGTTACCGAGTTTATTATACAGGCACATGTTTGAGGGAAAATGTTTACATTTATTATTATTAGTATTATTTTAATAATAGTTAATAATATTTATGCTCTATAATTAACAAACTTGCGTTTTTGTATGCGCATTTCAAAAAATAAATCATTATAATAGATTTAACAAGTTAAAACTTTAATTACAGTTTTACAGAATCCAGTAAATTTGCATTAAATCTATAACAGGGTAACATTAATCATCGTTAGTGTCTGCCACTACTCGCACGAAAAATTTGGTGCCATTAGTGTGACCACTGCGGAAAATGTGTGTATTAGTAAAAAAATGTGACTGTATTGAGTTTTTCGAACTTGCAGTGTGATGTGAGATTGCTGCGTAAGGTTGAAAAAAATGTAAAATAAAATTTATTATGATTATTAAATGAAAATTAACAGGCAAATTGTAATGGCTTAATACTAGCGGGATAATGGCAATAATGGTAAGGTAAGGGAGGGGAGAAGTCGAGCGTGTTTAGGGGTCGTAAAAACAAAGGAAGCGTGGATACGTACGACCATGGTTGGGTGGGCGTATATAGGGGCAACGACATCCGTCTCTATGTCTTCGTGTGGTAAGTTGTGTTTTTGTGTATTAGTTTTTTTTTAGTTTGTGTAGCATTTTTTTGTGTACGGAACGCACCTGGTGAGAGGGTTGGGACCTCCTGAGAGTTGAGCCATGGTTAGCCGGAAACCTCATCAGGGCCACCGGGCCGTAACAAAGTTTATTATTTTACAAATTACTCATAAAGTTTATTTAAATGTTTTACAAAATATTTATCTCGCTATGCGAACTGAGTTGAATGCCGAAATTGAACTGACTATTGTTATCCAAATAAAGAGGTCTACAACTTCATGAAAAGTTTTATCAAAGACAATTTTGCTTATCAGTAAGATGGATTCACATATCATGTGAACGGAAAGGTAAAAGCAAAAATGCAAGGTAGCGTCTCGGGCAAGTTAAATATTTTAACTTTAATATTTTTTTATTGCGCGTGCAGCGCTCATTTTTAGAGAAATATTTTGGGGTTCACATTTCATGTGAACGGAATGTTAAACAAAATGCTAGATAGCGTCTGCTATGAATTTACTATTTTAATTTTAATGTTTTTTGTTGCGCGTGTAGCGCTCATTTTGCAAATATTTTAATTTTGCCAGGAATTTGGCATGATTGCACTTCCGTACCTTAACTTATATAAACCTTTTGAAATCACTGATATTCATGTTTGCACTGCATTTGTTTTTAAACCTTATGCAGGCCATAGACGTTGCGACGGTTGGTACAACTTGAATAGGTTGGGCACGAGATTGCAACGTTTGTGGGGTCGTTGTATTAAGTTGTGTCTTGGTTGCACGAAAAATCAAAAAGTTTTGATTTTCTGGCAAGTTGTCCAACTCGATCGCAACGTTTGTGGGCATTTCATGCAACTTCATTCTATTTTGTGTTTATGTACGTAGTGGTCGTCATATCATTGATTGCCGGTATCATTAAAAAAAAATTTTAATCAACTATTTAGACTTGTATTTTTCATATAAGTAATAGCGGCTCTAAATGATTTTATTATTTATGTGTTTATGTCTTGTAATATTTAATATTTTTATTGATCTTTAATGATTTAACTATCATCTCTGATATTTACTTCGAACAAAAATATCGATTCAATTAATTATTTATAAATATCTTTGTGTTCTAATGCAGATTTTTAAATTTAATTCTTAAACAATTTCAAACTCCATCATTAAATTGATAAAGATCGAAAATAAGATTTTTTATTTTTATAAAAAATAATAAAAATAAAACAAAAACTTTTGAAAAAGACATAACTTTTTAAAGGATATTTTAAGAAAATTAATTTTAAAATATAATTTATATTTTTAAAAAATAAAAACACAAGTTAAAAAAAACATTGTGCCAGAGTTTTATTTGCCGTCGGCAAACGTGATTCAGGCGCACATATGCGATACCATGTTAACTCAACATGACTTTTTTCAAAATAAAGTTGTACAATGAGGTTGTATCGTTTGTGTGCAAAACACCCAACTTGATTACTAACCAAGTTGTACCAACAGTCGTAACGTCTATGGCCTGCATTACAGTGACGATTATATTATTAAAGTTTTAAACCAAAATCTTCCACTTTTCTTTGCTACAATATATTTTTCTGCCTTTTCTATACATGATATGATAATCATTCCTGATTAAGATATTTAGTATTAATTGCTATTTATTTTTTAAATTTGTGTACTTATAGCAACAGTACAGTACCTCTGAATCAGTGGGTAGAACCGGTCTTCACAACCCACATTAAACAGCAACAGCAAATTAGTAGTAGTCACAAATCTGGACAATCTAACAGCGCACATAGCCCTTCCGACCCACAACACACCACACAACAACGCCAATGGCACTTGGAGCAGCCGTTCCAGCAGTAGTGTCGGCGCTTGAGGAGACAGTTCTGCGAATGTATCCGGCTGTGCAAATTTTATTATACTCATTGAATCAGTGGCTATATTACTCGCAATACCTATTATTTTAAGACGGCCGTTAACCATAAGAAAACTTTCTGGTTTTAAATATCAATGTATTTTGATGGATATAGTTTACAGCCTGAAGCATTTGATACACAAAGTTTGTTAGGATATATAAAGGTAAATTTGTTGTGTAACTTTGTAAAGCTAGCAACTTTATTGTAAATCGACAACCTAATTGTAAAAGTTATTAAAAATAACCATTGCAATATAATAAAAAAAAAACACTATATTAACTTTTATCAAAGATGTATAATAATTATAAATCTGTAAGAAAACAAAGTTTATTACAGTTGCAATATAATTGGTAAAATAAACATTATATATGAAAATAACATCTTCCAGCGTTTCGTAGTGTAGAAACAGATTTTTATCGACCTTCTCTGGTCTAGATCCATCATGTTCTGTTAGAAGCAGTACCACCTCGCGAAGGATGTGATTCTTCACCACGCATAACAGTCTTGGGTAAGGAGAAGCTAGGTTTTTAAAATGCATAGGTGCATTGTATTACACTATGTATCGCGCTACACTTACCCCTGGATTGCAGCGAGTGACAATACAATTTGTTTTATAATTAAATTAAAATCAATAGTTTAATTTTTTCAAGTGCATAATGTAATGGGTTTTGTTTTTGTGATAATCTGTGCTGTGGAATTTCCAAAGTTTAAAAAAAAATTCTCAAATTAGAATTTTTGACAGTAATAACCACCAATAAATATAAACAATGTATACAACATGTATAAAGGTGATAGCATATAATTTTTAATATAGCTGTTGCTTCCGATTTCTTTACCAAATGCAACCATGATTTCATAGTTTAAAATAAAATACAGTGTTGTATTTTTCTGACTGTCATCACTGGTATACATTGTGTAGTTTATTATAATCAATTTTTTGTTGTCATCTAATAGCTTTAAAAACAACCCTGAAATTTGTAATGCCACCATATTTTTTGCATTAATGCCACCTGATATAGTGAAAATCAACTCTGTTTACATTTCCATTTTGTGTGATTTCACTCCTTTATTTTTTTAAATTTATATTTACAAGTGTTAAGTTTAATTTTAAATTATGCAAAAAAAAAATATTTAAAAGATCCGCAAAGTAAAAAATATTTGTTTGCATTTAGAATATATTTTGTTTTGCTTAGTTTGACACACATCAGCTGTTTTAACATAGTTAGTCAGTGTTTGAAAGGTTGTTGATCTGAGTTTAGCAAACGCAGCAGCAAGTGCATTATAAATAATACTCATGCTAGATACTGCATAACTTTTCATTATAAATACGGCCGTTCATCTTCAAAAATTTTTGTAATCGATTGCATCCCAGAGAATATCATTTAAAAGGTGAGCTTCTAAACTATGTAGCTACCATTTTTCCAAAAATGATTTAACCCAATATCTGCATTCTATACGCTCTTCTTCCTTGATGTCATCCATTAGGTCTTTAAGATTTTTTAATGCGAGTAAAAGGCCAAATCTTTTCATTACCGCCATTTAAAAAAACATTTATTGGTTAAAGTTTTTATAACAAAAATAAACACAAAAGAACAACGCAAAATTGGTTGCCCAATGGCTTTACTCGACAGCTAACACAAAATTAAGAAAAGATATAAATATTATGTGTATACGTTTTCTACACCCTAGACATCAACATGGAGATAGATATTTTGTTAAATAATTCTGCCATCTCTGATATTATATCCATCCCTACAAGAACAGTGACGGTGATTTGACCGGTCATATGACTGAAATTTCGGTCATCGTGTAGAACAGTTTCTATCATTTTATTAAGGCCAATATCCAAAACCTGACCCGAACTTTTGTGTACATGTGATTTTGCATCTTACTCTAAACTATGAAAGTATGTAAACCATAGAATATATATCTGATCTTCTCACTCTACCGCTGTTTACTAGGCCTCACTTGATAGATATATACATCATCGTCGACCGGTCACACTTGATTATAATGAAAAACGATTTATTTATTTAAAACTCAAAAATGCAAAATTAATAATAAACATTAAACATTGAAATTAAAATTAAAAAACAAAAACCAAAAATGAAAGAATAGAAAATATTAAGAAGCATTTAAATGTAAAAGCATATCATCTTGATGTATCCTCAATGTATGATTAAGTATTTGAAGGCATTCGGGGGTATATGGCCACAGGAAAGAGTAATGTGCAAAGCCGTTGTGACTTTATCACCAGTAAGAACCCATATTTTAATACCAGCCCTTTGCAAGGATATCAAATTATCCGTTAGTTAATCTTGGAGAGCATCTTCAACGGCCGTGGCGTAAAGATATATATCTGTAAAGATATATAATAAAAACAGTTATCCAGTTATATATCTAAATTTACTCTCCACTTACTATTCTCAACTCTTCGATGTCTAGAAAACTATGGGCTTCATTTAAGTCTGCTGATTGTATTCATCATCAGGTATTCTTCTAGCGACGGCTAATGTTCTTAGACGCAATCTAGTAAATTCATTAAGATATATATCCGTCTTGGCCCCCATCTCTCCTGAATTGTTGCTGCAGAATGGACACACATAGCTCTCAGCTCCTTTGGTATATATACATTTGTTTCCATTTTCATCTTTGATTATTATACTCATCCGCTTTCGATCTAAGGTAAATTCCAATATATGTAAACGATCGAAATTCATCTCATTAACTTTACCCATACTAAAGGGTCGAGAATAGTCCATGTGTGGGGCGTGACACGTATTTTGAGGATTTCATCGTCATCGCCCATAAAAACTAAATCCAAATGAACACAAGCTCCGACCAAGGCTTTTTCATCGCGACTTGAGGCTTGATAATCTAGGGTGCTATAACAAGAAAATGAATATTGCTTTAAAATTGTGTTTTTGAACATCTTATAGAGAACTCACTGTACAACTTGTTCGATTTCATTTTTTCCCCTCATTGATTCGGCTCTTATTATAATAGTCGTTTGCCTTTGGAAATTGAGAGCTGCGTACGATTCTCTTGACTTTGTACCACCCGTACGATATACAACACCTGGTATTGTAGCTGAAATTTAAGAAATAGTTTTTGGGAGAGTTAAAAATTTATTTTTAGCAAGAAATATTGTTCATATTACCTCTCATAATTTTGGTGTCATCGAATCTTAAGATGATTAAAGACTTAAATTGTCTTTTTTTCTCTTAAAGCATTATTTTTGTTGTCTATATTTTTGTGTTTTATACAATTCACAAAGCTGTTCATATAACAAACAATAAATATAACAAAATGAATAAAATCGAAATTATTAACGGGTTAAATAAAGTAATTACTATAGTAGGCATCGCGTTTAATGCCTATCAGCTGATTCTCCTGTCATCTGATTTTACTCGCACAGAAAATAGAATCAATTCTATTTCCCTTGCGAGTGTTTTTACAACCTAAGTTGGTAATGCCACACAAAAAAACTTTACTATCGATCTCGTTTCCACATATAGAAAAAATCATGCTGCCTCATTCTCGTTTTTTTTCGCACTCGCAACTCGCAGTTATGTGTTTAGGGCTTAAAGGCCGGTATACACGGTCAAAATGCTTAAAGCGGGATATAAACCCGTAGACCCCGTGTTACGTATAACAAAATACCAAGCATTTATACCAAATTATTGCTATGATCACAATCACAAGCTGAGTTTTAATATGTACCTTTTATATTTTTATATCAAAACAAAAAATACGATATTATTGATGTTTTTAAATGTTTATCAATAGCAAAAATGCTCACTATTTATTCCATTATTATTGTTTTTTATTCTGCCCTTGGTTGCAAACATGTTATATAGCTGTTCGATTGCACACATTATATTTTGTATATTTTATTTTTTAATCTCTTTCTCGCAGCTCTTGTATAAAAGAAAACAAAAGTAAGCAAAGCCATACGGTTCGAGATTACTTGCGTGCCGAAATTTTGTAACGACGCAAAACTTCCTTTAGCCTGGGTGAGCTCAGTCTCGTCCAGGGTCGTTAACAGAAACAAGGATCCACAAATATTCCAAGGAAAAGAAACACGACATCCATTTATACGTTATAAACCGTACGACTGTCTTTAATTTATGATTATATTACAAAGATTTTAGAACGCAATAACAATGAGTATTTACAATAATATGTACCACCGGGGATACTACTGAAGGCACCAACTTTAATTTAACTGCGGGAATGCAGGCAAGCGACTCACCATCAATTCTTGCCTTCAAGTGTATTAAACCAATTACATATGTATACCACTTCACCTCCTATATATGTAATCAACCCAATACAAATATTAAATTAATTAGTAAGCTGCCGCCCAGCTAGCTTACCTTTGTGTCTACGAAACGACTGATCATTTTTCGTTTGTTGTTTGACCTTTTATAGCCACAGTATGGTGTGGTAAACACACGCGAATGTATACGTACATACAACGAACTCTACCGACCAATCAGAACCAAGCTGACGTGTCAAAGTTAGCGTCAGTTAGTTGTTTAATTTATGTATGTAAACAACTGGGTTTACACAAGACGTACAACTCTTGGTTAAAGTCTTTACTACCAATGGTGGTGGTCGAGGTCGTTGTATATAATTGTTATAATTTAACTATTATAATCATACCGTAAATACCGGGTGCAACAATAAGCAATAATATCTATGAATGTAGTTGAAATGAACGTAATATATAAATTAAAATGTTGCATGTTAAAATTTTGTTAATTAGAATGTTGCATATTCAAATGTTGTTTGGTTAAAATATTATATAGTGCGGTTGTTCGTTTATAAATGAAAAACGAATGAATTTGTTTATATTTATTATTGTTTATTTTAGTCTTCTTGTTACAATTTTAATTAATAATATTTATTTATTATTAACAAATTTTGTGGTTTGTTTTACCTACTATGTAGGCTTGCATTTATAATTATGCTTAAAATTGTGAGTCACTGACTGACTACCGAAGGACAACTCAATATTGAATGACAACTGAGTGCTTAATGATAACTGAACACTTAATACTAAATGTCTTTTTCTTTTGCTTTTACTTAAATAATAATAAATTACTATCGTCAGCAACAAAGAAACACTAAATGTTAATACTAAAGAATACCACTGAAAAAATGCTAAGCCAAGCAGACATATGGTTGACATAAATAATAATCTATAGCATTGGCTTGAGAATTGCTTACATTGTGGAATTGGGCAATCGATCGAAATGCACCGAAAACAAAAATACAATATAACTGAACACAAAGGGGATTGGGGCAGAGAGAAAAAAAATAAAAGAAATATTAATGGGTGTAATACGAGATTACGACATAAATAAAATGTAAAACAATGCAATGTGATATTGCAACATACTCGTGCCCGTTTAGAGTAATTTGATGAGGGCAAGACAGTTATAAAAAATAAATGATGAACTAAGTTGTTCGTCAAGTTGGGTGGTAGAATATTTATTTCTACAGAAATGAATGCAATGAATGACGACATAATGTCCGTCATATTGGGTGGCATGTCTTTCACAATGAAAGTGTGACACGCCTTAACTACTCCCCCTTTTAAGATTCAGACGTCCCCGTCTGATTGACACTACGGACCACATTGATGAGGTCGATTCTAGCCCGCCTTTTTGTTACAAAAAATATGATTAGGAAGATTATGAGTGTGAAAGATATTATTGATGAAATAGAAATTATGAAGTAATATGCACTCTTCACGTTGGAATGAAGCTGAGAGATGGTTTCTCTGTTTTCTATATTTAATTCATGGAGATATGGTAGAAATAACAAGTGAATGTGGTTTGAAAGGTTAACAGAGTGGGCAATAGGGATTTCAGGATTAATGAAATCAATTTTCCTAAGATTTATCAGTTTTGTATTGTTATTAACGAGTTCATTTTGAAAAGTGATTGGAAAGGTGCCTTTCGAGAGATGCTTTATCCCGCCTTGGTCTGGAATGTTTGCTGGTTGGTCGTTTATAATGACGATACCGTCATCAATTGGATTAATAGTTGGCATACTGTGGGCCGAAACCGTATTGCAATTACCTGAGTTTTTATTTAGTAAATTTTCAAGACAGAATTTATCGGTGTTGGTAAGTTGCCGGCAAAATGAAGAAAAGGCTTTTCTCGTACACTTTTTCAATATAATGTAGCTATTCATACATTTGGCTACTTGATTAGATTCAAATGATAAAATTTTATTATTACGTATTATAGGAAAAATTAATTTTTTATTACATAATTGCTTAATGATAGGGAACTTAATTAAAAAGGCTATAATTTCCATATTTTGCAAAGCCTTTACTTTGAATTGGCGACAATTTCGCTTGTACTTACATTAAGGTTGTTTTCTGAATTTAAAATGAAATTTATTTCTGGGGTATCAAGCAACGTAGGATTAATGATGTCGGCTTTGGCCAGGGCTATAGATAGCGATAAGCTATCGAGTTCTCTTAAAACTACTCTGTTCCTACTGTTCAGCAAATCGTAGATATTTTCCGAGTCGAGGTCTCGTTCCTTCGTTCTATTGAGAAGTAGGTTGACGATACGGTTATTAATTTGTGCTTGTGCCTCAGTGTTTATTACGATTTGTCTGTTGTTGGCAGTGATTAGTTCGCCCTGTTTGCTACGCACTTCATTGAAATCATCATAATCTGGCGTGCTACCAATAACTTTTAATGCAGTACCAATTATGTTGAGACTACGTGCATGCCTGTGGTGGACCCATAGTGCGTTCAACATTTTTTCTATTTCGTTAACGTCGGATAGGAGTAATTTCCTCATATTGGATCGAGGAAAAGCTTGTGAAAGGGTTTCCGTCTCTAATTATTGATATAAAATCAGTTAGGTTGGTCACGTGAGCCAGAGTTTTGTAGCTTTCGAAAATAGCAACTGGCCCATCTACAATTGGGATATAGTGGGAGGAGCTGTAGTAGAAAATGGTGGAGTTTATAGTTGGGATGGTCGGCCATAAAATTAGGATTCTGTAATATGGAGTAGTATGTTATCTTTATGTACTCTTTTATTGTCTATTCTTAAGGTGGTTCCTAAATCTTCCTGTACTATTTTCTTGTTATAGGTTTTTGAAAACTTATTGCCTAAGCGCTTGTTTCTTTTCATAAACACTGTTTCACCAGGGTTATATGTTTTGGTCATTCTTTCTTTATTGTGAAATGTAAGGTCACTTTTCTGTTTGTCGATGAGTCTTAACTGTACTGTTTTCCTAAGGTCTTCTGAGACAGAATGGATTATGTCGATTGGCCTAACTTTAGTGATGGAGTGAATTGTTCTGTTATATTTCGCCGTTGCCAAAAGTATTGTTTCTAAAGAGTCAGCCATTGGGTCATCAATTTTCAAACACCTAGCAATTTCCATGAGGGTGCTGTGAAAGCGTTCGACTTGACCATTAGTAGTGCTGTGCATTGGCGGTGTTATGAAAACATTTGCTCCAAAATGATCCTTTGCAAGTACTTTTATGGTGTTAGAAACAAGGGCTTTTTCATCGTCGCATACTATAGTTGTAGTTTTTGAAGAAATTCAAAATTTCTATAAGGGCTGGCTTAATATCAATGATAGCCCTAGAAGCTATGTTTTTAACTATTGCGAATTTGGAAAATTTATCTACGCAGGTCAGAAAAAATTTTTACATGGTTTTTGGGGTGTCTACAGTACTTTGCCTGTCTGCATGTTTTACAAGTTAGAGCTACTTGTTTGGCTTTTTTCCTGATGTTCGGGAAATAGTAGTCTCGTAGGATTTGTTTTACGTTTTCAGCCGGAGAGCGGTGAGCTCTAGTGTGTTCGTTAAGTACAATTTCATTCTGGTCATCGACGTTAAAGACGTCAGTGACTTGTTTAACGGACGGAAAATCTGTTGTCAAAGTGTGCTGTATTTGTCCCAATGTGTGAAGGTCGCAATGAATTCCGTTAACTATCTGTGGATTCACTACGCTTTTGACTTTACCAGGGAGCTCGTCAAGAGTTTTGAATGAAACGCGGTGACCTATACGGTCTCTAAAAAGTATTTTCGTCTCCCGCCTAGATTCGGTACCTTGAACAATTAAGATCTGATTTCTGAAACAATTTATTGGGTTTTGGACCGCTGGTATTATTTCGATTAGTGAGATTTCGCTAGCGCAAGCTTGCAATGAAGATTGTATTGCTGTTTCAGTGACAACATTGAGAAACTGTCTGGAAAGAGCATCTGCTACAACATTATCTTTACCTGGTTTATAATGAAACGTAGATAAAAACTCTTCTACAAAAGCCTTCCATCGTTTAATTTTTGAATTAGGGTTCCGTTCGGAAATGGCGAAGGTTAAAGGTTGATGGTCAGTGAATATGTTGGTTTTCACCGTAAAGGTAATGCCTGAGTGTTTTGAGGGCCCATACGATGGCCAGGAGCTCTCTTTCATTAGTGGCATAATTCTCTTCGGTGGCTGAAAGAGTACGTGAAATCATTGTAATGGGGCGTCCTTCTTGCGATGGAACAGCGCCGATGGCATGGGAAGAGGCGTCCGTTGTTAAATCGAAAGGTTTTTCAAAATTGGGATAGAGCAGTAGTATGTCTTCTGAAGCCAGAAGTTTCTTTAGTTTGTTAAAAGCTGATAGGGCCTCATTGTCTAGCGTTATTTGTACGTTTTTTGACTGACGTGTGCCAATGTGGCCATTACCACCTCGCAACAACTTGGTAAGGGGTTTTGCAATGGCTGCATAGTCCTTTACAAATCGTCTGTAGTAACCTGCAAGCCCTAGGAACGATCTAAGGCCCCTTAAGGTTTTGGGAGGTTCATAATTGGTTATGGCGGCAACCTTACTCGGACACGTTTTTACGCCATCGGTGGTGATGACAAATTCTAGAAATTCAACAGATGTTATAAAGAATTGGGACTTGTCCAGGGAGACTCTGATATTCGCTTCAAAAAGTCTTCGTAGAGTCCTGTCGATATCATTTATATGATTCTGCTCAGTGTCAGAAAATACAATGATGTCGTCTATATAGACGTGGCAGGTTTTCCCAATTTCGCTTCTCAGCACATCATCGATAGCTCGCTGAAAGATGCTTGGTGCATTTTTTAAACCGAATGGTAATCGACAAAATTCGTATTTACCGTTATTTACACTAAATGCCGTCTTTTCGCGATCATGTTCGATGAGATTTATCTGATGGAACCCGCTTTTCAGATCTAGGGTTGTGAGAACTTAGCCCTTCCAAGGTTAGCTAAGATGATAGCTGGGTTTGGAATGGGGTATTTGTCACATACAGTTTTCGAGTTCAATTTTGTGTATTCAAATACTAAGCGTTTATTAGGTCTGATAATGCCATCTTTTTGAAGATTTTGAACTTCGCTATTCACAAATTCAACCATGGACATTGGGTAAGCATGATACCTAGAATAAACAGGTTCTTGGTCCTTTGTTCTTATAGTGGCCGATTTGCGAAAACGCCGTCATTTTCGTGGATCATTTTAAGAAAAGATTTTTCGATATTCGTGGGAATGTTTTGTTCTGTTAGTGAATTCATTAAATTCAAATTTAGGTATTTTAGCCTTATTTGACCACCGTTAAGAAAATGGTATCTTTTCCCGTGCCTATTATTGCGTTAGCAGATTTTATTAAACTGAAACCTATTATACCGTCAAAAAGGGGTAGGTTATGGAGTAAATAGAAATTTTCGGTAGTGTTAAGGACATTTAAAAGGGTTCCGTGGTTAATTTTAGTTCCGTGGATCGATTTAACTAGAAACGGTTGGGATAATCGTCTTATTTCCTTAACTTTCTCGGAGTTTTTTATATAACTTTTAGTGGCACCTGTGTCGACTAAAAGTTTGATTGTTTGTCCGCCTATTGTTCGTTCGACATACGGTAGAACTGATCTTCCCCTAAAAAATTAATATTGTCGTTAAATGTTGTGTTTTCTAGTTCTTCGAATATCTCTTCTGCTTGTTCATGGTATTCTGTATCGTTACCGATGGGAAGTTACTCATTCAAGTGGTTGAGCCTCTGAAATTTGTTATTATTAAACCGGTCAGATTCTGGTGTTCTTTTGAATCTTTGGGGAAAGTTATTCGACCTCGCTGTCCTCATGCTAACGTCTATGTCCAGTGCATGATTGCGTGGCTAATGTACAAAAGTTTGTTGATTGGGTTGAAGGAGAGTTGGTGACTGAAGTCGGAAATTTGAGGGAGGTCTGGTGTTTCGATTAGAATTTGATGGGTAGTGAGGTTGTTGGGACCGATGTTGGAAATTATTTGAGTTGAACGGCCTGGGAGCTTGGATATGTGTGTTTGTACCATATCTTTGATTCTGCATGAAGGGTGTTCTGAGGGGTTGTTGTTGTGTGGAGAAGTTCCTGTTCAACCCAGTGCTATAAATTTCAGCGAAATGATACCTTTTATGATTGGTTTCAAGTTCCTGCGCCATAGCCAAGGCTGAAGGTAGATCAAGAGGTTTGCATGAAAATAAAGTAGTGCATAGCGGTTTGCGAAGTCCTGAAATGAATACACGGAGTGCATCTTGTCGATATTTTGCATTGAATGAAGCTAACAGGGACGCGTCGTTTGGATGGGACATTAAAACTTTATTTATGATAGATGTTAGCTTGCGTTCTACTTCGTCGTAGAACTGAAGTAGGGTCTTTTGGCCTTGCCGTAGTGTTGAGAGTTCTTGCTCTAACGTATAGATTGACTTTTTGTCAGAATACGCAAAGTCCAGCCATTCTATAATGGCATGAAAGTTCAACACTGTATTGTAGGTGCTAAGCACCGAATCGGCATTTCCAACAATTTTATTGCGCAGTATTGCGACTGCTTGGTAATATTTTGAGCTGCCTGTGAAAGGCTCAAAGAGTTTGTGGGCTGTAACTGCGGCTTGTCGCCAAGAAACGTATTTGTTAGCATCACCTCTAAATTCAGGAACCGATTTTACTATATCCAATGTCTCGTCGCATTGGATAACTGGAATGATTTCAATTGCCTTGTGTTCGACAACAACTGAGGTGGGCTCCAGGGCTCCGAGTCTGTCGCTAAGTTCATTGATAGTAACTTGGAACTCTTGCCTAGTGCGATTTGTGGCTTGAAGAATAGCTGTTTCAAGGAGAGTTTGAACAGTTTCTGCGTTCATATTGGTTTTTACGTGTGTGTCGGAAATTGTTAGGTTCGTGAGTCTAGATAAGAGTCTTTCGGTCTCTGAAAGGATGCTATCGCCTTCCTGCATTTAGTTGGACGAGCAATTCTAATGGGAACTCTATGACCCAAAAAAGATATATATATATTTTTTTAATTAAGGATAAAGTTTTTGCAATTACAAAAAAAGAAAAAGTAAAATCTTAATAGCTGTTTTCTAAAAAAAATAATTTTTAAATTTCGGTTTACAATTAACAACAAAGAGGAACCTAGCTAAATTTAAGTATAAAATTATGATTAATTTTTTCAAAGGTTTTATGAAAGATTTTATACGCTATTTCGTAAAAAAAAAAATAAGTAATTAATATATTTTTCACAAGGGATTTAGGCTTAGATACTTTTTTTCTTTTTATTTTGATAGAATTTAGTTTAGCAAAAAAAAATTGCAATCTTAAATAATTGATATTCTCCATATAGGATAGGATTTAGGGCTTTAGAGAAAAATTTAAGTTACAATAATTTCTTTAACTCTATATATCAGAAAAAGCATTTTAGCTTTAAACTTCACAGAATTTAAGATTGGTTTAGAATTTAGAAAAATATTGGCTTACATAGAAACATTCAGCTTTATCGTGAAAAAAAAATAATATTAACACTTTGAGGGAAATATAAATGATAAAATCTTATTTTAATTTACAAAATTTGGTAATATATAGAAAAAAAATATAGCTTAAGTTAACTTACATAAAAAGGTTTAACTTCATATTGTTGGTTGTTTGCCTGTAGTTTTGCAGTGATGATGCAGAGTTTGTAGATTTCTGAATTTTCTTCCTTTAAATTGGGCTGCTTGATTGGAGAGTGCTTGAATGTAGAATTCCATAGAATATGGTTGACTTCGCAGGGTTTTGTAAAAAAAAGGTGTTGGGAGAATAGGAACACTCCTCTTATTTAGTTCGAAAGTGTTTAGTTTAGGTTTATTTAACAAAATCTAGTTTTTCGCAATTAAACAGTTAATACTTTAATACTTTAGTTTTTAGTTTCTGTTTGGAATTTTAATTTTTCCGATTAAACCTTTAACACTTTAATTTTTAGATTAATAGCTTAGTTTTTTTTTTTTTTTTAATTTTTACGAGTTTCTACAATTGAACTGTTTAATTATTTAACCGTTGTTGTTTTTTTTCTTTTGAGAAACGGGGGTTCTTTCCGTTTAATTTAATTCTTTGTTTAATTTTATTATGTCTCTTTTTTTTTAGATTTTCCACAAAAAATGTTCAAAAAGATTTCGTTGTTTCACGATTAAAAATGTTCACACAAAGAAATTTTCTTCTAGGATTATTGAGTTCTCACCGTGTTGGGCGCCAATTAAAATGTTGCATGTTAAAATTTTGTTAATTAGAATGTTGCATATTCAAATGTTGTTTGGTTAAAATATTATATAGTGTGGTTGTTCGTTTATAAATGAAAGACAAATGAATTTGTTTATATTTATTATTGTTTATTTTAGTCTTCTTGTTACAATTTTAATTAATTATATTTAATTATTATTAACAAATTTTGTGGTTTGTTTTACCTACTATGTAGGCTTGCATTTATAATTACGTTTAAAATTGTGAGTTACTGACTGACTGACTACCGAATGACAACTCAATATTGAATGACAACTGAGTGCTTAATGATAACTCAATACTTAATACTAAATGGCTTTTTCTTTTGCTTTTACTTAAATAATAATAAATTACTATCGTCAGCAACAAAGCAACACTAAATGTTAATACTAAAGAATACCACTGAAAAAATGCTAAGCCAAGCAGACATATGGTTGACATAAATAATAATTAATTGCATTGGCTTGAGAATTGCTTACATTGTGGAATTGGGCAATCGATCGAAATGCACCGAAAACAAAAATACAATATAACTGATGTGTTGTTTCTGTAGATCTTAGAACAGATCTTGAAACATTCGCTCATCTAACACGAGCGATTGGTCCTGTTAACGCTCAACTTAAGGAGCGTTCCTATTCGCTATTTATTAAATATATAAGCGAGTGGTTCTTTTTGTTGTCTGGTGAAATTAATTGCTCTTTTTATTAAAAATCATACTGCTTATAAACTAACAGTGAGAATCTTAATTCTAGTCTAGTATTGATTGAGTCACTCAATGGTTCTTCTTAGTTTTAATTTCATTCATTTGTTTTTGTTGTTTCATATCTTAATACATGCACTATGTATTAATATCTCAGCATAATAGAAAGTATTTTCTTTTAGAATTTTATGGCATTGAGTAACTTTCATTTTTATTGAATTTTACTCAATATTAATAAAATACTGCTTTGGTTTAAAAATGTAATTATAAACCTTTCGTTCTAATTTTATTACATGGTGCAATTTGTTTACATTCACCGAACGACAACACTTGTTTATTAATTTGGTGGAATATTCATAAATGTTTAGTCACTTACTATTTTCATGAATGCTTGGTTTAATTATTACACAACAGACAGCCTAACACAACATTGAATGGATGGCTTGTTAAATCATAACATTTATGTTTTAGTTAAATCATATCATTTATGTTTACAAAAATTATGTGATTTTACTTTATTCTTGTTGTTTGGTTGTTTGGTTGTTTTGTAAAAAAATCATTCTTTGAAATTTGATTACTTTACTTATTTAAAAAAAAAATTGGATACTTTGTGAGTAGTGACTAAGTGCTTATTACTTATTAATTACAATTTGTGTTCATTGTAAAAAAAAATTTTTTTTTTTTTTATTTTTTTTTTTTTTTTTGAAATTTGAATACATTATTGGTAGTTATTAAATGACATACTTATTTGTTAGTGTTTAAATGACATAATAATTATACAAAAAAAATGTTACAAGTGATACTTGAATAATAAATCCCTTTTTTGTTTTTCTATACATATTATTCTTATTATAAATGTTTACAGTATTAACATTATTTATATTACAAAATATTTTTTTTTAAATTTTTGTTTTTGGTATTTTTTTAATAAATTTTTATGTACAGTTTTTTCTTTTCCATTTATTCTTATAGTTACATTTACATTGTTTATATCTATAATTTCATACGGTCCATTATATGGTCGTTGATTCTTTTTCCTAGTTTCTAATTTTACTAAAACTAAATCTCCTATGTTGAGATCTATCGTATTTACTTTGTTGTACGATTCTAAACTTCTATTCTTTTTCGTAATTTCAATCAGTTTTTTTTTAGCATTTTCTAATGAAGTTTTTAGCCTCATCTTTAATTCATTAGCATAATTGTCCAAGTTGTATACCCTATCATTATTCATAATCTGTTCACCTGGTAATGTAGGTATTTTACCAAAAATTAACTCATATGGAGAATAATTTGTATCTACATGTGGTGTGAGATTGTAAGCGAAAGAATAATAAGCTATCCAATCACTCCAGCTATCATTATTTACGAATGACAAGAAGTATTCATTCAATACCCTATGATTTCTTTCTATGGTACCCAAAGTTTCATGGTGGTATGGCGTAGACAATTTCTGCTCGATTGCATATTTCCTTCATTAGTTCATTTACAAACTCTGTTCCCCTATCAGATTTTAGAGTTTTAAAAATGCCATATTTTAATATCAAGTTTTCCATTAGGCTTTTCGCTACACTCTTAGCCTCTTTTGTTTCCATTGGGACTGCTATAACGTACTTAGTGAGTTCACACTGCATAGTCAAAATGTATCTGAAATTCCCTGAAGGACGTAATGGTCCAACTGTGTCGATAACTACAGTGTTAAAGCTATTTCCCGGTGTGTCTGTCACACATAATGGTTCCTTGGTGTGTCTTACTTGTTTGCTCCGTTGGCAAAGATCACACGTTGATACATAATTTCGTACCATTTTATTCATGTTTCTCCATAAATATTTCTGTCTCAATTTTATTAGTGTTTTCCTTATTCCGAAATGTCCTCCGCATGGTAATGATACAATTTAATTAATTTAATTTTCTCCTATTCTTCTGTTACTCTTTGAGGTTTGCTATATATGATAATTCTGACGTCATTTCCTTTACTCTTGTTTATTATCTCTTTTACTTTTTCTATATTTACTTTTTTAAATATTTCGTCGCCTTTTTCTAGTGCGAACATTAATCAATTTAATCTGCTTAAAACAGAAGGTAGTTTCTCCAACACATTACATATATAATCGGGATTATCGCTACATCTGATGGCCATTTGATTTAAAGCAAGATTTTTCTCAATTTTGAATTCTCTAGTCGATTGCTCCATTATAAACTTCAGCTTTACCGCAAGTTTTATATCATTCATTGATGTACACTCCCACATTTTAGTTGATCAGGCTCAGTAAGAACTGTATCATCGTTTACCTCAGTTTTATTTTCATTTCTTCTTTTAGTTTTCCTTTCATTATTTTCTTTAGTTTCATTTCTATTCTCCTCATTTTGTATCATTTTCCTTTTCATGTTTGTTGTTATCACCAGCGACTTTTTCACATTTTCTTCATTATTTTGAGGTATCATTTTCCTCAATACATCGGAATCTATTTGTATTCTAGATAGAGCATCTGCATTTGTGTTATTTTTTCCCTTTTTGTAAACTATCTGAAAATCGTAATCAGACAATTCTAATCGAATTCTAGTTAATTTGGAACGAGGATTTTTATGTGTAAATAATGCGATGAGTGGACGATGGTCGGTTACCACTATGAATTTTCTACCGAATAGGTAAGGTCTGAAGAATTGTATACCCCAGTGTATACTGACTTATTCCTTTCGTGTTTGTTCAATGATCGACTGGCATAAGATATTGATCTATCTTCTCCAATTTCTCCTTGGGATAACATAGCACCTAACGCAAAATCAGATGCGTCAGTTGTTAGGATAAATGGTCTTTCGAAATTTGGATACTGCAAAATGGGCGGACTCATTAGTCTATTTCTCAGTGTCTCAAACGCATTTTCACATTGTTCCGTCCATTCGAATTTTTTACCTTTTTTTTAATAATTTGTTCAAGCAATCGGCTATGTTGGCAAAATTTTCTATAAATCTTCTGTAGTAATTACAAAATGCTACAAATCTTCTAACATCGTCAGCATTTTTTGGTACAGGATATTTTCTTATCGATTCGAATTTTTCCGGATCTGGTTTTATGCCGTTTGGTGTTATTAAATGTCCAAGATATACCACTTCAGGTTTTAAAAAACAACATTTACTAGCGTTCAGCTTTAAATTGTATTTTCGTAATTTATCAAAAACCTTTATCAGATTAGTGTTATGGTGATTTAGACTACACCCAAAAACTATGATATCTACATAAAGAAAAGCTTCAGATTCCAAACCAGACAATGCTATTGTCAGCATGCGTTGAAAACTGTTGGATGATATTTTCAGACCGAAAGGTAGTCTTCTGTATTGGTAATGACCATTTGGAGTAGAAAAAGCTGCATAAGGACGTGCTTCATGGTCAAGTTCAATTTGATGAAAGGAACTATGTCCAATGTCGAAAAATACTTAACTCTACCCAATTTATCCAAAATGTCGTCTAAACGCGTTAAAGGAAATTTGTCATTTCATTTTCTGAAGTCGACAACTAATCGCCATTTTTTCAAATCTGTCTGTCCTTTCTTCGGCACTAATAAGAGTGGTGCGTTGTATGGACTTATCGATGGTTCAATAATATTATTCTCTAAAAGCTTCTGAACTTGAGAATTTATCTCTGTTGTTTGTGCTTGTGGTAATCTATAATTTTTGATGTATACTGGACTATTATCATTCAAATTGATTGTTTGTTTATAAAAATTATTGGTAGTTAACTCTTCGTCTTCCATGTGAAATATTGATTGATATTCCTTCAATATTTAGATAATCTCATCTCTGCTCTCATCATCCAAGTCATTTAATTCAAAATTTTCCAGTAATTTACTAAATCTTTGCTGTGTATAATGGTTTTCATTCTCCTTCTTGCCATATGAACAAATATGATAGCTTCTAAGTGGTCTAGTCTCCACTTCTAAGTTGTTTATTATAATTATATCGTCCGTTACATTTAGTAATTTGATGTGTTGATTGCCATTTTTAGGTATTATCGCATTTGCCAAAAATACACCTTTATCAATCTCCCTGTTCAGTACTACGGAGTCTTCCTCTAGTTTAATATCAAATGGTATTACTATTTCACTTCGATGTGGTATTTTCACTCTGTTAACTCTAAAAGTGTTATCATGTATTGGAATCACTATCATTTCATTATTAAAATTAAACGTTAACGCATAGCTATCATAATCTATATTGCATCTATATTTTGAAAGAAAATCTCTTCCTAGAATTCCATAAAAACGATAAAAACGGGAAAGTGTCCTTTACAAGCTGTATTTTCTGTGTTATAATATCATTTTCCATATTAATGTTTATATTCGTGGAACCCAGTGATTTAATAATCTCCTCTGATATTACTGTCAAGTTGCAATAGTCATCCTGGTTTATCTCATACTTCGTTAAAAATTTGTTCTTGCATAAGGAGACATCAGCCCCTGTGTCAATTAAAAATGTTAACTCCTTGTTTGTGTTTTCAACACTTAATCTCACGTAGTTTCTGAGTTTGGATGATATGCTGTACACTTTAATATTTTCTAATAGTTTAACCCGCTTGGAGACTGTATTTCCTCGGTCTCCGGGTTTTGTGCGTTTCCCTGAATTTGATGTACGTTACGATTTCTTGTACTGTTATTTGCATTCCTCAGATTATAATTGTGTCCGTTCTTATTGTTGCTATTATTGTTCACATAGCCATTATTTGTGCGCCTCCTATTGTTGTTATCTTTATTAGAGTTACTTGTATAGTTTCCATTGTTATTATTCTGGAATTTAGTACGACAGATATTTGCAAAATGATTCAGCTTTCCACAGTTGTGACATTTCGCACCTTCTGCGGGACATTTATAGCCATGTCGTCTGCCACAGTTCCTGCATTCAGATTGTCTGTTTGCTGTAGTGTTACGGGTCGCAGTATATTGAGCATTTTGATAAAATACTTGTTTCTGTTGCGTTCTTGAAGCAACTTTTTCAGCGATTTTTAACGCTTCTACAAATGTCGTTACCTGGCTTGCATCTATTGTAGCCATTATCTGTGGGTCTGTTATGCCGTTTACAAATGCATTGAAAGCAATTTTGCTGTTCGTATTTATTATGGCATTTCTATTTGCCTCTCCTTGCTCGGATATTTGTATTTCATTCAATTCAGTCACGAGTTTTTTAATTTTCATAGCAAAGCCCAGCAAATTATTGTCTCTCTGAATGATGCGCGTTAATTCGCTTAATACTGTATTTGATGATCCTGATGGTTTATACGACAATCTTAATAACTCTATCAAATCATCAATATACGTTGGTACAGAGGTTTGTTTTATTCTGTTCTGAACTTTTACGTCCAATCTCGATTTAAAAATAAAATTGAAAAATGAATTGGTTTTTTCAGTGGCCACAGTCACTGATACCATTTCCAAATTTGTTAAAAAATCTTGTAGTTCGCCAGTTTTACCCGAAAATTTCGGTACCAATTTGGTAATCAACGACAATTCATTCATATCTAAACTAGTCATGATTGATTCGTCATTATCTTTCTCTTAGAATGTTGTTCAGAATTTCCTCTTTAGTTCTTATAAAATTTTCCCAAGCTTCTTTACTATCTAATTCTTTTAAATCTGAGTCTTCTATATAACTTTTGAATTTTTCTTCTAATATCTGAATTTCTAAATGTTTTTCCTTTATTGTTTCTAAAGTGTATGTCCTCGACAATGACTTTTTGGCATTAATACTAATTTGCTCAAGAGTTTTCTGAAAGTCCATTTATGTCGTAAAAAGTCTCTGTTAACCGCAAAAGTTAATCTTATTTTCTTTTCTATTGTTTCCTATAGTTGTTAATTGCTAGAATGAAATCGACCATTTTCTATTCAAAACTATTGCCATTGGTGTTACTATTATTAAAAATATTACCCATACTATATATATTTGTCGTAAATTTTTCTGAATTCCATATTTGAAGTCTATACATATATCTTTACTAAACAATGACAAAAACGTATCTATAATGGCCTTTAAATCTTCTATTTGTTCTTGTCCTAAATATGCGAGTTTGTTTACTCTATACCAAACACTGTTGGTTATGTATATATTAAGTAAAATCCCTACTATGGACAAAATTATTAATAATATTGTAATAATAATAATTATTTTAAAAATATTCATATTAACTTAAAAATTTTCTTTTATTAATATTTTACTTATTATATTATAATATATATTATTTAAACTATTTTTCTTTTACAAATAATACATAAAAATATTGTGAGCTATTAATTCTGCTTCTTCAGCTGCGTATTTGTGTCTATAATTGCTTCAATTTCATTGATCTTCGACCAATATTTAGTTGCTAGATCCCACGGTGGAGGTGGCGATGAATTGACTACTCTTCTGTAGTTTGCCAATTCTCTTCGTTTCTTTACCAAAAATCCACCACGACGCTTTGGTGGTTTCACCTTTGGTATATTCAAGGGTTTCCCCATCTGTTCGGGTTCATTTCTCCGTAAATATTCTTCAATTGTTAATGGTCTGGGACCAATTTTATTATCATTCATTATTAAAAACAAGAAAACTTTCCTACATAAATTATTTTTCTTTTACCCTGTGCATGGGTGAAATCGCCTCAACACCCTAATAGGTTCTCACCACGAGCACACTATTTATACTGTTTTATGTTGTGGTTTTTTTATTTTTTTATAACTGCATGCCTGCTTGTGCTGCTTTTGGTGGTATCTGCTTCGGCTTGTTGTCTCTACTATAGCCTCCGATTGTCCCTTGGCCGGACAATCCCTCTAATTCCCGGCGTGAATTAGGATCCTTCCGAACTCAATCTAGGAGCTCTTCTTAAATACTGCTTCAAGGATATTAGGCTAGGATCGCCATGTGAGAATCTTAATTCTAGTCTAGTATTGAGTGACGTTTAAAAGTCACTCAATGGTTCTTCTTAGTTTTAATTTCATTCATTTGTTTTTGTTGTTTCATATATTAATACATACACTATGTATTAATATCCCAGAATAATAGAAAGTGTTTTCTTTTAGAATTTTAGGGCATTGAGTAACTTTCATTTTTATTGAATTTTACTCAATACTTATATTAATAAAATACCGCTTTGGTTTAAAAATGTAATTATAAACCTTTCGTTCTAATTTTATTACATGGTGCAATTTGTTTACATTCACCGAACGACAACACTTGTTTATTAATTTGGTGGAATATTCATACATGTTTAGTCACTTACTATTTTCATGAATGCTTGGTTTAATTATTACACAACAGACAGCCTAAAGCTGCGTTCACACTACGTGTTTTGCTCGTGTTTTTCTTATTTTTTTAGCACGTGTAATTTGTACACATAGTGTGAACCCTTTCAAACATTGTTTATGTACAACACATTTTGCAAGACATATGTAAAATTTTCAATTAGAGCAGGTTCTATTTTGGCAAGATAAACATATGAAAATACAACACTGCTTGTGGCGAAAGAAAAACAGAGTAATTTATAAAGATTAATATTGAGAGAAAAATAAATTGTTTAATATTAATTAACAATTAAAAAATATATAAAATATATAACTTTAATTTTAACAATAATTTTTTGTAAATTCACAAATTAAATCAGCTGTTGTTTACATTTAGAGGTTATGTCATACGGAAATACATATGTACGTTTGAACGCAAAAATTATGAATCGTATGTAAAACGGCAATTTTGACACACACACGGAATTACGTATGGATCGTAAAACTGAATTTACACATGGAAAATACACATAGTGTAAACACACCTTAATACAACATTGAATGGATGGCTTGTGTATGACACATACATACAGCACACTGAAAACAAATGTGATTGGGGCAGAGAGAAAAAAAAAATAAAAGAAATATTAATGGGTGTAAGATTACGACATAAATAAAATGTAGAACAGTGCAATGTGATATTGCGACAGAAAAATAAATGTAAAACAATGCAATGTGATATTGCAACATACTCGTGCCCGTTTAGAGTAATTTGATGAGGGCAAGACAGCTATAAAAAATAAATGACGAACTAAGTTGTTCGTCAAGTTGGGTGGTAGAATATTTATTTCTACAGAAATGAATGAAATGAATGACGAAATAATGTCCGCCATATTGGGTGGCAAGTCTTTCACAATGAAAGTGTGACATGCCTTAACTTATATATGTATAAGGGAAATAATATAAATATACATATATGGGTATATAATAAATGAATAACATAAAGGGGTCTAAATATAATATATGAATGTGAATATTCATTTACATATATTATTCATTTATAATATACGAACGTAGTATCTATATAAATAAATTAATATATATATATATATATAATATATGACAATAAATGTTCATTTATAATATGTTGTAGGTAACGTAGTTTAAATATACGTGGGTATATTATAAATGAATTAGATACATGAATTATATATGAATATATGAGCAAAGTCAAAATATATCTGTGGTCACAAGCGATAACCGCCTAAGTCGACTTAAGAACGATATGAGTTATGTGTGCTATAATATTCTACTAAAAGCGCTTTATATTTACGTGAAATCCCCATTTCTCTAACACTGTTTAATAAAAAGTTATTAATGAAAACATACTGACCTAAGTTGTAATGAAACCCCATTACATTTATATAAAAAGTAATTTTTCTCGAAAGCATGGTATTTGACTATTCGGGCTATCTTTGCTATCATGTTCTACTAAAAACGCTTTAATTTTACGTGAAATCCTCATTTCTCTAACACTGTTTATTAAAAAGTTATTAATGAAAACATACTGACCTAAGTCGTAATGAAGCCCCATTACATTTATATAAAAAGTTATTTTTCTCAAAAGCATGATTTTCGACTTAGGCGGTTAATGCTTGTGACCACAGATATATATATACAAATGATATGGCATATTTCCGAATATATATAAGCTGGTTGGAATATATTGATTGATAAATGTGGGGACCAATACGAGGGCCAACTACTATTGATGTCTTCAGCGCCGTTGGCGGATTATAGTGTTGTGTATGGGGGGTTGCGGTGTCGCAGTTAACCATTTTCGGGACCTTTTGATACCGTTCGTAGAGCCTTGATGGTCACTCCCCCTGACGCTCTAAACTGTAGGCGGTATTTACCTAGGCTGCGGCCATCTAGGATTGGGCATATGGCCAGGATATGGGGCATCAGCTGCTCCATTACGGCTAGGGAGATGCCATCCGCAGTAATGTCGGTGCTGGTAGTGGCCGAGGTGTTCTGATTTTGTCCTCGTACCCATCTCTCTACCGCATTTTGATCACCGGTGGATGTACAGCTGCTGGGTGCTGAGAGCGGGGGTACTTCAGATGCTGGAGCGGTGGATACATCGGCTGTATTGGGACGCTCCGATTCGAATAGTGTGGTTATGGCTTCGTGGAGGATGTCTGTAACCGGTGCAACTTTTGATGGAGGTTGTATGGCCGGGGTCGGGTTGGGGTTAGTAGATGTTGTTGTGGTGGCGGATGGTGATGCTGGTGATGACGTTGAGGATGATGATGCTGATGATGATGATGACGATGATGATGAGGATGATGATGATGATGGTGATGGTGATAAGGCGACGGTTGGCTGGAATACATTTGCTGGCTGTTCTGACATGCCACTGGTGCCCGCTTTCTCAGAGATGGACAGACTGTCAAAAGATTTTGTGGTCTCGTCCAATTCGCCTTGGTTGGGAGGTTTGGGTGTGGTGGCGGTAAGTCGGCCATGAAGATACGCTGGGGTAGTAGGTGTTTGTGACCGCGGGTTCCAAAGATAAGTATCCCCTTGGCTGGCATTGGAGGTAAGAGAAGCCCATAACATAGGTGGGGATTTCATGTGGAGGACGAGTGGCCCGAACCCTTCAATCGGTGGTGAGTTTCTCAAATCAGGTACCGGCTGGAAGAAAGGTATGCATATCACGATGTTCCGGCTGTTGGAGGTATGACCGGGGGTTTTTAGTTTCAGTGAGGTCTGCGGGGGTGTTGTTGCGGACCTCGCCTGGAGGCAGGACCAGAGCTGGATCATAGGAGCCATCTGGTAGGGTGAGGATGGCCATGAACGCTTCAAGGCTGGGGTTTCGCAGGTTGAGTGGCTGCACCACACAGCTCATGGCCGACTCCTGGTTTGGTCGCCTTTGTCGGGAAAAGCGGGGCAACTCACGGTCCAGGAGGATGGTGCGTCTCCCTCTAGCTTATTCTTCTAGTAGACGTTTGGAGGAATTTTTCTTTTGAAATTTGAAAGCGGTCGTCTGACATAATATATGATTGGGTGGTTATTCCGAGTTTGTTGATTGATTGCACGAATTCTATGGAAAATATAAAAGATGGGTTGATATTATATTAACTTTATAGAATTAGCTTTTCTGTTAAATTATTCTTTTAGATTTGAGTAACTAAGTTAGTTAGACATTTTCCACAAATGGTTTCAGCTCGCTAATGTGGGCTGTACGTATGTCGTTCTTTTCCCGGCCCACCAATTTGACAATAACCGGGGATGGCAGTGCTGTGATTGCAAAGGGTCCATCAAACTTTGGTGCCAATTTTGCCGCAAAATTTTTAGACGCCTTGGACAGTTGGTGCTGCTTGACGAATACCCGCTGTCCGACCGTGGGTTTCCATGGTCTTCGCCACAGATTATAATAACGCTTCTGATCTTGAGTCGTTCGGATGAGATTGCTTCGCACAATCTTAAAGACATCACGTAATTGTAGACCCTTTTCGGTGGGGTTCCACTTGTTGGTCCCGGTCCCACTGTAACTTCATCGTATAGCGCGCGCGGCAGCCTGGGTTCGCGTCTTTGGGTCAGGAAGGCGGGCGAATAACCGGTAGACTCGGATGCACCTGTGTTCATAGCCAACGAGATTTCTGGTAACAGGTCATCCCACATGGTGTGTTTGTTCTTGGTAAACTGTGATATCATCGTCTTGACGACCCGATTTGTTCTTTCTGTTGGGTTTTCTTGGGGAGTGTAAGGTGCCGTGAGTTGGTGATCGACCCCAAGACCTGGTAAGAAGGTTTTGAAGACTTTACTGGTGAACTGAAACCCATTGTCGGTTATGGCCATTTTGATTATGCCGAATCGTGCCAGGACTCGTTCCCGGAAAGCCTTAATTAGACCCTCGGCTGTGGCTTCCCGTTGGGGTATCAGTTCTGTCCATTTAGAAAAACGGTCGACTATAACCAGCAGCATGATGTTGCCTGTTTCGATCGGGGTAGTGGACCCGCGAAATCTAGGCAAATAGTGGCCCAGGATACCTCAAGTATCCTGGATAGCATTTCACTGACTGGCTTTTGTTGACAAGCTTTGTATTGTTGGCAGTATTGACAGCTCCGCACGTACCGGCTGACATTTCCGAACAACCCAGGCCAGTAATAACGATTACAGATTCGATTAATGGTTTTTCGAATGCCGAGATGTCCTGCGGTGGGGTCATCATGATTTTAAGCAATTCACAAAGCTGTTCATATAACAAAAAATAAATATAACAAAATGAATAAAATCAATATTATTAACGGGTTAAATAAAGTAATTACTATAGTAGGCATCGCGTTTAATGCCTATCAGCTGATTCTCCTGTCATCTGATTTTTCTCGATTGTTTTTACAACCTAAGTTGGCAATGCCACACAAAAAAGCTTTACTATCGATCTCGCTTCCACATATAGAAAAAATCATGCTGCCTCATTCTCGTTTTTTTTTTCGCACTCGCAACTCGAAACTCGCAGTTATGTGTTTAGGGCTTAAAGGCCGGTATACACGGTCAAAATGCTTAAAGCGGGATATAGACCCGTAGACCCCGTGTTACGTATAACAAAATAACAAGCATTTATAACAAATTATTGCTATTATCACAATCACAAGCTGAGTTTTAATACCTTTTATATTTTTATATCAAAACAAAAAATACGATATCATTGATGTTTTTAAATGTTTATCAATAGCAAAAATACTCACTATTTATTCAATTTTTATTGATTGTTTTTTATTCTGCCCTTGGTTGCAAACATGTTATATAGCTATTCGCTTGCACACATTATATTTTGTATATTTTATTTTTTAATCTCTTTCTCGCAGCTCTTGTATAAAATAAAAGAACTTTAATTTAACTGCGGGAATGCAGGCAAGGTACTCACCATCAATTCTTGCCTTCAAGTGTATTAAACCAATTACATATACGACTTCACCTTCTATGTATGTAATCAGCCCAATACAAATATTCCCTATCAATTAAATTAATTAGTAAGCTGCTGCCCAGCTAGCTTACCTTTGCTGTCTACGAAACCACAGGCCATCCAGTTGGGCCAGCTATGATAGCTGTCAAAAACGCAATCTCGAACCGTATGGTTTTGTTTACATTTATCGCTATTTTGAATTTTGCAAACGTCCGAAAGCGATTAAAAAAATAGAATATACAAAATATAATGTGTGCAAGTGAACAGCTATACAACATATTTTCAACCACTGATAGCATAAAAAAATAAAAACAATGGAAAAAAAAGTGAATTTAAACATTGAAAAAAAATTAATAAAATCATATTTTCGACAAATTAACATTTAATTTAGTAATCTATGGTATTTTCTTTTCAGAAATAAAAATTATAAAATGTGCATATTAAAACACAAAGCTTGTGATTGTTATAATACCAGTATTGTTGGTATAAATGCTGGTAAAATTTGCCAGTTACATTCACCACTACTCAACCCAGGGCCGAAAGGAAGGAATCAAAAATTACTATGGCTGAACAAACTATTGATCCAGTTGCTCGTAACGAGACAGGAAACTTTTTGTGGTGTTATTGCTTTGGATTGTGACTTGCGTGTCAGTGGTCCTCATCATAATTTGTCGTGTAATATTCCCATCACTTTGGGCACTATACAATTGGCTTCATAAATACAACATTAATTTGCTACTTTTTTTACACGCTTTTTGTTATAGACACCTAGCTGAAAAAGAACAAAAATTAGCCGCAACTAAAGCAACAAAATCTCAAATTGAACAATTATCTACAATTGAGAATGCTTCTATCAGGCTGCTGAACAGATTTAATTACAAAGCCAAGAAGGATATGATAAGCAGAACTTGCTAAGAAAACCCAAAAAATTAAAGAAGTTGAAAAGGTGACAGAAAATTTCAGTAGCATAAAAAATGATTTATTGCAACAATTGCAAGAACAAAAGGAGAAAAACCTTTAAGTTAATACCATATATAAACCTTATCAATTCATTGATATTCATGTATGCACTGCATTTGTTTTTAAACCTTTCGGTGACGATTATATAATTAAAGATATAAGCCAAAATCTTCCAGATTTCTTTGCTGCAATATATTTTTCTGCCTCTTCTGTTCTTACCAAAGCCCTAATACAATTTCAGTTGTAAGTACAAGATATGATAATCTTTGTTTATTAAGATATCTATATATATATATATATATTTTTTCAATTTGTGTTCTTACATATAGCTACAGGAAAAATTGTTGAGTAGAACAATCAAAGCAGCTGTTGGTGATAGTTTTTCGGATAAGGGAAAAAGATCAACAAGACTTACTGGCTTTAAATATGAATGTATCACTCCGTTTTGATGGATATAATTTACAGTCTGAAGCATTTGATACACAAAGTTTGTTAGGACATACTGTGAGCGTCAAAATAAAGTAAACAGCAATTTTTAATCTTTAAATTGTCTTATAACAAAATTATTACTGACTTAAGATAAAAAGTAATATTGCAGAGTTTAGTACTATACCATTTAGAGATTGACTACCATAAAAAATGAAATCAAATCAATTGGGAATATTGCACAAATCTCTCGAAAGTGAAAATGCATCAGATTTTACGCGTCAAAAAAAAGTAAGCAGTGGTAACCATTATTTACGCTTTTTTATATTTCGGGGAAGAACCTAAACTTTTTGTGACAAATGTGTAGTGATCACGTGTTCTACTTTACTAAAAATATAAAAGCAAATATTTTCACTATGGGAAAGCAGCTATCGGTTTATACTCCGAAAATATTTTAGATCAAAAAGAAAAATGTAAATCTTTGCGTGAAATTCGCGAAATTTTGGGTAGGAACCACTGCACAATAAAAAAAAGTAGTTGATGAATGCGCCAAAAACCATCAGGTTGAAGATTTAACGAGATCTGGACGCCCAAAGCAGCTTGGTTGTACTGAAGTTAGAGCTGTAGTAAGAGAAGTGAAGACATATTCAGCCTAAAATGCAGCTAAATTGTCAGAACACATAACGCAGACATCAGGCAAACCAGTAAGTTCAAGTACAGTAAGGAGATCGGTTCACAAAAATGGTCTACATGGAAGGATACCATGCAAGAAACCATACATATCCAAGACGAATCAGAGCAAGCTAATGAATTTCGATAAAAAGTAGAAAAATTAGGTTCTATCTTTGTGGGAAAGCATATTATATACAGATAAGAGGAAATTCGAAATTTTCGGCGCGAAAAAGCCTCCAAAAATATGGCATGCTAAGAATGAAACATGCAAAGAAAAGTGTGTTACCAAAACTGTTATATACAGTGGGGTTCAGTTATGTTTTAGGGCTATATGACGGGAACAGGTGTTGGTAACTACGTTTTTATTTACTCCACTATGACCCAAATAGATTACTTAGCCATTTTGAAGGACAATGTTGGCCCTAGCGTCGAGAAATAAGGCATGGCTGGAAATAGGATCTCCCAACAGGACAACGAGCTAAAGCTTACATCTAAAATTGTGAAAGAGTGGCTACTGTACCGGACTCCTAAGACACCTGATCAACCGTCGCAGTCCCCGGACCTTAACCCAATCGAGCACCTGTGGGAAAATCTTGACAGAAAAATAGGCTTTTTCAAGCAAGGGGACTTAAAGATGCCTCAAAAGAAAGAATGGAGCATAATCTCCCCTGATATAACAAAAAAAACTGTCGAGTCGCTGCCTAGAAGACTACATAAAGGGCTTAAGGCCAAATGAAAATAAACCAAAATTAAAAAATTTTAAAAGTTTACTTTTTGTATTGAAGTTCTGTTGCCTTTTCTTTGCTGTTTACTTTTTTTTGACGCGTAAAATTTGGTCATTTTCTAAATAAAGTGCATTTATTTCGGTTTTGTAATGCTTCTGTTTAATTTTTTTTATTGAGTTCAGCTATAATTAAATAATTCTTGAATTCCCTATATTTATTTAAGATTTTGTGTTAATTGCTTCATTTTAATAAAACTTTTAATACGAGGAACAAGTTGTTTACTTTATTTTGACGCTCACAGTATATGTAGATATAAATTTGTTGTGTAACTTTGTAAAATTTTAAGCAAATCCGAATCTGCCTTTTTCTATTACCAAAAATAACTTTGATTCTTTTTGCAGTAATTGGCTGAATTAGAGATGTTTGAATAAAGTATAAATAAATTCATACAAACTAACTACTCGTATAGAGAAACAACATTGCCTTGAAGTTTAGCTAGGAACTGTTACGAAGCACTAGTACGGTTGGACACCACTTATATTGCGATTACACATACCACCGGGCGTCACCTTGTTACAAACCGTTCGCACTGATGAGGATTCCGACTAGCTCGTATATATTCTCAGGAAGGTCCCAACCCTCTCACCAGGCGCGTGAACGTACACAAAATTAAAAAAAAAAGACAATATTAAACTGAAACCAAACTAAATACTCATTAACAACAAACCACACCATACCACAAGACAATACGGAGACAGATGTTATGCTCCTCGATTTGCCCACCCAACCTTGATCGAAATAACTCCACAAACATATTCATTTTCGACCACTGACACCACTTGACCTTCCCTCCTTTAACTTACCATTATTACCTCTAACCCTTTGAACAATTAAGCCAACATTATTTAATATTCAACTTTCATTTAATTAACATTATTATATATTTTTTTTTTTTTTCCAATATAAACTTAAACCTAACAATATTATTTCTTAACCTCTATTCACTTACATAATCCTAAAAAAAAATTGCAGAACAAATTTTTATTAAATATAATACACCCTTAACTTACGCTTGCTTTAAATACACTCTCTCTTCGATATAGAAATGTTCATGAAACTTTCATACATAAATAGTTATTAATACAATTTCATATTTATATATATTACCATACAAAACTTATTTAATCTTTCCTTTTTTTTTTCTTATATTTACCCTAGTTTCCTATCGACTAGCAAAAATCTGATCATTAATACATGATCATTAATATCTCTTTTTTACTTCACTTTTACTTTTAACTTTAAAATTTTTCAACACTCTTCACTCCCTAGGGCTCAAATCTCCTATAACTGCCAAATATGGACCGCACAAACTACCTTAATATCTGTCTGAAGGAGCTCCCTAAGATGATAAATTACTTCTGGCACTACCCAGATATTTATTTTACAACCAACCGCGTTGATGTGAACCCTAACTTCTGGTGTTCAAGTAAGTATAAAATTTTGATTTTTTTTTAATTTAACAGAATTTCAATTAAAGATTTATTTTTTTCAGATTTTTGCCGTTAACATGGGAATACACATGACTCACTACCTCACTTGTTTTTTTTTTTTGTTTTATATAATTTTAACCTTACTTAAACTTTCTATATATTTATTCTTAGTCTATATATATATATATGTGTATTTTTTTTTTATTTTAACATTTTTATACCATTAAAAGATTTTACTTGTAAACTTCACATTCAGCTCTTTTATATTCTTTTCACAGATTTGTTTTCATATATGTGCAATTTCAATCCAGAACTTTTACAAATTAGTCAAACTTAATTTCGTTTTCAAATATTTTACATAGTTCTCTTGATACACAACTATGTTCTAACTTGGTTTTACACACTGATAGCAGTGTTGTTGCTCTATGTGACTTTTTTGATCTTTTTGGTTGTTCGACTATACACGTAACAAAAATTACAATACAATAGCAGAGTACCTGACTATCCACGGGATTACCACACTTCTCTGGAGGATTCGGGAACACCGAAACACTCAGCACCTACTCCACTCGCTGTCGTTCTTATTTTTATCCGTTGCCCTCTTTCGAATAATATTTTGGGGTCACCGCCAGGTCTGTAACATCAAAGACATATTCTCCTATATTCACTATTTACGGTATAACCTCCACTACACTTACTTTTAATTTTTTTTTTCACCGTTTATTTTCACTCTTGATTATTTAAATCTCAACAACCGAGCCTTCACACTAGACTATACACAAGTAATAAACTTCGCCTTACAAATTTGACTATGCACAATACACGTTTGACTTCTTCAGTCAACATATAACTTTTGACTCTTATTAATTTATCCCTGCATCGACTTCGCTTGTTCTAAGTTGCTGTTTTTTCCATTATTCCAGATACTATATACTTCAACGTTACTTTTTTTTATACATTATATATTCTTACTTTAGCGCCACAATCTCCATCTTTTATTTTCTATATCATCCTATCTTTTGTTAACATCCCCGCCAAAACTCCATCTTTTATTTTGTAAATTAATTTGGCTCCATATAACTTATATTTCTTCGTCTTTTGAATTTTTCTTTCCTTGACACTATATTTTCTGCATGTTATCTAGAACCTTCCTTTTTGATAACCAAAGAAAATAAATATCTTCCTTTTCACTTCATCCCACATGTCCAAATCCTCCCTTTTCCACACCAAACTATCCTGTACAATACCAGGCGAGCATAAAAACTTGTAGGTTCATTCACTTTACATTATTTTAATATTTTTCAAATTATCCGCTACGATTTTACTACTAACTTTGTTTACCTTTTTTTTTTGTTTTATTTACTACAATACCCTATGGTCTTACACATTTTCCTCGCGTTGCCAATTATAATATCAGTTCGCCGTGCTATTCAATACACACTGGCAACTACATTTTTCTGTCATTGATAAAACCACACCACATACATATTGTAAGTATAAATTTTTCATTTGTATTTACATTCTCTTTTTTTCCTTTTCAGGTTTTCCGATGCACTTCTTTGGACTTTGGACAGGATGACTACATTCCGGGTAAGTATTTTATATCGGATACAACAAAGGTTGCAGCCTCTTTTATTTTACTAATGTTCTGTCTCTTCTATTTTCAGCTTTATTATCTCCTACATATTATCACCTACATACATACATATGTGTAAATCAACGCATTAACGCATTTAATTTTTTTCTATTTCCTTGCAGATTTACCTTCATTCTGGGCCAAATCATTGGATCAACGTTTCAGGTAAGTATTTAATACAAGGCAACGTATCGTCCCAATATTTTTTTTTACACTTTTTCACTAATTTTCCTTCTCTCTATTTTCAGGTTTAAACCCAAAAATGAGCATGATGGGGTAAACTGCGGTGTCGCTCTGCCGCATAATCCAGGTTTACCCACCAAAAATTAAATTTATAAGAACCAGGACATGGGGTAGGAGTAGGTTCGCTCCAGACAAGTGTTAGGAACCCCCTCCTTGACAAGTTAGGGAAATAAGAAAAATAAAAAAAATAAAATAACCACAACTAACAAAAAAAAACACTAACAAAAAAATGGCTCAAACGTGTTTGGGACTGGAGGTTTCGCCCGATCCTTGGGCGGAACATCCACTCCCTCATCATTGACATAGGGACTGGTTTTTTCGCCCGATCCATGGGTGGACAAAGCACTCGGAAACCCTTCGCGGCTCTTCCTTAAGGTTCCGCCACGCAAAATTTTTCTTTGCCATTGACTTAGAAAAATTTTGCGTGCCTATCCCACCGCAACAAAACTCCGGTTTATTTGGGTTCCACTCGAATAGAACGGTGTGCGGGTTACTTTAGCTGCTATGACCAGCCGCTCAACGTGGGGAACTCTCACACCCCGAGACTACGAGCTTCCCGTTCTACCTGAGTTAGCCGGGCAAAAACTTAGCACCAGGTAAGTTACAGTTCTAAAACGTGGGGAACTCCCACACCCTGACACAGAGTCTCATCCATATTTTCTCTTTTCAGCTACCTCATTATACACCTATACCATCACATCTTACTCTATACCGGAATCCTTATCAGAACCATCAATGAACAGCAACCGACTTTTGCATTTTTCCCAGGTAAGAAAAAGCATAGTGGCACCCCCTAGCTAATCCAATATTTATTATAATTATTTGTTTTTCTTGTAATTGGTTCCTGACCAATTGGGCACTAAAATGTGCTGATTAAACGAACGCCTACAAAAAACTTTTGAGGCCAAACCACTTTCCTCTTCACATTAATTCTTACATTCTAAATCTCAAATTAATTTCAGCTCTTCTGCTAATTCGGGTAACGCCTCTACACTCCTACTGGATCATCTTCGCCGTTCATTATCCGATGGACTAATCTCTACAATACTTTTATTTATAAAAGATTTAGAGATCCCATAAAGATCCTTATGATGTTAGTTCTCTATACATCAGTTTTACGGGAAGTAATCTACACTTTACTGTAACCTAAAAAATTTTACTTTGTGTCACCTTTATTTCTTTCCCAGGTTTTCCGGACCATATTTTTCTAAAAAAAAACTGGACAACACAGGACAAGAATCTTATCCTATTATTGCACTAAACCTCAACCAAAAAAAACTGTAAAAATTTCACATCACTAATTTGGTCATTTTCTTCCTAAAACTAATTGCACGAGAGATGGTATATGGATACTGTTATCATAAGGTAAGTATAATTGGTGGTATAATTATGTATTATTAGGTCTTTATGTCAGGTTCTACGGTCGCATATTTTTATCACAGATTTTTAAATTTAAATTGCACTATAAGATTGCTTTATTACACATTAGGACATACACGAAAAAGTATAATTACCTTCTAGATTGTAAAAATCTCCAAAATAATTAAAAGTTTCTTATATCCTAATATTGCACATATTCATTAAGTAAACTTAACTTTCTAAATGTCGTAATCTTCATAGCCAATTTAAACTTTTATATCTTTGACGTGATAAATGCCTATTGTTTTTCCCTGTAGCGTTTCTAACTCATACATGTTGTTACCTACAGGTTGGACCACTCTACATTTCAAAAACTTTTTGCAAAATTTTGCGTTTATATTTTTTTCAAAATTACTCGATATCATGTTTCTGCGGTAAACTTCTTGGCCTGGGGTAAATGTTACAACCCTTGCTCGCTTGTTGTATCTTTCGGCACTCTTTTCGTAAGCTTTTGTCATATTTTCTTTAATCTTTTTTCGTATCATCTCTAATTTATCCTGTGGCTTTAGATTTAATACTTCGTGATCGGTTAACGACTGTAATTTTCTACCCAATTTATAATCGGCACCGCTGGTATACATGTGAAAACCAAAAAGTGCAAAAAATGGTGTAACCCCAGTCGCGGTGTGTACGGAATTTCTAAGCGCACATTCAATTTCTGATAAGTACAAGTCCCAATCTCTATGGTCTTGGTCCAGATATGCTCTAATCGCTGCTAACACCGACTGATTCACGCGTTCAGACGCATTTGATTGCCGTTTTTAAATGTTGGATTTTATAAGTTTTTAATAGATTCTCAAAACTTTTTGCAACAAACTGTGAACCATTGTCGCTGTGTATTATTTCAGGGACTCCGAATTTATGAAAAATTTCTCGAACCAAAAATTCACTTACATTGTGAGTAGTTGCCTCTTTCATCGCTTTTAAAAAGGTAAATTTTGAAAAATGATCGACCACAATAAAGATATAACAGTTTCCATGTTTTGATCGTGGATATTTTCCCAAAAAATCTATATATAGTTTTTGGAATGGCCGATCAGTGATAACTTGATTGCCTATCTCCGGTCTTAGGTTTTGATTGCATGATTTAGTCTCCTTACATGTTTGACAGTTGTCTATGAACATTTTCACCTGGGCCGTCATCTTAGGCCAGTAGAAGAACCGTCTTAATTTTTCTAGGGTTTTTGCCACCCCACCGTGGGCTGATATTAAAGTTGAGTGAGCTTTCTCTATCACTGGTTGTGTAATATTAGGTGGTATCCAAAGTTTCCATGGGCATTCATCTGCGTTGTTCCTATCGAAAGACATCTTCTTATAAACTAATTCGTTTTCTAATTTAATATCCGGTAACAGGTGTTGGTTTTCTTTAACGTTGTTTTTAAGGGCGCAATATTCTTCACTTTCAAATTCAGTGGTTTCGAAATCAAACAAATCTTCCATGTTGATTTCATCAGCGTTGACTTCTCCGGGTAACCTTGACAACATATCTGCAACTATATTTTCAGATCCTTTCCTGTGTTGTATTTCAAAGTCAAATGCCTGTAACTGCAGCGACCACCGTGCTAGTCTACCACTCAAATCTTTTAAAGACATAAGCCATTTAAGGCTTGCGTGGTCTGTCACTATGGTAAATGGCATCATCTCCACGTAAGGACGAAATTTTTTCACTGCCATAACTGCTGCCAAGCACTCTTTCTCGGTCACGCTGTAATTTTTCTGGCACGCATTGAGTTTTTGTGAATAGAAGGCGATCGGTTGTTCATCATTATCGTCGTTGATTTGATACAACACGGCACCAATACCATAATCACACGCATCGCATTGTATCCAGAACCGTCTTGAAAAATCAGCATGACGCAAAACGGGTGCTGATGTAAGTGCGATTTTTAAATTCTCGAATGCTGAAATTGCCTCAGGTGTCATCGTAAATTTTTTTGTCTTTTTAAGCGTATCCGTGAGTGGAGCTGAGATTGTCGCGAAGTCCTTAATAAACCGACGATACCAGCCGGCTGTACCCAAAAAACTCCGGACATCACGTGGTGTCTTCGGTATTTTAATAGCTCGTATCGCTTGAATTTTTTCGGGATCGGTTTTAAGCATCCCACCGCCAACAATAAAACCAAGATATTTTAATTGTTTGAAACAAAATTGTGATTTTTCTAAACCAATTGTTAAATTGGCTTTCTTTAGGCATTGAGCTACTTCTTTTAAGAGTTGTAAATGTTTTTCAAACGTTTCTGATATAATCAACAGGTCGTCAAGGTAAACGAAAACATTACCCTTCAGTTTTTGTGGAACTACTTTGTCCATCAATCTACAAAGTCTTTGGGCAGCGTTGCATAACCCGAAAGGCATGACGCGAAATTGGTAGAGTGGCCGACCTGCTACTGTAAATGCGGTGTACGGTTTGCTCTCCTCATCCAGCTCTATCTGCCAAAAAGCAAATTTTAAATCAACGCTACTTATATAATATGTTTCGTCGATTCTACTTATAATGCCATCGATGTTTTGTAAGGGATATGCATCTTTGACGATCACCTTATTCAATTTTCTAGCATCGAGACAAAACCTGTTTTTGTTGGGTTTACGCACCACTGTAGTTCTACTACTCCATGGACTTTCACTCTCTTCAATTACTTTCAAATCTAGCATCCTATCTATATCTTTATACACTATTTCCTGTACTGCAGGTGAAATTGGATAATACCTATCCTTTACCGGTTCGGCACCTTCTATCAATTTGATACTATGTTTTTCTAAAGACGTGCATCCTAAACCTACTTTTTCAAACGCTGGAAATATACTTATAATTGAATCTAATTGTTGTTGTTGTTCTCGTGTCAAAATGTGCGGATGTGATTTATGATCTTCGACCTTATAATTTTCCTGTAATTTTTCCATATCTAATTCAGCTGCTCCGATGATATCGGGGGCTAATTCGAAAATCCTCCAAAAGTCTATGCCTAAGTATGCTTCCTGTTCTAGTTCGGGACACAAATACAACTCCATGACGTTTATCTTATTCTCGAACATAACTTCTATCAAAACTTTTCCTAATAACCTATGTTTTTGTCCTGCTGCTGTTGTTACCACCGAAAATATTGGCACAATTTCACTTCCTATACTTTCTATGAGCTCTCTACAACCTTTACCTAGAAGACTAACAGATGCACCTGTATCGAGAAGACCTTTAATGGGTACATCTCCGATAAAAATTTTTGCATACGCTCGAGGGTCTGCCTTGCTTTTATTCACTGACTTGATGGTCTCAATAACCAGTCTTCTAGTATGCCTTCTAGCAGCAAATTTGGCTCTCAACTTTTTGATCCTGTTGGATATTGGCCTTCTGATGGTGACAGCTTCATTAAAAATTACGTTTCGAACTTTTTCATAATTGGATCTTCTTTCTTCTAGCGAATAAGTATGTTTTAATTTTGGATTAAATTTATTAAATGATTTTGTTATTTTTACTAAATTGGTATAATTTTTATTTTTTTCTAGCGGTGATTTGTGTGCGGGTTCACATTGGCACGATGGTTCCCCGCGGCTACCTCGCTCCTCTGAAAATTTCGAGCTTTACAATTGGCGCAATTCGGAGCTATAACGTCTGGTTTCCCACAACGATAGCAAAATAAAGCTCGATCGACTGCGGGACACTCCATGAAACCATGACCTTCTTGTCGGCAGTTCCAGCATACCAGTGGATTACGTCTCGGTCGCATCTCATTATTATCGACCCGAATCGCCGCCAATTCATCGTAATTCTCTTCCGTATACTCGGGTGACTCTTCTGGTTTCTCGACGAGTTCATTCACCTGTTTAGTAGTCCTGCTATTCACCATCTGCGAAAACGGACGGATATCCTTTCGTAGAAATGTTTTTTCTGCTTCAATACACTCGATTCTAAGCTGCTCTACGGACGAAATTGACATTGGGTAAACTAATTTCCCTATACTCTCCCTCAAATTTCTTTTAACCATTTTTATCATCTCGTATTCTGGCATGGGCATACCGAGTCGTGATCTCAAAGTATTCATGGTATGGAAAAACGCGTCGATGGATTCGCCGGGCAACTGCTTCCTTTCGACCATATCCCTCATCAGCTCGAAACTGGATCTTGTCGATTGATACTGCTGCATCAACGCCATTTTTAACGTGGGCCATTTACCCGCAGATGTGACATCATTAGCTTGGGCCAGAAGCCAGTACCATTTTTTGGCCTCCCCAACTACTAGTAAATGAAAATCTCGCAATACTTCAATCCATGGGATCCCATATTGTCTTTGGAGTGTTTCCAGTCGAAAAATGAAATCTTCGACCGCAAGATGACTGGTATTCCCATTGAATTGCAACCCCCATTTGTCGACACGAATTTTTATTTGTTCTGAATTTACAGCGATATCCCCGCAAGCTGATGAACTTCTGGATGACTGATCGGATGGCAGGTTTACCCCGGATATATCCATGGGCGCTGTTCTTTGGCACGATGGTCTTGAACCGCTCGGTAAGTCGCTATTTGCTAATCTTATATTCTCTTGTTGGGTGTGCTGTACTACCAAACTTAGGCGGCTAACCGTCTCGGTTATTTCGGCCATTGCCCTCCTTATATCCGACAATTGAGGACCTACTCCCTGCTCTATCATCCTCATGACCTCAATCTGCCTTGTACCTATATCGTCGGTGACTACCCTCTGTTGTCCACTATACGAGCTACTCTGAGCTGACCTATCACTTGGCAACGTTCCCTGCGGATTATGGTGGTTACCACTCATTATCGTCGCCGACCTATCTTCTATTTGGGGTTCTACGTTCTCTTCACGGGACATTTCGATATGTCTATGTGCCTTTGGTAATGGGAGTTTTGGCGTATTTGGTTTCTGAACCTTTTCAGCTACTTGGGGTGTTGATCGGTTTAAATCAAATTTTACCTGACGGCTTCGTTTCCTCGATCTAGTCTCGTGAGGATTATCATTCATCCCACTATATAAAAAAAAAGGTTATCGACCTCTATAACCTACCCAAACCACGCAGTTCACTATAAATCAAAAAAAAATTACTTATAGATTAAAAAAAAACAAAACTCTACAATTATTTCCTAAACTTTTTCACTCTCAGTATTAGAATATATAATAATTCACTAATCCTTACACCTTAGATGCACTAAAAGCTAATTATAATCACTTAAGATTTACTACCTTAGATTTTATAACTAACACAAAAAAAAAGATCAACGATCCTATTACTATTTTCTAACGACTAATTCCAAAAAAAAAGTATACAAAGGAAACTAAATAATATTTTTGTATTAAATGATTCGACAATCACTTTATAACCTAACCCTAATAATGACGAACACGACTCTACAAAATTTAAAATTCTATAATAATTTGGAATTTCAAGAAAATGTTTAGCACCTTCTATAAAATAAAAATGTCGCAATATAGCTATTTTCTTTCTTGAATCGCAAGAAAAAATTTTCTTAAATTCTATTTTTATTTTACGCCTCCTTCGCAATATTAAAATACTTAACCCGGATTTTAATTGATTAAATCGTATAAATAAAACTGTATTATTATATAGCTGCTTTATTTTAATTTTTAACCTTTGTTTTGCCGGTAAACTTTTTAATATTTTTGGGTTCGGTAATAATGGGGTTAAAGGAGGTCAAAGCGGATCAATTTTCATAACTTTCTTCACAGAAAAATGTCGTGTGGTATAGTGCTTAATCATTTATTTCTTTTACTCTACATTTTTTTATTTTTTTTACATTTGAAACTTCACAGTATTACCTATCGTACTTCAACTTTTGCCCTCGACTAAAGTGAGATTACGATAGGTTTTAAGTAATGTTCGACACTACTAACCTCGAGAATAACACACTCACGAGAGGCTGTTGAACATATACTTAACTTTTAATACTACATATAAACTGAATCTACTATAAAAACATACAAACACAAAGAACAAAATCACCATACAATCAGATATTTTCCATTATGATCTGAGCTATAGTGCTTCAATTCTTTTTTAGTGCTGTTCGAACTTCTCGTTTCCTCTAATCTTCAAAATATTGAGATTTATACATCTACTTGAAAATTAATTAACAGTGGCTATAAACATCAAAATCTCTCTTTTTAGAAAAAAAAAACGCGATTATTCGTTGGGCTATTTCTTTATAAGCTATTGGGCTATTTCTTCATGTGTAGTTAATTTACATGACCTCTCCTTCATAAATTAGAAACTTTTCTATACAAAAACTAATTTACTACATTTAAAATTTGGGCGCCATTTATGGCGATTAAACATCACCTTTGGGTCCTATTCATGTTACGAAAAGTTATTCCTAATTTATGCCATTCCATTGGGCGCCATTTATGTAACGAAGCACTAGTACGGTTGGACACCACTTATGTTGCGATTACACATACCACCGGGCGTCACCTTGTTACAAACCGTTCGCACTGATGAGGATTCCGACTAGCTCGTATATATTCTCAGGAAGGTCCCAACCCTCTCACCAGGCGCGTGAACGTACACAAAATTAAAAAAAAAAGACAATATTAAACTGAAACCAAACTAAATACTCATTAACAACAAACCACACCATACCACAAGACAATACGGAGACAGATGTTATGCTCCTCGATTTGCCCACCCAACCTTGATCGAAATAACTCCACAAACATATTCATTTTCGACCCCTGACACCACTTGACCTTCCCTCCTTTAACTTACCATTATTACCTCTAACCCTTTGAACAATTAAGCCAACATTATTTAATATTCAACTTTCATTTAATTAACATTATTATATATATTTTTTTTTTCCAATATAAACTTAAACCTAACAATATTATTTCTTAACCTCTATTCACTTACATAATCCTAAAAAAAATTGCAGAACAAATTTTTATTAAATATAATACACCCTTAACTTACGCTTCCTTTAAATACACTCTCTCTTCGATATAGAAATGTTCATGAAACTTTCATACATAAATAGTTATTAATACAATTTCATATTTATATATATTACCATACAAAACTTATTTAATCTTTCTTTTTTTTTTCTTATATTTACCCTAGTTTCCTATCGACTAGCAAAAATCTGATCATTAATACATGATCATTAATATCTCTTTTTTACTTGACTTTTACTTTTAACTTTAAAATTTTTCAACACTCTTCACTCCCTAGGGCTCAAATCTCCTATAACTGCCAAATATGGACCGCACAAACTACCTTAATATCTGTCTGAAGGAGCTCCCTAAGATGATAAATTACTTCTGGCACTACCCAGATATTTATTTTACAACCAACCGCGTTGATGTGAACCCTAACTTCTGGTGTTCAAGTAAGTATAAAATTTTGATTTTTTTTTAATTTAACAGAATTTCAATTAAAGATTTATTTTTTTCAGATTTTTGCCGTTAACATGGGAATACACATGACTCACTACCTCACTTGTTTTTTTTTGTTTTATATAATTTTAACCTTACTTAAACTTTCTATATATTTATTCTTAGTCTATATATATATATATGTGTATTTTTTTTTTATTTTAACATTTTTATACCATTAAAAGATTTTACTTGTAAACTTCACATTCAGCTCTTTTATATTCTTTTCACAGATTTGTTTTCATATATGTGCAATTTCAATCCAGAACTTTTACAAATTAGTCAAACTTAATTTCGTTTTCAAATATTTTACATAGTTCTCTTGATACACAACTATGTTCTAACTTGGTTTTACACACTGATAGCAGTGTTGTTGCTCTATGTGACTTTTTTGATCTTTTTGGTTGTTCGACTATACACGTAACAAAAATTACAATACAATAGCAGAGTACCTGACTATCCACGGGATTACCACACTTCTCTGGAGGATTCGGGAACACCGGAACACTCAGCACCTACTCCACTCGCTGTCGTTCTTATTTTTATCCGTTGCCCTCTTTCGAATAATATTTTGGGGTCACCGCCAGGTCTGTAACATCAAAGACATATTCTCCTATATTCACTATTTACGGTATAACCTCCACTACACTTACTTTTAATTTTTTTTTTTCACTGTTTATTTTCACTCTTGATTATTTAAATCTCAACAACCGAGCCTTCACACTAGACTATACACAAGTAATAAACTTCGTCTTACAAATTTGACTATGCACAATACACGTTTGACTTCTTCAGTCAACATATAACTTCTGACTCTTATTAATTTATCCCTGCATCGACTTCGCTTGTTCTAAGTTGCTGTTTTTTTCCACTATTCCAGATACTATATACTTCAACGTTACTTTTTTTTATACATTATATATTCTTACTTTAGCGCCACAATCTCCATCTTTTATTTTCTATATCATCCTATCTTTTGTTAACATCCCCGCCAAAACTCCATCTTTTATTTTGTAAATTAATTTGGCTCCATATAACTTATATTTCTTCGTCTTTTGAATTTTTCTTTCCTTGACACTATATTTTCTGCATGTTATCTAGAACCTTCCTTTTTGATAACCAAAGAAAATAAATATCTTCCTTTTCACTTCATCCCACATGTCCAAATCCTCCCTTTTCCACACCAAACTATCCTGTACAATACCAGGCGAGCATAAAAACTTGTAGGTTCATTCACTTTACATTATTTTAATATTTTTCAAATTATCCGCTACGATTTTACTACTAACTTTGTTTACCTTTTTTTTTTTGTTTTATTTACTACAATACCCTATGGTCTTACACATTTTTCTCGCGTTGCCAATTATAATATCAGTTCGCCGTGCTATTCAATACACACTGGCAACTACATTTTTCTGTCATTGATAAAACCACACCACATACATATTGTAAGTATAAATTTTTCATTTGTATTTACATTCTCTTTTTTTCCTTTTCAGGTTTTCCGATGCACTTCTTTGGACTTTGGACAGGATGACTACATTCCGGGTAAGTATTTTATATCGGATACAACAAAGGTTGTATTTTTATTTTACTAATGTTCTGTCTCTTCTATTTTCAGCTTTATTATCTCCCACATATTATCACCTACATACATACATATGTGTAAATCAACGCATTAATGCATTTAATTTTTTTCTATTTCCTTGCAGATTTACCTTCATTCTGGGCCAAATCATTGGATCAACGTTTCAGGTAAGTATTTAATACAAGGCAACGTATCGTCCCAATATTTTTTTTTACACTTTTTCACTAATTTTCCTTCTCTCTATTTTCAGGTTTAAACCCAAAAATGAGCATGATGGGGTAAACTGCGGTGTCGCTCTGCCGCATAATCCAGGTTTACCCACCAAAAATTAAATTTATAAGAACCAGGACATGGGGTAGGAGTAGGTTCGCTCCAGACAAGTGTTAGGAACCCCCTCCTTGACAAGTTAGGGAAATAAGAAAAATAAAAAAAATAAAATAACCACAACTAACAAAAAAAAAACACTAAAAAAAATACTAACAAAAAAATGGCTCAAACGTGTTTGGGACTGGAGGTTTCGCCCGATCCTTGGGCGGAACATCCACTCCCTCATCATTGACATAGGGACTGGTTTTTTCGCCCGATCCATGGGTGGACAAAGCACTCTCGGAAACCCTTCGCGGCTCTTCCTTAAGGTTCCGCCGCGCAAAATTTTTCTTTGCCATCGACTTTTGCGTGCCTATCCCACCGCAACAGAACTTTGTTGTAAATCGACTACCTTATTGAAAAAATTATTATTGTAAAAGTTAATAAAAACTAATATCACTCTCATTGAAATCCATAGCGATGTCCGTCTGTTTGTTGAAATCACGCTCATTCACAAAATAAAACTGGGTAAACTTATGATAATAATATTTGTCATTATTTCGAGCAGGTTGCTATTGAAAATGGGTAAATTGGGTATCATTGTACCAAGATGTGGACTAAAATATATAGAGATACCTTTGAAACTGTTAAAAAATTCAGTGTGTTGTAATAATTTAGTAATAAATTTTTCAATTTTTACTTTTTCAAATATGTTTAGATTTGTTATCAAAAGTGCAATAAGTAATGTAAAAGCCAGGTGATGGGTATCACAGATTCGGCATTGCCCAATTTAACACAATTTATTTTTGGTTACCTCTCTTGTTACTTTTCATAGAACCATTGCATTTTAATAAAGAAACTCTATATTAACTTTTATAAAAGATGTTGTTCAACACGCTGTTTTGCATGTAGTAAATGTATATCTTCACGATATGTAGTTCTTCACAATATCGAATGAATGAACTATTAACTTTTGTTTTTAATTCACAAATGTTTATTTATTTATCTCAATTAATTTTTCTTAAATATTTCTTTTTTAAAATTACAATTTATTTCTTATTTAACAGACGGACTGGACTGGTAGATGACTCTTTTTTTGCTCGTAGAAAAAACAACAATAAATCCGATAGTAAAGCAACAGTAATGAAAATTGTTTTTATGTTACAACCTACAGTCAATGTTGTCAATATGTTCATTAACAATTCTTTGCGATACATGTAACATTGAGATATGAGTTGCCAATTTTTTACACTTGAAGAATTTATGTTACATTATGATTAGACGATACACCGCCCCCTTTGCAAGGCTGTGAGTTGTCATCAGGCTGCGAATTATCTATCGGGAGCGGAGCCAATTTGTGGATTGGGCGCATATATATACCGTTTTTTGTTTGGACGCTGGCTACCCTTATTTTTCCATCTCCGCTGATCTCTACTTCGATTACTTTGCCGATTAACCACTTATGAGGTGGAAGATTGTCCTCGTGGACGATGACGACGTCTCCTACGCTGAGGTTGGCTTCCTCTTGGGTCCACTTGACGCAATGTTGCAGCTATCGGACATAGTCCCGCTGCTACACATCCCAAAAGTGTGCCTTGAGCGATGACAGCAGCCGAAACCGCTTCAAGGAGCCTGCCGTGTTGCCTCGTCCTTCGACTTCTGGCAGCGCTTTGAGCGATGACCCGATTAGCAAGTGCCCTGGTGTTATAGCCTCTTCGTCGTTGGGATCTTCTGTTAATGCTACTATTGGTCGTGAGTTGAGGACTGCCTCTACGTCTACGAGTATTGTTGTGAGCTCTTCGAACGTTAAATTCGCTCTGGCTACCGTTCGAAGCAATAGTGACTTCGCATATTTCACCGCTGCTTCCCACAACCCTCCGAAGTGCGGCGCTCGTGGAGGGAAGAACCGGAACTCTACTCCCTTCTCTGCTGTTGCCTGTTGCAGTTGTATTTTGTCCTTCTCGGTCCACAGTCTGGCGGTCCCGACGAAATTTGTGGCGTTGTCGCACCAGATTGTTTTGGGATGGCACCTTCTGCCCACGAACCTATTCAGAGTAGAAAGAAAAGTGTCAGTTTTTAAATCTGATAACGCTTCCAAATGAACAGCTTTCGACGCAAAACACACAAATACTGCTATATAAATTTTAACCGGAGGCTTGCCCTTTATTCTTAATGTAGTATATACTGGGCCACACAAATCAACCCCACATACCCAAAATGGACGACAACCAGTTATTCTGTCGCGAGGCAAATCAGACATTATTTGTGAAGCTAATTTTGGCTTAAAATAAAAACATAATATGCAATTGTTAACCGTTTTCCGTGCTACTTGACGAGCGTTAACCACCCAAAGTTTCTCACGAGAAAGCTTAAGTAATACTTTGGATCCCGCATGATAGTTCGATCTATGCAAATTAGAAAAGTATGTTTCAACAAAACGTGAAGATCGTTTTAAAAGCAGCGGAAATTTGGAAACGTAAGGAAGCAAAGAATTGCTTAAACGACCTCCGACACGAAATAACACAACGTTCATTTTATCTATACAATATCGCTGGATGAACGGGTTCAATTTTTGAATTTTATTCTGTTTAGGTAAAGAGGACTTTGACAAAATTCGTATTTCCTCTTTAAATTCAATGTTTTGAATTACCCCTAAAATTTTCAAAAAGGAAAAATCTAACTCTTTAACACTCAACGACTCCATTATTTTACCAATTTTATCATTAGTACGATACTTATTCCTCAGACTTCTCAAAAATCTTAATATGTATGTGACTATTCGGATGATCTTTCTATGTGATGAAATATCCTCGGCTATTTTCCAGATTCGGTTTTCTAATTCCTTTCCTTTAATTTTCTCCAAGTTTGATGCTAGCATTTCTGTGCTTAACAGCGAAACTTTTGCCATATTCTTTTCTTTATTTTTCTTCTTTTCTAGCGCAAGAGATTCAGGTGAGAGTTCGAAGTGGGTGCTCTTTGGCCACTTTTCCGAATTATATTTAAGAAAATTTGGACCTGAAAACCAAATCGAATTTTTAATTTCGTCTACATCGCATCCACGCGATACTATATCAGCTGGATTATGAGCCGTGGGAACATATCGCCAAATTGCATCTGAAGATTTCTCCTGAATCTCTGAAACACGATTACCTACAAATGTATGTAGTGCAGTATGTCATGCACCCAATGAAGCACTATTTCTGAATCACTCCAAAACGTTCGTTTTTCAATTTTAAACTTAGAGAGTTTTGATTTAACCACAGTCCATAACTTTACTAACAAATGTGCTGCGCACAACTCTAACCGTGGTAAAGTCTTAACTTTTTTAGATGGTGCTACTTTAGACTTTGCTACTAACAATCGTGTTGTTATACCCTCTTCATTTTCACTTCGTATATATAAACAACATCCATATGCATGCATTGATGCGTCAGCAAACCCATGTACCTGTACATTAGTACCTAGTATAGTACCAACGAACCGAGGTATAACAATGGAGTCTATTTGGGAAATAACTCTTTTAAAAATTTGCCATGTCGTCTCTAAGTTCTGAGGAATTGACTCATCCCAATCCAGATTATTCTCCCATATTTCCTGTAAGAGAATTTTTGCCTTTACAATAATTGGAGCTAGTAAGCCAAGGGGATCAAAGAGCCGAGATGATATTGATAAAATATTTCGCTTTGTAGCAGCAAGATTTCCAAAATTATCTTTCAATTGAAAGCATAACACATCATCTTCTGGTTTCCATGTGATCCCCAAAAAATCAATTGAAATTTGCGATCGTCTTTGTGGACTCTAATTTGTCTATACATTTTAGTTATGTCAGCTGTGATAGCAAACTTATTTAACCTAAATCTTAAAAGTGTTGAGAACAAATCTTCTTGTATAGTTGGACCAACCATTAGAGTCTCATTGAGTGATATTTGAGTTGATGTCTTACTCGAAGCGTCGAATACAACTCTCAATTTTGTAGTGGTACTTTTGGCTCTGATTATGCATTGATGCGGAATGAAATAATGAGGCGAACTTAGAATTATATTATCTGCAAGTGACACGTGGCCAAGGTTTATATATTCTTTCATAAAATTTAAGTACATTTCCTTCATTTCAGGATTCTTCGAAATCTTTCGTTCGAGAGAGAGTAATCTACGTTTCGCTATTTCATATGAATTACCTAAAATCGTTGGTTCTGTTTTAAAAGGTAACTGAACTTCAAATCTGCCATCTTCAATTCGACGTGTAGTTTTTTCAAAATGAATTTCACAAAGCCTGTGCTCATCTGTTAATTTTGAACACATTGGCACTTGTTCCAGTTCCCAAAATCTCTGTACTGTTTCATTGAGCGAATCTAAATTAATTGCTTCACTACTAGCTATAACTTGGCACAATTGTAAACGTGGATTAGATCTGGTCTCGCATTTTCCTGATACAATCCAACCTAGCAGGGTTTTTTGCAAAGTGGGCAACGATGGACCTAGCTTTATAAGAATATATATTTTCTGTGGTTTATTAAAATGGGTATCTGCTAATACTACATTAGCAGGAATTCCTAAACTATTTTTATTAATTTGTTCAATTGGCTGTTTTCCAGTTATTGATTTTATTACATAGAATTGTGCTACGAATTCAAATTCATTTACGCACGATTTGACGTATGTACTTAGACTATGTTTTATCATTCGATTGCTTTTTCCAATACCAACTATATTTATAGCGGTTTCAATTCGCTTTAGCTATTTCCTGAGCTATTTCCTCTGAGATTAAATTTATTTGTGAACCAGAATCCGACAGTGCTCGAACTAACTGGTATCTTCCGCATTTGTCTTTAATTTGAACCAACGCAGTAGCTAAAATTACTTGTTGGTTATTATATGCATATAAGCATGTCGCGTTTTGGATATTTCTGTTATTTGTCTCAGGAGTAGACATTTACATTGAGCTATTAGTAAAGGATCCAGTTAAACCAGGCACGTATTCATTACTCACAGCTAAACTAACCTTCTTTAGTGACGACATTTGAGAACGTTGTGCTGAACTGTTGCATGCAGCAGCATTTGAACTACCAGGCCATTGTGCTGAACTATTATCATTTCTAGCAGCAGAATCATATTGTCGAACTAATTCCTCATTATGTAATAAAACATGATGTGGTCGCTGACATAAGTTGCAACGGAAGGATCGGCACTTTTTAACGGAATGTCCAGTTTTTTGTTTGACTTTTAGAGTTAAAAATATTGAACAAGAATCAATATTGTGATTCTTATCAGAGCAAAATAAATATTCTTCTTATTGTGTTTGAGCGCACGAAAACGAATATTTTGAGATTCTTTTTTCCTTATTATTACTTGGCTTAGGTTCAATCCGTTTATTGAAATTTTGTACGAATTTTACTGTTCTATCTTCATTTATTTCTAAGAATTGACTGCGCCTTATCAAAACTGATGCGCAGTCACTCCATTTTGGCAGAGTCCTATAATTTAACTGTTCATCCCACTTGGACTTCGAATCTGTATCTAATTTTGAGAGGACTAGATGAATTATAATGGCATGAGTAATATCTTTATCTGTGCCAATATGAACTAATGAATCTAAAACTGCCGAGGCTGTATCGACAATATGCCTTAATTCGGATGCAGATGGTTTGGTTATCTTCCTAAGATTAAATAGGGAAGCTACATGATCCTTAAATATTAAGCAGTCATTGTCGTATTGTCTTTGTAACGCATTTGCATAATTTTCCTCTTTCACCTGGAAGGCCCTGACTGTTCGCAATGCGTCATCTTGTAGACTATCAATCAAATGATTAAATTTTTCAATAGTGGATAAGGTTGGGTCATCGTTAACCAAATTATTAAAACAAGTGATGAAGTTTTTGTATTCAGAATACTTGCCGTTAAATTTTGGTATTTTCAAATGCGGTAAACGATTTACTGCAGGAAGTGGTGCATTCAAAGTACAGTCGTGAGACACACTTGCTCGTCGATTGCCTAATTTGGATCGCAACAACGATTTTGTACTAACGCAGATATCTTCTAATTCACCTCGCTTGTTATCATCCGGTGCTAACTTTTCAATTTCAGTCTGGTAAGCCATGAGTTGCTTAATATATGAATTTAATATTTCTAACCGGCCTTCTACATCGATGGGATTCAAAGATGCCGTACCATCTTGATACATTTTATTTATCCTACTAATATTTCCCTTTGCAGAAGCTCTTTGCTTTATCAAAGAAGTAAGTGATTCGGTTTCGGGCATCACGACTATGCGAATTTAAATGATACTTGATATAAATTTATTTATATTTGCTTAAACCGTTCACTAAACCTTTTAATCAGGTTAACTTCAACCCCAACACAACAAACACTTACGAAATTTATGTTTCAAACTTTATTTGGTTAGTTAACAATGTTTCAAATTTTTTTTTTTTTTAACAATTTATTAAAATAATGACAATGTGCAATATTGAATTCTAGTTACTTCGGACGGATTAACGCTTCCACTGACCAACTAAAACACCAACTGAAAGTGTACTTTCGTAGAGTACCGAAAACCTAGTTGAAAATTTTAACCAAATTAGTTTAATAAACTTAAAACTTGTAAATGGAATATTATGGGTGTGTGGTGATGGTATGAGAAGGTGGTGTTTAATTGTGTTCTTATGAAAATATGTATTGTGAATTATGTATTTTATGTTATAACAGACTTTTGATATGTATTTATGTGTGGGTGTATGGGTGTTTGATGTTAGGTGATTAGTGTATGTAGATGGATTTATTGTTAAATATGTTAATAAAAATTTGTTATTTTTAGTTCGATTCGAGACATGTATACATTTTCTAATACTAGAAAAGATAATACTTTATGCAATGTAAGAGAAATTTGGAAAAAATTGAAGACAGCGCTAGATGGAGTAGCTACTTTCGAACAAAGCGACTTGTTCATCTTCAGCATCCTTCTGCCTATTTCTTCAACTCATGCTTAATCAACTATTTAACTCAACATTAGAAAGAAAAGAACATGAGAAATGTTTTTTCTTTCTCTTCATACGAGAGTTGGAACGAACAAGCAGAGTTTTTTCCAATTTATAGCTTTCTCTACATTAACATCGCTTTGATCAATTACAAATCTCGTAATGTGAAAAAAGCTCTGTCTTCAATTTTTTCCAAATTTCTCTTACATTGCATAAAGTATTATCTTTTCTAGTATTAGAAAATGTATACATGATCTCGAATCGAACTATAAATAACTAATTATTATTACAACCCAAGATCGACAATACATAAAAAACTATGTTAATAAAATTTCATTTATACAACCTTATCGTTAGTCATTTTTCCACCAAATCCTGTTGTAAAATCTTCCAATTAATTTTTGTAACAAACCAGCAGCACCGCTAAATACCACCAACTCAGCAATGTCGAATTCCTTTAGGTAATATTTATTCAATTCAGCAGCACCACTGAACAGTACCAATCCCGCAAGATTTAAGCAAATTTCCTCCGTGGCAGTCAAACTAATTTCAGGCAATTTTATGTGGCAACAATACAACTCCAATAAACGTTGTTCTTTATCGTGCCCCACGTTGGGCGCCAATGTTCAACACGCTGTTTTGCATGTAGTAAATGTATATCTTCACGATATGTAGTTCTTCACAATATCGAATGAATGAACTATTAACTTTTGTTTTTAATTCACAAATGTTTATTTATTTATTTCAATTTATTTTTTTTAAATATTTCTTTTTTAAAATTACAATTTATTTCTTATTTGACAGACGGACTGGACTGGTAGATGACTCTTTTTTTGCTCGTAGAAAAAACAACAATAAATACGATAGTAAAGCAACAGTAATGAAAATTTTTTTTATGTTACAACCTACAGCCAATGTTGTCAACATGTTCATTAACAATTCTTTGCGATACATCCCTACAAGAAATGAATGACTGAAACTAACACATAAACAATTTTTGTACTTGCAGTTTTTTTCGTTTTAAAAACATATGACTATCATTGTTGCTGTTGTAGAGTTGTTTTTGTTAAGGTTTATGAAAGATAAGTAATTAATTAAATTAAAAGTTCAAGTTAATTTTTGTTGTTTCTTTAGGATTCTTCAAAATATGTCAGTGAATTCGTTAGTGCCATTCTCAATTGTGGTGGCACGTCCCCCCATTATACCCTTCCACAATTTATTTTTTGCTCGCTTGTGGCCTATTCCTGTTGGATCGTTAACTTAAGATATTGCTGTAGAATCTTCACAAACTTTCAATCTAGAACTTTTATACCTCTTAGGAAACGCATTTGTGTAAGGAATTATATTGTGCGACAATATGTTATATCCTGGATTTCGATTGTGATCGCTGTACCAGAAAATAATATGGTTATCTATTTGATATTATTGATGGACTTTTTATGATGTTGGAAGATAATACACAAGAAATATAATTATGTGAAACAACGCTGACACAGTTTATTAAATCGATTCGTAATGATTTCAGTTAAGTGCGCATGGAAGACACTATAAATATATTAATACATGCGCAATCACCAAATGAACTTATTAAGGTAATGCACTGACATTTTATTAAAAATTGTAGCTAGAAACAAAGTAAATCTTCCTTGCAGCATTTTACACTAATCCTTATATCTATCTTTCAGTCTGTTGCCATAACATGGATATGGGAGTTTGTTTTAATATTTGAATGTTTTAATTTATGCCATTCTGGAATATAGTGTCCGGAATATGATGTTGATAATATGAAATGAAATTAGTTTCTTCAAAAGAACAAAAATCTCAGAATATCGAACAAATTGATTTATGGAGGTATTATCACAATATCTCACACACCGTTCTGTACAAACAAAGGTAGCTGTATTTGAATGGATACATCATTTACTCATAAATTTTCCAAATGAATTGTATCTGGTTTGGCCGCAATTGTTAATTCACAACACTCAAAAGGTAAGCTTTAATATAAATTGTTGATATATGTATATGTGTTATAATAAATTGTTTTCTTTAAGAAACTACTGATTGCACTAAGGCCCATTACCGGAAATTTCTATTGAGTTTAGGGATGTTTCGAGTGAAAAGTCAGCAAAGTTGTTTAAATATCTGTTTTAAGTTAAGCCCATTGTCCTGTTTCAACATTGTCTCAAAGTTATCACCACGTTTCGGAATTAGTGATATTGTTGTGTTTTTAATATTTAATGCTTATTTTTAATTTTGAATTTGATTTTAAATACAATAAATAAATAAATAAATAAAAAATAATAAGTCGTGTTTCATTATAAAGGTGCTATTACATGATGTGTTTTTTACATATGTACTGTCAAATTTTCCCACAACAAAAGTAGTACACATCGTGTGATACATATAAAACATTGTTTATGTACAATACATGAGGAAAGTCACATGTACATTTTTCAATTAGAACAGGTTCTATTTTTCATGACAAACAAGTGAAAATACAACACTGCTTGTGGCGAAAGAAAAACAGAGTACATTTTAAAGATTAATATTGAAAGAAAAATAAATTGTTTAGCATTAATTAACAATTAAAAAATACATAACCTTTTTTTAACAACAAATTTTTGTAAATTCACAAATAAAATCCGCTGTTGTTTACATTTAGAGGTTATGTCATACGGAAATGCATATGCACGTGTGATAGCAAAAATTATAAATCGTATGTAAAAGACAATTTTGACAGACATGAAGAATTTCATATGGATAAAAAAAGTGACAGTACATATGTAAAAAACATTTCGTGTAATAGCACCTTAATCAAGCGTGACCGGTCAATGATGATGTATATATCCATCAAATGTGACCAGTCAACGATGATATATATATCTATCATCGTTGACTACTAAACAGTGGTAGAGTGAGCAGTTCAGATATATATTATATGGTTTACATACTTTCATAGGTTAGAGTAAGATGCAAAATCACATGTACACAAAAGTTTCGGTCAGGTTTGGCATATTTGCCTTAATAAAATGATAGAAACTTTGTTCTACGCGATGACCGACACTTCAGTCAGTAGTGGTGGTCATATCACCGGTCAAATGACCGTCACTGTTCTTGTAGGGATGTAACATTGAGATATGAGTTGCCAATTTTTTACACTTGAAGAATTTATGTTCCATTATGATTAGACGCAACATATGTCTTTTATTGTAAATATATAACAAACTAAAAAGTTTATTATAGTTACAATATAATAGGCAAAATAAACATTATTTATCAAAATAACATCCTCCAGCGTTTCGTAGCATAGATTGATTTTTTATCCACCTTATCTGGTCTAGATCCGTCATGTTATGTTAGAAACAGTACCACCTCGTGAAGGATGTGGTTCTTCATCATGTATGACGGTCTTGAGTAAGGAGAAGCTAGGTGTTTTAAATGCATAGGTGCATTGTATTACACTATGTATGGCGCTTCTCGCAAAATGTCTTTTTATTTACCCGGAATAATAGGGCTTTTACGGTATAACCAAGATATACCAAATAAGATCTCAATATCAATTTAATATAGAAAAGTAACAAATTTATGATATACAAAACATATTTCAATATACGTACATACCGGTTCGGATTTCTCGGAAATACATGGAGTCTTGCCTCTCCAAGATCGCAACCTAGTTTCTATATAAAAAAATATATTAATAAGATTGTTTAGTTTTTAAGTAATTTAAGTTCATATCTAGGAACAAGTCTAGTTTAGTGGCTATACCCCGATTTTTTTTAATTTTTTTTTGGAGGGGATAGGGGCTTTTGGTGCGATTTAAGAGAAATATTTTTTTCGGACGGCCTATTTTCGGAGTTATAGACCGACAAATGTTTGACCTTGATTTGTACACAACTTTGTCAATTATTATCGGATTTCAGCAATATATATATCATTGGAAAGCTTACTGGAGTGCCTTTCATTTGGTATTTCAAAATTTAAAATCCATTAACTCGTTATGAACCTGTTTTTCGCTGAACACGTACCAGAACACGAACTTAAAATAAAGCTACACACGAATCTGTATGGTTTATGTGTGTTCGAAACAAAAAACACGTGATAGAAAAATGTTCGTGTAGATAACGAAATATTAAAACGAAACACAGTCATGATGTGTTCGGTACCGTACAAAATTTAGAAACACACATAATTGATATGAAAATAAAATTATGTGTTTGTTGGTCTGAGCTATGTTTGTTTACATATATGTACGAGTTTTTTATTCAGTGTGTGTTTTTTTCTGAACTCTGCTTCACTGGTTACACGGTGACGAAACGACTGATCATTTTTCGTTTGTTGTTTGGCCTTTTATAGCCACAGTATGGTGTGGTAAACACACGCGAATGTATACGTACATACAACGAACTCTACCGACCAATCAGAACCAAGCTGACGTGTCAAACCCTGCTATCTCACATCACACTGCAACTGTGAAATCGTTGTGTACGTATTATCAACGAAAAATTGTTCGAATTAGTCGAATCCATCGCCATTAACTTTTGTGTTCCCATATCTGACTGCAATCTCATTTTTAAAATGTCGAAGCGTAAACTTGAAAAAATTTGTTTACTTCTCTCTCTTATTTTTTTTAAATAGAGTTACCGAGTTTATTATACAGGCACATGTTTGAGGGAAAATGTTTACATTTATTATTATTAGTATTATTTTAATAATAGTTAATAATATTTATGCTCTATAATTAACAAACTTGCGTTTTTATATGCGCATTTCAAGAAATAAATCATAATAATATATTTAACAAGTAAAAACTTTAATTACAATTTTGCAGAATCCAGTAAATTTGCATTAAATTTATAACAGGGTAACATTAATCATCGTTAGTGGCAGCCATTACTCGCACGAAAAATTTGGTGCCATTAGTGTGACCACTGCGGAAAATGTGTGTGTATTAGTAAAAGAAATGTGAGTGTATTGAGTTTTTCGAACTTGCAGTGTGATGTGTGATAGGGGGAAAGTTAGCATCACTTAGTTGTTTAATTTATGTATGTAAACAACTGGGTTTACACAAGACGTACAACACTTGGTTGAAGTCTTTACTACCAATGGTGGTGTTCGAGGTCGTTGTATATAATTGTTATAATTTAACTATAATAATCTACCGTAAGTACCGGGTGCAACAATAACCAATAATAAATATGAATGTAGTTGAAATGAACGTAATATATATATATAAGGGAATTAATATAAATATACATCTATGGGTATATCAGAAATGAATAACATAAAGGGGTCTAAATATAATATATGAATGTGAATATTCATTTATATTATTGATGTCTTCAGCGTCGTTGGCGGATTATAGTGTTGTGTATGGGGGGTTGCGGTGTTGCAATTAACCATTTTCGGGACCTTTCGATACCGTTCTTAGAGCATTGATGGTAACTCCCCCTGACGCTCTGAACTGTAGGCGGTATTTACCTAGGCTCTGTAGATCGATGACTTCCCGTCTGCGGCCATCTAGGATTGGGCATATGGTCAGGATATGGGGCATCAGCTGCTCCATTACGGCTAGGGAGATGCCATCCGCAGTAATGTCGGTGCTGGTAGTGGCCGAGGTGTTCTGATTTTGTCCTCGTACCCATCTCTCTACCGCATTTTGATCACCGGTGGATGTACAGCTGGGTGCTGAGAGCGGGGGTACTTCAGATACTGGAACGGTGGATACATCGGCTGTATTGGGACGCTCCGATTCGAATAGTGTGGTTATGGCTTCGTGGAGGATGTCTGTAACCGGCGCAATCTTTGATGGAGGTTGTATGGTCGGGTTGGGGTTAGTAGATGTTGTTGTGGTGGCGGCTGGTGATGCAGGTGATGATGATGCTGATGATTATGATGACGATGATGATGAGGATGATGATGATGACGGTGATGGTGATGAGGCGACGGTTGGCTGGGATACATTTGCTGGCTGTTCGGACATGCCGCTGGTGCCCGCTTTTTCAGAGATGGACAGACTGTCAAAAGATTTTGTGGTCTCACCCAATTCGCCTTGATTGGGAGGTTTGGGTGTGGTGGCGGTAAGTCGGCCATGAAGATACGCTGGGGCAGTAGGTGTTTGTGAACTCGGGTTCCAAAGATAAGTATCCCTTTGACTGCCATTGGAGGTAAGAGAAGCCCATAACATAGGTGGGGATTTCATGTGGAGGACGAGTGGCCCGAACCCTTCAATCGATGGTGTGTTTCTCAAATCAGGTACCGGCTGGGAGAAAGGTATGCATATGACGATGTTCCGGCTGTTGGAGGTATGACCGGGGGTTTTTAGTTTCCGGGAGGTCTGCGGGGATGTTGTTGCGGACCTCGCCTGGAGGCAGGACCAGAGCTGGATCATAGGAGCCGTCATAGGAAAAGCAGGGCAACTCACGGTCCAGGAGGATGGTGCGTCTCCCTCTAGCTTATTCTTCTAGTAGACGTTTGGAGGAATTTTTCTTTTGAAATTTGAAAGCGGTCGTCTGACATAATATATGATTGGGTGGTTATTCCGAGTTTGTTGATTGATTGCACGAATTCTATGGAAAATATAAAAGATGGGTTGATATTATATTAACTTTATAAAATTAGCTTTTCTGTTAAATTATTCTTTTAGATTTGAGTAACTAAGTTAGTAAGGCATTTTCCACAAATGGTTTCAGCTCGCTAATGTGGGCTGTACGTATGTCGTTCTTTTCCCGGCCCACCAATTTGACAATAACCAGGGATGGCAGTGCTGTGACGGTAAAGGGTCCATAAAACTTTGGTGCCAATTTTGCCGCGAAATTTTCAGACGCCTTGGACAGTTGGTGCTGCTTGACCAATACCCGCTGTCCGACCGTGGGTTTCCATGGTCTTCGCCGCAGATTATAATAACGCTTCTGATCTTGAGTCGTACGGGTGAGATTGCTTCGCACAATCTTAAAGACATCACGTAATTGTAGACCCTTTTCAGTGGGGTTCCACTTGGTGGTCCCCACTGTAACTTCATCGTATAGCGCGCGCGGCAGCCTCGGTTCACGTCTTTGGGTCAGGAAGGCGGGCGAATAACCGGTAGACTCGGATGCACCTGTGTTCATAGCCAACGAGATTTCTGGTAACAGGTCATCCCACATGGTGTGTTTGTTCTTGGTAAACTGTGATATCATCGTCTTGACGACCCTATTTGTTATTTCTGTTGGGTTTTCTTGGGGTGTGTAAGGTGCCGTGAGTTGGTGATCGACCCCAAGACCTGCTAAGAAGGTTTTGAGGACCTTACTGGTGAACTGAAACCCATTGTCGGTTATGGCCATTTTGGGTATGCCGAATCGTGCCAGGACTCGTTCCTGGAAAGCCTTAATTAGACCCTCGGCTGTGGCTTTCCGTTGGGGTATCAGTTCTGTCCATTTAGAAGAACGGTCGACTATAACTAGCGGCATGGTGTTGCCGTGTTTCGATCGGGGTAGTGGACCCATGAAATCTTGGCAAATAGTGGCCCAAGGTTCCTCAGGTTTCCTGGAGAGCATTTCACCGGCTGCCTTTTGTTGACAAGCTTTGTATTGTTGGCAGGATTGACAGCTCCGCACGTACTGGCTGACATCTCGGAACAACCCAGGCCAGTAACAACGATTACAGATCCGATTAATAGTTTTTCGAATGCCGAGATGTGCTGCGGTGGGGCCATCATGATTTTCCCGTAATACGCGTTCTCTTTGCGGGATTCCGACACAGTCCTTGACGTTGTAATTTCTGGGAAAATGTCTATAAAGCTGATTAATAATTAAAGAAAAGTCTGAATATTTTTAGGGGTTATTTTTAACTGCATTTATTTGTTTTTCCAACCACACACAATTCGGTGAGTTGATACCTGTAACCATTCGTTGGAACGTTTCCAAAGGTTGCCGTGATAGTGCATCTGCCACGGTGTTTTGCGCCCCTTTCCGGTATTGAACATCACCGGGTTAACCGACCTGTTGGCGTTTCAATTGAATTGAGCCATTTGAGAGACAGGTGGTTGGTGATGACGGTGAATTTATACCCCTCCAGGTTCAACCTCATCTTTCGTATTCCCCACACGATGGCCAGGCACTCTTTTTCAGCTGTGTAATTTTTTTAGCTTGGTTAAGATGGCGGCTTGCGTATGCTATGACTCGTTCTCCTCCATCGAGTTGTTGTGTAAGAACAGCGCCAAAGCCGAAATCGCTTGCGAACGCCTTTTGTTGATCGTCTGTCCACCTAAAATGTTTCCCTTTCTTCAATAGGGAAGTTAGTGGTTGGGATATATTGACAAAGTCGGGCACAAATTTACGGTACCAGGAGGCGACCCACTTTTTTTGGGACCCACTTTTTAGACAAACTAAGCTCCGTAGTATGGGGCACTATATAGGTATAGGCGGATATAAAAAGTCCTCCATGCAATAAGTTTACAGGCACGTTTCTGGAAAAATTCGAAATCTTTATTTCATTAATAAAATTATTATTTTCTCATTATAATACATAAATTAATAATATTGTGTAGGCTATGTAAATGATGGGGTGTGTTCAATGACTATTGTTTTATTTTTTTGCGTGTATTTTGTGCAACCCTGCTGTATATTAAAATGTATGTATACCTCGTATACTACCGTTCAAACGCGGGAATTTTCGTGCAATAATTTATACATTTTGCTACGCAACCTTCACGGAAAGAGGCTGATGAAGATTACAGGATAAATTCAATTAACTTGCTTAAATAGACAAGTGCCAAATTATAGGCAAGCTCTTGATATGATCCTCGATTTAGAGGATGAGCTTAAAGATAATCCCTAACAAATATAAATATATACATTTAACCAACAATAAAGTAATGAACATTCAATTCAGCAATAACAGTAATAAAGACACCTCAATATTAAAAAAAATTATAATACCTTCAGCCAACAAATCACTACCAAAAAATAGTAATAACCCAAAACATAAAACTACATTGATGGTTCAAGAACTTATCTGGAAAAAGATCGTATATCGAAAAGCTAATGGCTTAATCCAAAAACATGCAGAAAGATCTGAAAAGTACAGTTTTTATGAATATACATCCGAAATAAATCCAAACTCATCTACGCAAATCATTTGGCGTAATGTCAACAAACTCCATAGAAAGTACAATACACAAAAAAAATTCATAGCATTGTGTACCAAAACAATAATTTTGCACACCCTCTAGAAATAGCCAACTTTTTTGGTAAAAATTGGTCTTTCCAATCAGATAATGTAAATTTTAATCAAAACTTTATAAACAGCAATAGTAGAATAAATATTTCAGTCGATTACACTCCTCATTCTTCCGCAAAACTTTGGGTCCTTACTAGTATTATGTCTTATTATTCAAATTATTAGTAGTATTTGTAGTAAAATTAGTAATTCCGTTCGTAAGTGGTATTTTCTAAGTAGAAATTATGGTACTGTGTAAAAAAATGTTCCTCTAAACTATAAAAGTTCAGTTTTCTTTTGGGATTCTATAAAATGGAATATTCTTGAGCCTGATTTAATTTCAAACTCAATCGAAAATTCTTTGTATTTAAAAATATATAAGAATAAATCGTTACTTTAGAGGAACCAAAAGTATACTAACTTTTTAAACTTTTGTATATTTTATTAATGAAATTGAAACAAATCTGAAGAATTAAAAAAACAAACATTCAAAAAGTATAAATAGCGATAATTGGGAATATATAGTACAATTTGTTTTGTTGTTGTTAATTAATAAAAAGTTTTTATATTGAAATGAATTGTAATATATAGTAAACTTCTAAATTAACTTACATGAATTGTATCATTATCATCGTTTTTGTTGGTCTGTTCTGAATGTTTTTCCAAAAACTGTAAATATAATAAGTAACTAGTATTACTTATATTCTTTTTAAAAACTTACCCGTTTGAAGCTGGTGACAATTCTGGGCCGTATTTTCTTTGTATTCGAAAACTTTTTGGTGGTTTAATTTTTCAATTATTGCGTCAAACACCGCATGCGTGCTGTTTATGCTACCAAAATCATTGGCGCCAATCAAACCCGCGCCCCATGCATCTTTGAAGATTTTTTTTATTTCAATTCTATATTTTCTGTAAAAAAAAGAACACAAAAAATTAATTCAGATTATATATAAGGTTGTAGTACTTATCTTTCCATTCTTCATTTGCATTGAATTTTATGCCTGTGGAATGAGAATAATAAATTAAATAGTTAATAATATAATTAAATAAATTTTTACATCACTTGCTTTCCTTTATTCTTTCGGTTGGAAGTTTATAACTAATTCCAATTTGAAATAAATAACTGTTGTTTTACCAGAGTTGCCCAGACACCTACAAATTTTTGTTCACTGAACATACCCAAATGCACGCAAAAAATATAAATAAAAGCAGCAAAATCCAAATATACTCACAGAAAATTAACATATAGATTTTTAAGAAACAAATTATATATAAGACTAGATACGTAATTTTGTTAACGAAATTATTCGTGAGAGAGCTTAAATCCCTTCAGTTAATAATTAAAATTTAAAGGCCGTAATAAAATAAATAAAAGGGTGTAAAAATGTATTTAATTAATTGTTAAAAATTTTCTAAATAATAAAAAAAAATCATGTGAGTCCGATCACAGAGAAGATGTGTAAACATCTAGTAATTAAAGCGTCATCTATGTATCACTTATAGCAAAAACTGTTTCAGCTAATTCAACAACCGTTTGCTGTAAAAAGTTAAAAATAACCTAATATAAACGTATATAGAAGTGATACATAGATGACGCTTTTAAAAAAGTGGCATAAAAAACAATTTTATATCATAATTTTTTCACCAATACAATCATAAGTCACAGCGTTATCTGCTTCAGCTCACACCGATATGAGTTACGCTGTTTTTGTGATTGTATTGTGAAATAGAAATTTACCCCCCTGCGCGTATAGATGTTTACACATCAAAAAACAATAACAGCCAAGAATTTGTATAAGCTATATATTTTTTTAGGTCTGTACATTACATTTATGTAGACCGGCTCAGAAAAATTTTTTAAGTCGAAGGGGCTGTGTATCGGTATGTCTATGTAAACCTTATGTCATGAGTGAAATTTGGGCGATCGCTATCAAAATTAATGGAAAACTGAAAACGCAACGTGCGTGCCGATAGCCTCGAAAAAATAGCCTCGAATTTCAAATGAATAGTTGGCAACGCGAAATTTTTAAAATGTATTCCAATGCTTATGGGAGTGGATTCTCCAGTTTGGGATAACTAATTTAAACAGGAATAATACATAAATAAATATTAGAACATTTATAGAACCTAAATTCTTGTTTTTTATTGGGATTTATTGGGACTGGGATACTCCAAGGAAGCTTCCAGCACAATGGAGCGTCGTACCATGGAGCACGATATTGAAGCTTATGCAAAGGCGGATGTAAAAAGTCTTCCGTGCAATAAATTTGCCAGCACGTTTCTGGACAAACTGGGAATCTTCATTTTTGTGGTGAAACCCACTTTTTGGACAAACTAAGCTCCGTACCAAGGGGCACGGCATGTCAAATTGAAGCTTAGGCATAGGCGGATATAAAAATTCTTCCGTGCAATAAATTTGCCTGCACGTTTCTGGGAAAACTGGGAATCTTTAATTTTGGCCAGACCCACTAATTAAGACCCACTTTTTAGACAAACTAAGCTTCGTACCATGGAGCACGGCATGTCAAATTGAAGCTAAGGCAAATGCGGATATAAAAAGTCTTCCGTGCAATAAATTTGCCAGCACGTTTCTGGACAAACTGGGAATCTTTATTTTTGACCAGACCCACCTTATAGACAAACTAAGCTTCGTACCATGGAGCACGGCATGTCAAAGTGAAGCTTAGGCATAGGCGGATATAAAAAGTCTTCCGTGCAATAAATTTGCCAGCACGTTTCTGAACGAACTGGGAATCTTTATTTTTGACCAGACCCACCTTATAGACAAACTAAGCTTCGTACCATGAATCACGGCAAGTCAAATTGAAGCTTAGGCATAGGCGGATATAAAAAGTCTTCCATGCAATAAATTTGCCAGCACGTTTCTGGACAAACTGGGAATCTTTATTTTTGACCAGACCCACCTTATAGACAAACTAAGCTTCGTACCATGGAGCACGGGATGTCAAATTGAAGCTTAGGCATAGGCGGATATAAAAAGTTTTCCGTGTAATAAATTTGCCAGCACGATTCTGGACAAACTGGGAATATTTATTTTTGTGGCCAAACCCACTATTTGCACAAACTAAGATTCGTACCATGGAGCACGGCATGTCAAATTGAAGCTTAGGCATAGGCGGATATAAAAAGTTTTCCGTGCAATAAATTTGCGTGCACGTTTGTGGAAAAATTCGAAATCTTTAATTAATAAAATTATTTTCTTATTATAATACATAAATTAATAGGTAAAATTCGAGATATATTCACTTCTTTGTGTAGCCTATGTAAATGATGGGGTGTGTTCAGTTTTATTTTTTTGCGTGTATTTTGTGCAGCCCTGCTGTAAATTAAAATGTGGTATGAGTTATACATTTTATACTACCGTTCAAACGCATTGCACAAATTATTTAAAAATATCAAACTGGGCTTAAGTCTAGTTTAGGAGCGATGCCCCAATCGGTTCAAAATTTTTACCACTTATAAAACTTTTTAATGTGATTCCAGGGAAATATTTTTTTTTGTCGGTCGAGCCTATTTTCCGAGTTATGGACCCCCAAAGTTTTTATATTGACTAGTGTATTACTTTGTTATTTAGTATCCGATTTCGACAATATATATATCGTTGGAAAGCTTATTTGAGCGCCTTCTATGTGGTTTGAAATCCATTAACCCATTATGAACATATTGCAAATTTTACATTTTTGTGAGAGTATTTTTTTTAATATGGGATTATCTCATAAATAGACGTATGTCATGTATGGTTTTATATTAACTGAATAAAAGGTAGGTCCACAAGCTTTATTTTGATGTATCTCATGGCAACTTAACCCTTTCAGAACCGGATATATTTGGTATTTTATCTTCATTTTTAAGGCTTTTTGAAAAATTTATTCCTAGTTCTAGCCTGCAGCGCTTTAAAACAACACAACAAAATTCTTTATCCGTCCTATTATGAAAAATTTTCACCTGCGGCGCTTTAAAATGAGACAACTAATTGCTTATATTTTTTAAAACAACACAACAAAATTCTTTATCCGTCCTATTATGAAAAATTTTCACCTGCGGCGCTTTAAAATGAGACAACTAATTGCTTATATTTTTTAAAACAATACAACAAAATTCTTTATCCGTCCTATTATGAAAATTTTTTAAATCAATAAAGTTGCCACAATTTAAAAAAATAATATAAATTTTAACTATCTTCGAAATACAAATATATTTTCCAAAAAGCATTACAAATATGACTAAATATATAAAATAAATACACAAATAAAATAAAAAAATATCAAAAATCCATAAAATATCAATATATTTTTCAAAAAGCATAAAAATGTAGATAAAATACCAAATATGTCCGGTTCTGAAAGGGTAAAGTGGTCATGAGATACATCAAAATAAAACTTATGGACCTACCTTTTATTCAGTTAATTTAAAACCATATATGATATACGTCTATTTATGAGATATTAAAAAAAAACTCTCACAAAAATGCAAAATTTTCAATAGGTTCACAATGGGTTAATGGATTCCAAATTTTAAAATACCAAATTGTATATTTCAATTTTATATTTTCTGTAAAAAAATAACACAAAAAATTCTTACTATATATAAAATAAATGCATTCTTGTTATATTACTTACCTCTCAATTCTTAATTTGCTTGGAATTTTATGTCTGTGGAATGAGAATAATAAATTAAATAGTTAATAATATAATTAAATAAATTTTTACATCACTTAACTTTCCTTTATTTTTTCGGTTTATAACTAATTCCAGTTAGAAAAAAAATAACCGTTTTTTTTTACCAGAGTTGCACAGAAAAACTAACTATTTTTATTCACTGAACATACCCAAATACACGCAAAGAATATAAATAAAAGCAATACAAAATCCAAATATACTTAGAGAAAATAAACACATAGATTTTTAAGTAAGAAATTATATATAGGACTAGATATGCAACTTTATTAAGGAAATTCGTTCGTGAAGAAGTTTAAATCCCTTCAGTTATTAATTAAAATTTAAAGGCCGTATTTATAATAAAATAAATTCAAGCATGTAAAAATTTATTTAACTAAAAACAATTCTGCTTACCAAAGCACCAGGGTTGTGATATTTGTTAAAAATATTCTAAATAATGAAAAAAAAAAAAACAATAACAGACAAGAATTTTGTATGAGTTATATATTTTTATTGGTCTGTACATTTCATTTATGTACACTGGCTAGTCCATATAAACCTATATATAGACTACAGCTCGCATATGTCATATGGGTGAAATATGGGCGATCGCTATCAAAATTATTGGAAACCTGAAAACGCATGATTTTTTTAAATAAAAAAAATATATGTGGTCAAAAATATATGTAGGTGATCCCAAAATAAAGCACATTTTGCTCTACCCTGGTTAGTTTTCGAGAAATACGCAATTATAAGAAATTTTCATATAAAATTGGATTTTTTTTTTTTCGAGAAAAACGCATTTTTATGAAACTTTAATTATAGATGATTTAAAATTAAAGCCATTTTTTGCTCTATCTTGTTTAGTTATATAAGATATGGTAGAAGACTTAAGTTGTTGAACTTGTTGAATATATACACGTTGAAGAACCCGAAGGAAATGAAGATATAGATCTTGTAAAGGATGTAGTCTTTAATAAGACATACAATATGTATAAGAACAGTTAAAATGATACAACTATTTACATTGTCTGTAATACAAAAATCTCCATCTGCGCCATATCTATAGTTGTATCACTTATAGTTTGATCGATAACATTCCAGAGCTTTTCTATTGTTTTTAGCAAATTAATTTCTAGCCAAGAGACTCATTGGAAATGTGTATAAAAACCAAAATGAACTGTCACATCAGTTAATAATTGAAATATTCTTTACCACTAATCACTACTAATCCACTAAAAAGAGGAACAAATATATAAATTAATTTCCTGCCCAATTCCGACAAATTAAAACAAAGATTTAATGCTGGTACTTAACTTGTATTTTAATATTTTAATATTAAATATTTTAAATTTATTTAATTTTACTATTCATAAAGTTCATTATTTTAAAAATTACTCAGATTTATTTAAATGTTTTTACAAAATATTTATCTCGCTATGCGAGCTGAGTTGAATGCCGAAATTGAACTAACTATTTAATCATTTTTCAAAACATATTTAAGGAGATCCACAACTTCAAATGCAAATAAAAATAGAAACAATTATGCTTGTCAGCATAACCAGCGTCACACTTTCGTGTGAACGAAAGGTAAAAACAAAAATGCAAGGTAGCGTCTGGGGCAAGTTAAATATTTTAACTTATAAATTTTTTATTGCGCGTGCAGCGCTCATTTTTAGAGAAATATTTTCCGGTTCACATTTCATGTGAACGGAATGTTAAACAAAATGCAAGATAGCGTCTGCTATGCATTTATAATTTTAATTTTAATGTTTTTTGTTGCGCGTGTAGCGCTCATTTTGCAAATATTTTAATTTTGCCAGGAATTTGGCATGGTTGCACTTCCGTACCTTAACTGTTCCCCCCTTTAAGCATCGGACGTCCTCGTCCGATCGTAATTTTGAAGGATATTGTTAATTTTTACTTTGCGTTGTCTTTTGGCAAAAATGTATGCGATACAAATTATAAGGATTAGGAGAAAAAGAGAGACAGAGGCGTACAATATTCCTCTTACTTTCAAGTGAAGGTGAGAAATATGGTCCAGATTTTTGATATTTAAATCGTGAAGGTACTGGAGTGATAATATAGTGGTATGATCAGTTAAGTTTACAGTATGCGCTATTGGGATTTCAGGGCTTTTAAAAGCGATTTTTCGAAAATTTTTAAACTCTGTAGAATTAACAGTTAAAGTACTGTCAAATGTTATGAGATACCTTTTTGAAGATGTTTTGTTAGATTTTCGGAAACAACTTTGGATGGCTGGTTGTTTATGATGACGATTCCATCGTCAATTTCCATAAAGGGTGGCATATTGTGCGCGGATCTAGTGCCGCAAGCGGCTGTGTTATTGTTTAATAAATTGTTGAGGCACGAATTGTTCTTGTGACCCAATATTTCACAAAATGAAGTTATAGATCTCTTTTTACAATTTTTCAACATAATGTATTTGTAGCCACATTTTGCTACATCATTTGTCTCGAATGATAATGTAATGTTATGGTGAACAACAGGAAATATTAGTTTTTTATTACAAAATTTTACAATTTTAGGAAATTTTATTAAAAATGTGATAATGTTCTCATTCTATAGGACTTTTAATTTTGAATTCACAATTATTTCGCTTACAATTATAATGTGTTTATAATTAATTGTGTGTTACTTGCTGTAATTATTTCATTTTGTTTGTCATACACCTCAGCGATATCATCGTGATCCGGCGTGCCAGCTACGTATTTCAGGGCAGTCCCAATAATATTAATGCTACGTGCATGTCTGTGGTGTATGCGCAAGGATTCTATTGCTTTTTGCATTTGGTCAACATCTGATTCTAGTTGTTTCCGCATGTGTGACTTTGGTAATAGGTCTGTTAGGTTTCTAGTCTCATCTGCTATGATTGTAAAATTTAGTAGGTCTGTTACATGGGCCAGAACTTCATAAGCGTCAAAAATTGCTACATTTCCATCTGCTATCGGGATATAGCGTGAGGTAGTTGGTGGATATAATTGTTGTAAGTATTAGGGTGCTGTAATAAGGAAGCGAATGTTATCCTTGTGCACTATTTTATTATCAATCTTTACGGTTGTCCCTAGATCCAGCTGTACTATTTTTTCGACAAACGTTTTACTAAATTTATTGCCGAGACGTTTATTTACTTTAACATAAACCTTCTGTCCGGGGCTGTATGTTTTAACTACGGTTTTTTTATTGTGAAATTGCTTAATCTAATGTGGATGCAACTATTTTGTTGCATCTCCTCACTATGTGAGTTGTCATTTTTGTTTCTAATTTCATGCTTTTGACTTAAGTTTAAGTTTAGGTTAATTAAATGTGGTTGTTACAAATTTTCCATTTTTCTTTTTGCTTTAATTTTTGTTTTACAATTAAAAATTTTGGGTTAATTTATTTATTAAAAAAAATAAATTTGAATAATTAATGGTGTTCATTTTATTTAAAAAAGGGTTCTTCGGTGTTCATGGGAATTTTTGCTCCGTTAGCGAATTCACCGAATCCAAATTTAATTTTAAATTTTCTTTTTTTTGTTTTACAATTCAGAATTTTAGGTTAATTTACTTATTTATTATTTTTGTTTTACAATTTTAAGTTAAAAACAATTTTTGAATAATTTGTGGTATAAAAAAAAATAATAATATAATAAAACTGATGTATTACTGTTAACGAATTTGCCTGTGGAAAAGTGTTATCTTCAACGTAAATTTCGTTCTGCTGTAAAAAAAATAGTCTTAATCAAATGCCAAAATTTTTCTTAAAAAGTTATGCTTTAATTTGCTTGTTCTTTTTTATTAACAACTTTTTGTTTTATTTTTGTAAGATAATAATAAAAAAAAAATAAAACCAAGTTTTTATACGTGGTAATCTTTTATAACACTCTTTTCCTTCTTTGCACTTTTCGTCCTTGTAATAATCATTTATATTTTTTGCTCTTTGGAAAAAAATTTTCGTGTTAAAAATTTATTTAAAAAAAAAATTTATAAAGTTTATAAAGTTTTTTTTTCTTATCTTTCTTTTTCTTTGAACAGCCTGCTGAATAGCAGTATCTAAAAGTACTCTTAAATTTTCTGGGTCCATACTATCCGTATTTCTTACTGTGTTTTTCACTTGCCTGTCAGAAATTACTAACGCTCTTATCCTAGCTGAAAGTTCCTCTGTTCTTCTGACCACTTCTTCACTGTCCATAAACTTTTGATAAATTATCAAAGATCACACAAAAAAAAAAAATCTTTAATTCCGAAAACTATTGCTTGTTAATTTATAAAATTAAAATTTATTTTAAAATCCAAACTATGTAGGCCAATTTTTTATAAATTTTAATTCTAATTTTTTTTTAAAAATTTTAAACAAAATGGTAGGAAATATAATAATAAAATAACACAAGTTTTTAATTCTAATGCGTACAAATAATTCCTCATGTTGTTCCTCAGCTGCAGTAATATGACTTGTAGGATAAAAGTAAATTAGGCTCCTTCCTTTGGCAGTTGGGATTTACCTCGGCTTTATTTATTTCAGCTTGCTTTTAAACTTTTGGGTTTTTTCACAGTCTTGTGACTTTCTTTGTTTAATTTTTATTTGAGTTTTTAGCACTGTGTTCTTTTATTTTTAGTTCGAAACTTTATTTAAAATCTATCCATTTGAGCACTATGTGCCTTTAGTTTAAAACTTTATTATTTTTAAAAAATATTTATTTGAGCGCTATGTGCTTATTTTTGTTCAAAACTAAATATTTTTTTGAACACTATGTTCTTTTATTTTGCTTTCAAAACCTTTTTTTTTTTTGTTGAGCACTATGTTCTTTTATTTTTAGTTCAAAACCTTATTTAAAAAATATTCATTTGAGCACTATGTGCCTTTAGTCAAAAACTTTATTATTTTTAAAAAATATTTATTTGAGTACTATGTGCCCTTTTTCTAGTTTCACGTTGGGCGCCAATTAATTCCCTGCCCAATTCCGACAAATTAAAACAAAGATTTAATGCTGGTACTTAACTTGTATTTTAATATTTTAATATTAAATATTTTAAATTTATTTAATTTTACTATTCATAAAGTTTATTATTTTAAAAATTACTCAAATTTATTTAAATGTTTTTACAAAATATTTATCTCGCTATGCGAGCTGAGTTGAATGCCGAAATTGAACTAACTCTTTAACCATTTTTCAAAACATATTTAAGGAGATCCACAACTTCAAATGCAAATAAAAATAAAAACAATTATGCTTGTCAGCATAACCAGCGTCACACTTTCGTGTGAACGAAAGGTAAAAACAAAAATTCAAGGTAGCGTCTGGGGCAGTTAAATATTTTAACTTATAAATTTTTTATTGCGCGTGCAGCGCTCATTTTTAGAGAAATATTTTGGGGTTCAATTTTAATTTTAATGTTTTTTGTTGCGCGTGTAGCGCTCATTTTGCAAATATTTTAATTTTGCCAGGAATTTGGCATGGTTGCACTTCCGTACCTTAACTTATATAATAGGAATTTTTACTTTTATTTAACATAGAAAAGCAGCTTTACTTATAAAATAATTTATCACAAAGAATTCTTTTCTTTTCATCGTAATAATCATAACTAGCAATGCTGTGGATTGGTAAAAGATGATGTGTAAAACGCAACAACTTAGTTCTGTTTTGAGTTTTTCTAAAATACGTTTTCCTTACAACAAATCTCCGACTTTTCCTTTCTCAATAATTGTTGTTTTTGTGTGCTATATATTAATTTTTCACTCGTATTGGCATTTTAAAGTTGGGTGCTGCCTGCAGCTGTATTTGATAAGCCATATTTGTATTTGAAGCCATAGTCTTGGAACAAATTAATTAGTAGGCCTTTTAGAACGATGTCATGGTGCACCATAAATAACACACTTAAGGTGCTATTACATGATGTGTTTTTTACATATGTACTGTCAAATTTTCCCACAACAAAAGTTGTACACATCGTGTGATACATATGAAACATTGTTTATGTACAATACATGAAGAAAGTCACATGTACATTTTTCAATTAGAACAGGTTCTATTTTTGCATGACAAACATGAAAATACAACACTGCTTGTGGCGAAAGAAAAACAGAGTAAATTTTAAAGATTAATATTGAAAGAAAAATAAATTGTTTAGTATTAACAATTAAAAAATATATAACCTTTTTTTAACAATAAATTTTTGTAAATTCACAAATTAAATCAGCTGTTTACACTTAGAGGTTATGTCATACGGAAATACATACGCACGTGTGATAGCAAAAATTATGAATCGTATGTAAAAGACAATTTTGACAGACATGAGGAATTTCATATGGATAAAAAAAGTGACAGTACATATGTAAATAACACTTCGTGTAATAGCACCTTTATGTGTAAAACCAGTACCGAAAAAAGCACCGCCCGTGTGATGATTTTGGTGTATAAACATCAACACATTTTGGGCAATGTACTTTAACTATTGCCTCGCCAGGAATATCAGATGAACCCAATGGCTACATTGGTTGACTTTCGCAGTATACACGTGAACAATGTCCGAAATCTCCAGTTTGATATTTTTCAATAATTTGTGCAATGCGTTTGAACGGTAGTATAAAATGTATAAAAGTGCTATTACACGAAATGTTTTTTACATATGTACTGTCACTTTTTTTATCCATATGAAATTCTTCATGTCTGTCAAAATTGTCTTCTTACATACGATTCATAATTTTTGCTATCACACGTGCGTATGTATTTCCGTATGACATAACCTCTAAATGTAAACAACAGCTGATTTAATTTGTGAATTTACAAAAATTTTTTGTTAAAAAAAAGGTTATGTATTTTTTAATTGTTAATTAAAACTAAACAATTTATTTTTCTTTCAATATTAATCTTTAAAATGTACTCTGTTTTTCTTTCGCCACAAGCAGTGTTGTATTTTCACTTGTTTGTCATGCAAAAATAGAACCTGTTCTAATTGAAAAATTTACATGTGACTTTTCTCATGTATTGTACATAAACAATGTTTTATATGTATCACACGATGTTTACAACTTTTGTTGTGAGAAAATTTGACAGTACATATGTAAAAAACACATCATGTAATAGCACCTTAACTCACACAACATTATAATTAACAGCAGGGCTGCACAAAATACACGCAAAAAAATAAAACAATAGACATTGAACACACCCCATCATTTACATAGGCTACACAAAGAAGTGAATATATCTCGAATTTTACCTATTAATTTAAGTATTATAATAAGAAAATAATTTTATTAATTAAAGATTTCGAATTTTTTCACAAACGTGCACGCAAATTTATTGCACGGAAAACTTTTTATATCCGCCTATGCCTAAGCTTCAATTTGACATGCCGTGCTCCATGGTACGAAGCTTAGTTTGTCCAAAAAGTGAGTTTGGCCACAAAATAAATATTCCCAGTTTGTCCAGAAACGTGCTGGCAAATTTATTGCACGGGAGACTTTCTATATCCGCCTATGCCTAAGCTTCAATTTGACATCCCGTGCTCCATGGTACGAAGCTTAGTTTGTCCAAATAGTGGGTTTGGCCACAAAAATAAAGATTCCCAGTTTGTCCAGAAACGTGCTGGCAAATTTATTGCACGAAAGACTTTTATATCCGCCTATGCCTAAGCTTCAATTTGACATGCCGTGCTCCATGGTACGAAGCTTAGTTTGTCCAAAAAGTGGGTCTGGCCAAAAATAAAGATTCCCAGTTTGTCCAGAAACGTGCTGGCAAATTTATTGCACGGAAGACTTTGTAATGATGTAACATACGTATATGTATGAAAGTACACTCATTTGTATTTATTTAATTTTATTTTATTTCTAAATGGATGCGCGTGTTATTTGTTTACGTTTATTTGTTTACATCTATTTGTTTACATTCATTTGTTTATATCCAAAATTCTCTAAGTACACATGCATTCATAGCTATACATACCATACATACCATAAAATACACTAACCCCAAGTGAAGGGTTATATTACAATAAATTAGAATGTCGCTTAGTGAAATTAAACCCCACTTGTAGCGAGGTGACAAATTTATGCCAATGAACTTCAACAAAGTTGAAGAATGGAATGTCACTCAATTTTGAAGAAAAATATGAATTGATTTTTGAACGTGCACTGATTGGTCAGTTAAGCCCCACCTTCAAAAATCAATTAGAAACAAATGTGTATGATAGTATGTATGCATAAATAAAATAGGGATAGATATAATTATTCTAAGTAAAAGATCCCTTAATTTTTATAATATATAAAGCCAAATTTTTGTAAAAATAAAATCAATCTTAATCATAGTTTTGAATTGGATTCACCAAGAAATAGAGTTGTTTTTATTGGCATAATCTGCCTACGAGCTCAAACTCTGGCATATCCTGCCTACATGTAAATTACATACAAATAAGTGCATCTAGCGTGCACACGTGCCTTGCTTTGAGGGAAGCATTTAAAAAACATTCCTCCTAAGATTGGACGGTTCTCACCAGTCTTAGCCACCCAATCTTTGTGTCCTTTCATACACCCTACCTAATAACACTATATGGCGATCCTGGAAAACAAACCTGCAGAATCCTGAAAAAAAAAAAAAGTTCATAAGGACAAACTCGGAATCTAACTAATACAACTCAAAACTGGTAAACCATCAACTAGTATCTAAATGTCTGTCATCAGCGTAGAAGTTCTACCGCCGCTGAAGGACACCCCGTCAAAAGAAGACATCGACGCAATAATATTAAAATACGAAGCCTTAGTGAGTAAGGAACAGATTACAGAGGAGTACATCCCAGAAGGCATACCAGAAAACATACCAACATACAAGGCAACACCAAAAAACTATGGTCCGAGAGCGTTGACCATAGAAGAGTATAGAAAAAGAACATCTGCACCACAATCTCTAGCAACCAAACAACAAAAACCAAAAAGGAGATCGAGAGGGGGTAAAAAGACCCGAATCGACAAACAACGAAAGGAGTTTAGAAGGCTTATAGCAATCAGCAAGGGAGAGCAGAAACATCAATTCTACCAACAACTCAAGCTTCTGAACTAGAAAGATGACCACACCTTTAGTAATAATTTATATTTATTTTGTAATTATTTTATGCTATTAAAACGGCAACTAGGATTTGAGCCGCAAATATTAAAAAATTAGATATGTAAATTAAATAAAACAAAAATTATTTTACTCTAAATGGACAAATTTTATATTATACAAGACTTATTGAAAAACTTGAAGAAACAGCCAAATAGGAGATATACACAAAAGACAATTAAAGCTAAATTACAACTTGTCAAGGAAATTAGTCAAGAAATAATAAGAGAAACTAAATTAGAAGAAAGGGAAAACATTTTTAGTACATTAATAAAACTAGGGAAGGAAATATCAAAACTATTAAGACCGATGGAAACAGAAGAACCCCAACCAGAGGGAGAAGAAAAAATAGAAACACATATAACAGAATTAGAACCAGAAATCGAAAACAATACAAACATGGCATCTTTCAATATAGAAACAGCTTTCAAGATAATCCCTGAATTCAAAGGTAATTTTCAAGAACTCAAACCATTTCTGACAATAATAAAATTAATATACGACACCTTGAATGATACATCTAAACCAATTCTAATAAACTTTGTTATAAACGTAAAATGTAGTTTAACAGTTAGAACGGCAATTGGTTCCAACCCATTGTCAGATTTCAATTCTCTAAAAACATTGCTCACAAATAGGTATAAGAATAATCGAACAGTAAGTAAGATACAGAACCTACTCTCTAGATTTCAACAACGAAATGATTCAATCAGCACCTATAGTGATAAAATTTTGAAGTTAATAGATGAACTAAACGAAGTGCAGGTACAAGAATTGAAATTAGAAAATGAGACAGAAATAGCCAATGTAAAAAAGATAAATGAACTATATTCGCTAAACATATTCAAACAAGGTCTGAATGAAAAATATATAAGCACCATTTTTGCTGCACAACCAAAGACACTGAACGAAGCAGTAACCCTGGCCTTGAATGTAGAAAGTCATGTGGAAAATCAAATTATGTTCTTTAATAGAAATGGAAACAATCCGAATAGGAGAAATAATCAAAGACGTAATAATTCCAATCACAGCCTACAAAATAATAATACTGGTAGAAATTACAACAATTCCAATAGATGTCCTAACAACAATTATTCGAACAATTATAACAATAGTTCAAACAGAAACAATTATAACAGAAACAACTGCAATTCAGATAGGAATAACCATTACGACAGAAATAATAACAATAATAACAATAACAATTCGAATAACCGGAATCATAATAATAATCAAAATCGTAGAAACAACAATAATAGCTCACGAAATATACACGTATTACAGGAAAACTTCCAGAGTCCGGAGGTGACTCGGGCGAACAATTAAATGCACCTTCCGGATATAATGAACACAAAGTATTTAACATTACGGATAATATTACAAATTATATAGAATTAAAATATAAATTAGATAATAAATATCTAAGTTTTTTAGTGGACAATGGCGCTGACATATCTTTATGCAAAAAGAATGTTACTAATATAAATGAAACAATTGACGAAAACAATTGTTGTACATTGTCAGGCATTTCAAATGAATCTATTACCTCGTTAGGTACACTTGATATGCATCTCAGCATATTTAACAAAAGTATTTCACACAAATTCCAAATAATAGAAGACGATTTTCCAATTAAAACAGATGGAATAATAGGTCGCGATATTTTAAACAAACTATTAGCTAAAATAGACTATGAAACTTTCACTATAACTTTTGTCGTTGGGAATGAAGAATATACCATACCTATGAAATCAAAAGTCTTAAAAGATTTTTTCATAACAATACCCAAACGTAGCGAAGTCATACATCAAGTTAACGTAAATTTAACGGAAGACAGTTTGGTTCTAAACAGACAATTAGAGGAAGGAGTATTTTTAAGTAATTGCATCATTCCAAAAGAAGGAATTGCTCATGTAAAAATACTTAACACAACTGATAAAGATGTGAAGCTTAAAAATATTGAATTCAACGTTGAGCCAATCTCTAATTATATTTGTGTAACTAGAAATAAACAGAATTTTACTAATACAGACAGAAAACGATTTGAGAAATTATTAGATACTTTAAATATTGATAGTAGAGATAATTATGCTAAAAATTCTCTAAATGAAATAATTGAAGAATATTCTGATATTTTTCATATGGAAGGAGACAAACTATCAGCTAACAATTTTTATACACAACATTTGACTGTATCAGATGAAACACCTGTGTATATAAAAAATTATCGTTTGCCACAGACACAAATCGAGGAAATAAATCAACAGGTTAAAAAACTGTTTGACGATGATATAATAGAAAATTCGACTAGTGCCTACAACTCACCATTGCTTGTTGTACCAAAGAAGAACGATGGAGATAAGAAGAAATGGCGACTTGTAGTTGATTTTAGACAACTCAACAAAAAATTAGTAAATGACAAATTTCCATTAACAAAATTAGAAGATGTACTAGACAAACTGGGTAGAGCGAAATATTTTTCAACTTTAGATATGACTAGCTCTTTTCATCAAATAATGTTAGATGAAAATTCTAGACATCATACTGCATTTTCAACATCAGATGGACACTATCAATTTAAAAGATTACCTTTTGGATTGAAAATTTCATCGAATAGTTTCCAGCGAATGTTAACTATCGCACTTTCAGGTCTAGATAGCAAAGCTTTTCTTTACGTAGATGACATCATTATTTTTGGATGTAGTTTAAAACATCATAATGAAAACCTAATTAATGTTTTTGAAAGGTTAAGAAAATATAATCTTAAACTAAACGCAAGTAAATGTGTATTTTTAAAATCTGAAGTCGTTTATTTAGGTCACTTAATAACCAAAGACGGCATAAAAACCGATCCTGCAAAACATAAGGCAATTGAAAATTATCCCGTACCAAAAGATGCGGATGAAGTTCGACGATTCGTGGCATTTTGTAATTACTATAGAAGATTTATACCTCATTTTGCAGATTTAACTAAATGTTTGAATAATCTGTTAAAGAAAGGTCAAATATTCGTCTGGTCTGACGAATGCCAAAAATCATTTGAAACACTGAAATTGAAGTTAATTAACCCACCTGTTTTGCAATATCCAGATTTTTCAAAAACATTTGTGCTTACCACTGATGCATCAAACTATGCATTAGGAGCTGTACTTTCGCAAGATAACAATGGTAACGATTTACCAATATCATACGCAAGTAAATCTCTTCAAAAACACGACTTAAACAAATCCGTAATAGAAAAAGAACTACTAGCTATTCACTGGTCCATAAATTTTTTCAGACCATACCTGTACGGTAGAAAATTTACAGTAGTAACAGATCATAGACCACTCGTTTCGCTATTTTCACATAAAAACCCATCTTCTAAACTGACGAGAATTAGATTGGATTTATGTGATTACGATTTTGATATAGTTTACAAAAAGGGCTGCATGAACACTAATGCAGATGCCTTATCGAGAATTCAAATTAATTCTGATATATTAAAAACAATGATTCCCACATGTGATGAAGAGGCAGTTAGCAAGAAATTACTACCCATCACAAGAAGTATGCAAGCAAGGCAAAATTTAATTCCTGAAAATAGAGACAGTACCAAAGATATTCATATATGGGAATGTACGTCCATTTCAGATGTCAACAATGTGCACAAAATGATGTTTTCTATGAAGTTAGAATTCGGTCAAATTAATAAAGTTCAAGATGATTTTATCATAGGTTTTAACGATAATCCTACATGTCTAGACATGATTATGGAGAAATTAATTACTTACATGAATAAAAATCGGATACGAGATCTCGCATTATCAGTAGATAATGAAATATTTGAACACGTGTCAATGAAAAGGTTTAAAGAAACCTACACGTCTATTTATAATAAAATGTTGAAAAGATTAAAGAATCTTTATTTGAATATTATTTTATATAAGCCTTTGCAGAGAATAGTAGATAAAGACATGCAATTAAATTTAATTAAAGAATATCATGATAGTCCAATTGGAGGACATCAAGGAATCAGAAAGACCATATTAAGATTAAAACAAAGATACATTTGGAAAAATATGAACAAGATGGTTAAGAGATACATTAATAATTGTGATTCATGCTTAAAGAATAAGCAAAATAGAAAGATAAAAGAAAAAATGCAAATTACTGACACGCCAGACAATACTTTTGAGATAGTTACTATCGACACGATAGGTCCACTTAGGTTATCCAATAATTATAGATATATTCTCACGCTACAATGCGATTTAAGCAAATATGTTATAGCCTATCCTATGGAAACAAAGGAAGCTAGGAGCATTGCTCAAGTTTTAGTAGAACAATGCATACTCAAATATGGCACTTTTAAGATCTTGAAATCTGACAGAGGTACGGAATTTGCTAACCAATTACTAAATGAAATATGCAACATGTTGAAAATAGAACAGAAATTTTCCACTCCTTATCACCACCAAACAATAGGGTCTTTGGAAAGAAATCATAGAGTTCTAAACGAATACCTATTGAACTTCACAGAAAATGAAGAATGGGACTCTTGGATTCAATACTACACATTTGCATATAATACAACTCCACACGTAGATACAGGGTACACACCTTTTGAGCTAGTATTTGGTAAATTAGCGAGATTGCCCACAGACAAAATTACAGATAACAAACCAATTTATAATTTAGAAAATTATGCAAATGAGTTCAAAGCTAGAATAGCATCGGCATTAGATAGAGCTAAAAAATTAATTAAAGTAGCAAAAGAGAAAAGAAAAATACAATATGATAGTTACACTAATGTTAGCAACTTTAAGATAGGAGATTTAGTGTTAGTAAAATATGAGAGTAGAAGGAAAAACACTTGTCCTACTCATGGTCCATATAAAATTATAAATACTGAAAAGGTAAATTCAACCTTAGATATAAAAGGAAACCTAAAAACATATCATAACAATACCTTAAAATTATATAAAAGTAAATGAAATTTTCAAGATATTAATAAGAAGAAATAAATATTATAAATAACATAAGAACTACAAGTTTGTAATAGAATTAAGATATATAAGAATCAATTATAAAAATTGTAAAAAAAAAAAGGAAAATTATTAATCACTAAACACATAATCACATAATAAATTATAGAATAATAATTATAGAATATTATTAAAACAAAAAGATTTTTTTAAATGACCATTAATTTTAAGACAAAAACAAAAATTTAAATAACCACTAATGTTAAGAAAAACAAATATAAATTATTTTATCAGATGAAATTCATAAATTTAGAAAAAAAAAAAAAGAAAAACCCACAAATTTCATCTTAAGGGTATGGGTGTAATGATGTAACATACGTATATGTATGAAAGTACACTCATTTGTATTTATTTAATTTTATTTTATTTCTAAATGAATGCACGTGTTATTTGTTTACGTTTATTTGTTTATGTTTATTTGTTTACATCTATTTGTTTACATTCATTTGTTTATATCCAAAATTCTCTAAGTACACATGCATTCATAGCTATACATACCATACATACCATAAAATACACTAACCCCAAGTGAAGGGTTATATTACAATAAATTAGAATGTCGCTTAGTGAAATTAAACCCCACTTGTAGCGAGGTGACAAATTTATGCCAATGAACTTCAACAAAGTTGAAGAATGGAATGTCACTCAATTTTGAAGAAAAATATGAATTGATTTTTGAACGTGCACTGATTGGTCAGTTAAGCCCCACCTTCAAAAATCAATTAGAAACAAATGTGTATGATAGTATGTATGCATAAATAAAATAGGGATAGATATAATTATTCTAAGTAAAAGATCCCTTAATTTTTATAATATATAAAGCCAAATTTTTGTAAAAATAAAATCAATCTTAATCATAGTTTTGAATTGGATTCACCAAGAAATAGAGTTGTTTTTATTGGCATAATCTGCCTACGAGCTCAAACTCTGGCATATCCTGCCTACATGTAAATTACATACAAATAAGTGCATCTAGCGTGCACACGTGCCTTGCTTTGAGGGAAGCATTTAAAAAACATTCCTCCTAAGATTGGACGGTTCTCACCAGTCTTAGCCACCCAATCTTTGTGTCCTTTCATACACCCTACCTAATAACACTATAACTTTTTATATCCGCCCATGTCTAAGCTTCAATTTGACATGCCGTGCTCCATTGTACGAAGCTTATTTTGTCTATAAGGTGGGTCTGGCCAAAAATAAAGATTCCCAGTTTATCCAGAAACGTGCTGGCAAATTTATTGCACGGAAGACTTTTTATATCCGCCTATGCCTAAGCTTCAATTTGACATCCCGTGCTCCATGGTACGAAGCTTAGTTTGTCCAAATAGTGGGTTTGGCCACAAAAATAAAGATTCCCAGTTTGTCCAGAAACGTGCTGGCAAATTTATTGCACGGAAGAATTTTTATATCCGCCTATGCCTAAGCTTCAATTTGACATGCCGTGCTCCATGGTACGAAGCTTAGTTTGTCCAAAAAGTGGGTCTGGCCACAAATAAAGATTCCCAGTTTGTCCAGAAACGTGCTGGCAAATTTTTTGCACGGAAGACTTTTTATATCCGCCTATGCCTAAGCTTCAATTTGACATGCCGTGTTCCATGGTTCGAAGCTTAGTTTGTTCAAAAAGTAGGTCTGGCCAAAAATAAAGATTCCCAGTTTGTCCAGAAACTTGCAGGCAAATTTATTGCACGGAAGACTTTTTATATCCGCCTTTGCCTAAGCTTCAATTTGACATGCCGTGCCCCATGGTACGATGCTTAGTTTGTCCAAAAAGTGGGTCTGGCCAAAAATAAAAATTCCCAGTTTGTCCAGAAACGTGCTGGCAAATTTATTACACGGAAGACTTTCTATATCCGCCTATGCCTAAGCTTCAATTTGGCATGCCGTGCTCCATGGTACGAAGCTTAGTTTGTCTAAAAGGTGGGTCTGGCCAAAAATAAAGATTCCCAGTTTGTCCAGAAACGTGCTGGCAAATTTATTCGACGGAAGACTTTTTATATCCGCCTATGCCTAAGCTTCAATTTGACATGCCGTGCTCCATGGTACGAAGCTTAGTTTGTCTAAAAAGGGGGTCTTAATTAGTGGGTCTGGCCAAAAATAAAGATTCCCAGTTTTTCCAGAAACGTGCAGGCAAATTTATTGCGCGGAAGACTTTTTATATCCGCCTATGCCTAAGCTTCAATTTGACACGCCGTGCTCCATGGTACGAAGCTTAGTTTGTCCAAAAAGTGGGTCTGGCCAAAAATAAAGATTCCCAGTTTGTCCAGAAACGTGCCGGCAAATTTATTGCACGGAAGACTTTTTATATCCGCCCATGCCTAAGCTTCAATTTGACATGCCGTGCTCCATTGTACGAAGCTTATTTTGTCTATAAGGTGGGTCTGGCCAAAAATAAAGATTCCCAGTTTATCCAGAAACGTGCTGGCAAATTTATTGCACGGAAGACTTTTTATATCCGCCTATGCCTAAGCTTCAATTTGACATGCCGTGTTCCATGGTTCGAAGCTTAGTTTGTTCAAAAAGTAGGTCTGGCCAAAAATAAAGATTCCCAGTTTGTCCAGAAACGTGCTGGCAAATTTTTTGCACGGAAGACTTTTTATATCCGCCTATGCCTAAGCTTCAATTTGACATGCCGTGTTCCATGGTTCGAAGCTTAGTTTGTTCAAAAAGTAGGTCTGGCCAAAAATAAAGATTCCCAGTTTGTCCAGAAACTTGCAGGCAAATTTATTGCACGGAAGACTTTTTATATCCGCCTTTGCCTAAGCTTCAATTTGACATGCCGTGCCCCATGGTACGATGCTTAGTTTGTCCAAAAAGTGGGTCTGGCCAAAAATAAAAATTCCCAGTTTGTCCAGAAACGTGCTGGCAAATTTATTACACGGAAGACTTTCTATATCCGCCTATGCCTAAGCTTCAATTTGGCATGCCGTGCTCCATGGTACGAAGCTTAGTTTGTCTAAAAGGTGGGTCTGGCCAAAAATAAAGATTCCCAGTTTGTCCAGAAACGTGCTGGCAAATTTATTCGACGGAAGACTTTTTATATCCGCCTATGCCTAAGCTTCAATTTGACATGCCGTGCTCCATGGTACGAAGCTTAGTTTGTCTAAAAAGGGGGTCTTAATTAGTGGGTCTGGCCAAAAATAAAGATTCCCAGTTTTTCCAGAAACGTGCAGGCAAATTTATTGCGCGGAAGACTTTTTATATCCGCCTATGCCTAAGCTTCAATTTGACACGCCGTGCTCCATGGTACGAAGCTTAGTTTGTCCAAAAAGTGGGTCTGGCCAAAAATAAAGATTCCCAGTTTGTCCAGAAACGTGCCGGCAAATTTATTGCACGGAAGACTTTTTATATCCGCCTATGCCTAAGCTTCAATTTGACATGCCGTGCCCCATGGTACGAAGCTTAGTTTGTCCAAAAAGTGGGTCTGGCCAAAAATAAAGATTCCCAGTTTGTTCAGAAACGTGATGGCAAATTTATTGCGCGGAAGACTTTTTATATCCGCCTATGCCTAAGCTTCACTTTGACATGCAGTGCTCCATGGTACGAAGCTTAGTTTGTCTAAAAGGTGGGTCTGGCCAAAAATAAAGATTCCCAGTTTGTCCAGAAACGTGCTGGCAAATTTATTGCACGGAAGTCTTTTTATATCCGCCTATGCCTAAGCTTCAATTTGACATGCCGTGCTCCATGGTACGAAGCTTAGTTTGTCCAAATAGTGGGTTTGGCCACAAAAATAAATATTCCCAGTTTGTCCAGAAACGTGCTGGCAAATTTATTGCACGGAAGACCTTTTATATCCGCCTATGCCTAAGCTTCAATTTGACATCCCGTGCTCCACGGTACGAAGCTTAGTTTGTCCAAATAGTGGGTTTGGCCACAAAAATAAAGATTCCCAGTTTGTCCAGAAACGTGCTGGCAAATTTATTGCACGGAAGACTTTTTATATCCGCCTATGCCTAAGCTTCAATTTGACATATCGTGCTCCATTGTACGAAGCTTATTTTGTCTCTAAGGTGGGTCTGGCCAAAAATAAAGATTCCCAGTTTATCCAGAAACGTGCTGGCAAATTTATTACACGGAAGACTTTTTATATCCGCCTTTGCCCAAGCTTCAATTTGACATGCCGTGCTCCATGGTACGAAGCTTAGTTTGTCTAAAAAGTGGGTCTTAATTAGTGGGTCTGGCCAAAAATAAAGATTCCCAGTTTTTCCAGAAACGTGCAGGCAAATTTATTGCACGGAAGACTTTTTATATCCGCCTATGCCTAAGCTTCAATTTGACATGCCGTGCCCCTTGGTACGGAGCTTAGTTTGGCCAAAAAGTGGGTTTGACCACAAAAATTAAGATTCGCAGTTTGTCCAGAAACGTGCTGGCAAATTTATTGCACGGAAGACTTTTTATATCCGCCTTTGCCTAAGCTTCAATATGACATATCGTGCTCCATTGTGCTGGAAGCTTCCTTTGACTATCCCGGCCCCAATAAATCCCAATAAAAAACAAGAATTTAGGTTCTATAAATGTTCTAATATTTATTTATGTATTATTCCTGTTTAAATTAGTTATCCTAAACTTTAGAATCCACTCCCATAAGCATTGGAATACATTTTAAAAATTTCGCGTTGCCAACTATTCATTTGAAATTCAAGGCTATTTGTTCGAGGCTATCGGCTCGCACGTGAAAACGCATGATTTTTTTATTTTTAAAAAAAAATATAGGTGATCCCAAAACAAAGCACTTTTTTGCTCTACGAATTTTTCATATAAAATTGGATTTTTGATTCGAGAAAAACGCATTTTTATGAAACTTTAATTTGAGATGATTCAAAATTTAAGCCCTTTTTGCTCTTCTTGCTTAGTTACATAAAATATGGTTGAAGACTTAAGTTGTTGAACCTGTTGAATATATACACGTTGAAGAACCTGAAGGAAATGAAGATATAGATCTTGTAAAGAATGTAGTTTTTAATAAGACATATACAACATAAGAACAGTAAAAATGATACAAAAATATCTTCATCTAGATGTAGTTGTATCAATTATAGTTTGATCAATAACATTTCAGAACTTTTGTGTTTTTAGCAAATTAATTTCCAGCCACCACTCATTGGCAATGTTATAAAAACCGAAAATAACTGCCACTGATGTAAGTTAATAATGGAAATATTCTTTAACACTAATCATTTGGAACTAGCAGAAAGTAAAAACACACACGTAAAAAGAAAAAAATATATAGGTTAGGAATTTAACTTTTTTTTAACATAGCAAATAGCTGCTATACTAATGTAATAATCTTTCACAATATCTTCTCAGGATCTTTACTGTGAATCCTGTATTTCATCGTAATAATTTCAACTAACAATGCTGTGGATTGGTAAAAGATGATGTGTAGAACACAAAACATAGTTGTTTTTTTTTTTTGTCTGACTTCCTTTCTCAATATATCTTTTCCCCTAAAATGTAGTTTTTGTGTGCTGTATTTGATAAGCTAAGCTATGAATTTTAAAGCCAAAGGTCTTGGAACAAATTGATTAGTAGGCCTTTTAAAACGATAGTCAGGGTACACCATTAATAGGATACATGTGGAAAACCAGTACCGCAATAAACAATATGCGTGTGATGATTTTGGTGTATAAACATCAATATATTTGGGGCAATATACTCTTAACCATTGCCTCGCCAGAAATATATTAACCCAATGGCAACATTTGTAGACTTTTACAGTATACACATGAACAATGTCCGAAATCTCGTTTGGTATTTTAAAGTCATTTGTGCAATGCCAGCCTTTTCTGTCGTGTCAGATTGTAAACGATTGGGTACGTTCGTAAATGCAGTAGTTATGCATCACTGGAGCATAATAAAAGTAAAACGTTCAAAAAAGCATCACTTGGCAGCACTGATTTACATCAAAAGTTTTTTTTATGCAAACAATTGACAGTGCTGCCCCAAATTTTTTAAGTATGGCATCATTTTAATTACGAAGCTTTAAAAAATTGATGCAGAATGGAAGAGTAATTAGTGCTTTATATAAAAATTGTTAGTACAAATTTAAATAATATCGTTTTATTATTTCAAAGTAATTTTTTATTTTAGGAATCTGCCTTCTTTTGCGTTTTAATTTAATTTTAATAACCAAAAGTCGTTTCATCTTTCTTTTAATTCTGTTGTTATAAGTTAACAAAAAGTTGCCATTTTTAGAATCAAGATTTTCAATAATATTTGTTAATGTTATTGTGGTGAACATGTTTTTTATCTTTTGCAAAACGGTCTAAAAAGCGAACTCTGTCCAATTGTTGAGCAGTAACAAAGCATCTGCAACAACTGATCACGCATCAGCAACAAAACTTGGCATAACTGCCGCAATGATACACAAATTTACTGCATTTACGAACGTACCCATTATTTTCAAGGCCATACTCGGGTTCTAAGTCGAGGATGATGTCAAAAGTTTGCCTATAATTTAATTTAAGATCAAAAGCCATTTTGAATGTTGTTCAGCAAAATATAGAAATTATTTCATACCATATCACGTTTTCATCTATAGCAGGGTTGCACAAAATACACACAAAAAAGAAAACAATAGTCATTGAACATACCCAGCCATTTACACAGCTTACACCACAATGTATACAGTGGCGACAGCTTGAAAAATACAACACTGTATTTTTGTTTTAACAATCAAATCAGGGTTGCATTTTGTAAAGAAATCGGAAGCAACAGCTATATTAAAAAATATATGCTATCACCTTTATACACGTTGTATACATTGTTTTTATTTATTTGTGATTATTACTGTCAAAAATTCTAATTTGGGAAGAAATTTTTTGAAAATTCCACAGCACAGTTTATCACAAATAAAATTTTTGAAATAAATATAAAAAATAAATAATAATGGCATTAAAGTAAGTAACAGAATATGCATTATAGTTTAAAAAGAAAATATATAAATACTAGTGTACAGAAAAAAGCTAAGCAACAGGTACACCAATGGTAGTTTGCCCAACAAATCTAGGTGTGACAAATGTCCACCATGAAAACTTAAGTGTTAGAGGAACCTCCTGAGGCGGACAAATAGAGGGATGTAAGGATTCTGCAGAGTTAGAACATATCAGAGGAATTACAGAAACAAAGAAGAGTGCACCAATTTTCATGGCCAATTCAAATTTCAGACAAGTTAATGCTGAATTAAAGAATGTATTGGTCGGTACGGTTGGAGAAGCTCTTTTAACAAGAGAAAATATATTAACCGAAGACAAGTTACAGTTAACACCCACTACAATTTTAATGTATTCGCTTTGTGGTTAGGGTATAATGACTTAGTGCTGATGTTTGTAACCATCTCTAATTATAGCGATTGGCTCAATCACTTTGTGAGTTGATTTAGCAATGTCCGCCCGTCCGTCTCTGTGTCCATGTAAACCTTGTAATCAAACTACAGCTCGCAAATATGAATATATTTTGCTGCAATCTAGTATATAAGCGTCTATCGGCCATAGGATGAACGCTATTTAAATTGGTGAAAATCTGTCCATGTTCAAATTTGATTTATGCTTATTTTCTATATCCAATTAGTTGGGCCTTAGAGATAGGGCCTGTGAACGCATGCCTTAACTATAAGCTTCTAAGTGTATTTATACATTTTTCTCCTAAAAATTATAATGCATATAAGTAGATACGAACTTGAATTAGTAAAAAATTAAACAATGTTATTTATATATATATATATATTTTTTTTAATATAGTGTGTGTTTAATGGGTTGTGATCTTGGGGAGGCAATACTCCATACGTTACCGAGGGATCCGAACCGGTATGTCTATATTTATATATTTTTTGTATATTCTAAATTTGTTATTTTTCTATATTAAATTGATATTCAGATCTTGTTCTTACATATTTATAACAAATAAACATCTTTTACAAAAGTCAATATAGTGTTTTTTATTAAAATCCAATGGTTTTTTTAATAACTTTTACAATTAGGTGGTCGATTTACAACAAAGTTGCTAGCTTTACAAAGTTACACAACAAATTTACCTTTATATATCCTAACAAACTTTGTACATCAAATGCTGTAAACTATAATCTGGCTGTAAACTATATCCAGCAAAATACATTCAGATTTAAAACCAGATAGTTTTCTTATAGTTAACGGCCGTCTTAAAATAATATATTTTGGTATTGCGAGTAATATAGCCACTGATTCAACGAGTATACACTCGCAGAAATGTCTCCTCAAGCGCCGATGCTACTGCTGGAACTGCTCTGAGTGCCATTGGCGTTGTGTGGTGTGTTGTGGGTCGGAAGGGCTATATGCGCTGTTAGATTGTCCAGACTTGTGACTACTACAAATTTGCGGTTGCTGTCTAATCTGGGTTGTGAAGACCGGTTCTACCCACTGATTTAAAGGTACTGATAGGGCTGTGCCAGCACAAGCTTTTACTGCCTCTGGACACAAACTTTTAGGCACATCCCGCAAGTCTTTTTGATCTATTACTTTATCCGAAAAACTGCCTCTAACAGCAGCTTTGCTTATTGTACTCAACAATTTTTCCTGTTGCTATAAGTACACAAATTTAAAAAATAAATAATCAATACTAAATATCTTAATAAACAATGATTATCATATCATGCACAGAAGAGGCAGAAAAATATTTTGTAGCAAAGAAAACTGGAAGAGTTTGGCTTAAAACTTTAATTATATAATCGTCACTGTAAGGTTTAAAAACAAATGCAGTGCATATATGAATATCAGTGATTTCAAAATGTTTATATATATTATTAACTTACATTGTTTTTCTGCTTTTGGTTCCTGCAATTGTTACAACAAATCCTTTTCTATGTCACTGAAATTTTCTGCTACCTTTTCAACTTTAAGTTTGGCTTTCTTAGCTACTTCTGCTTGTAGTCCATCTACTAATTTTTGTAAGTCATTTGTTGTTTTGTCTGTTTTACATTTTACTGAAGTTGTTTTTCTTTCTACTTCAATCTCATTTCCAAATACTCAATCAATTTTTGTAGTTCTTGGTGGTTTTGTATTTGTTGTTCGTAATTGTTTTGGAACTCACATTTTTAAGGGTTTACTAGCCTTTATAAAATTAAATCTGTTCAACAGGCTGTTGTTTAGAAGCGTTCTTAATTGTAGATATGAATCTGTTGTTATATTTGAGATTTTGTCTTCAGTTGCGGCTAATTTTTATTCCTTTTCAGTTGGATGTCTACTTATAGGAGTAAAAAAGTGCCAATTAATGTTTTATTTATAAAGCCAATGGTATAGTGCCCAAAGCATTGAATAATACCGGACAAATTTCGATTTAGGAACACTCACGCGCAAGTCATAATCCAAAGCATTAATACCATAATTCCACTTGCGAAAAGTTTCGTGACTCGCCACCAGCAACTGGACCAATAGTTAGCTCAACTATAGTAACTTTTGATTCCTTCCTTTCGGCCCTGGGTTGAGCAGTGGTGAATGTAACTGGCAAATTTACCAGCATTTATACCAACATTACTGGTATTATAACAATCACAAGCTTTGGGTTTTAATATGCATCTTTTATAATTTTTATTTCTGAAAAGGAAATACCACAGATTACTAAATTAAATGTTAATTTGTCAAAAATACAATTTTATGAATTTTTTTTCAATGTTTATACTCACTAAATTTCCATTGTTTTTATTTTCTATGCTGTCAGTAGTTGAAAACATGTGCTATAGCTGTTCACTTGCACACATTATATTTTGTATATTCTATTTTTTTAATCTCTTTCGCACTTCTTTACTAAAACAAAATGGATAAAAAGGTAAACAAAGCCATACGGTTCGAGATTGCATTTTTGACAGCTGTCAAGCTGTCACAACTGGTATAAACTGTGGCCTACACAATGAAGTTGCGAATATACTGTGAGCGTCAAAATAAAGTAAACAGCAATTTTTAATCTTTAAATTGTCTTATAACAAAATTATTATTGACTTACGATAAAAAGTAATATTGCAGAGTTTAGTACTATACCATTTGGAGATTGACTACCGTAAAACATGAAATCAAATCAATTGGGAATATTGCACAAATCTCTCGAAAGTGAAAATGCATCAGATTTTACGCGTCAAAAAAAAGTAAGCAGTGGTAACCCTTATTTTACGCTTTTTTATATTTCGGGGAAGAACCTAAACTTTTTGTGACAAATGTGTAGTGATCACGTGTTCTACTTTACTAAAAATCATTTGAAGTTGATTTGTACTAATTAATAATAGCTACAAAGATATAAAAGCAAATATTTTCAGTATGGGAAAGCAGCTATCGGTTTATACTCCGAAAATATTTTAGATCAAAAAGAAAAATGTAAATCTTTGCGTGAAATTGGCGAAATTTTGGTGATGCGCGAAACACCATCAGGTTGAAGATTTAACGAGATCTGGACCCAAAGCAGCTTAGTTGTACTGAAGTTAGAGCTGTAGTAAGAGAAGTGAAGACATATTCAGCCTAAAATGCAGTTAAATTATCAGAACACATAACGCAGACATCAGGCAAACCAGTAAGTTCAAGTACAGTAAGGAGATCGCTTCACAAAAATGGTCTACATGGAAGGATACCATGCAAGAAACCATACATATCCAAGGCGAATCAGAGCAAGCTAATGAATTTCGATAAAAAGTAGAAAAATTAGGTTCTATCTTTGTGGGAAAGCATATTATATACAGATAAGAGGAAATTCGAAATTTTCGGCGCGAAAAAGCCTCCAAAAATATGGCGTGCTAAGAATGAAACATGCAAAGAAAAGTGTGTTACCAAAACTGTTATATACAGTGGGGTTCAGTTATGTTTTAGGGCTATATGACGGGAACAGGTGTTGGTAACTACGTTTTTATTTACTCCACTATGACCCAAATAGATTACTTAGCCATTTTGAAGGACAATGTTGGCCCTAGCGTCGAGAAATAAGGCATGGCTGGAAATAGGATCTCCCAACAGGACAACGAGCTAAAGCTTACATCTAAAATTGTGAAAGAGTGGCTACTGTACCGGACTCCTAAGACACCTGATCAACCATCGCAGTCCCCGGACCTTAACCCAATCGAGCACCTGTGGGAAAATCTTGACAGAAAAATAGGCTTTTTCAAGCAAGGGAACTTAAAGATGCCTCAAAAGAAAGAATGGAGCATAATCTCCCCTGATATAACAAAAAAAAACTGTCGAGTCGCTGCCTAGAAGACTACTTAAGGGGCTTAAGGCCAAATGAAAATAAACCATATATTAAAAAATTTTAAAAGTTTACTTTTTGTATTGAAGTTCTGTTGCCTTTTCTTTGCTGTTTACTTTTTTTTGACGCGTAAAATTTGGTCATTTTCTAAATAAAGTGCATTTATTTCGGTTTTGTAATGCTTCTGTTTAATTTTTTTTATTGAGTTCAGCTATAATTAAATAATTCTTGAATTCCCTATATTTATTTAAGATTTTGTGTTAATTGCTTCATTTTAATAAAACTTTTAATACGAGGAACAAGGTGTTTATTTTATTAATTAAAAAAAGATTTCCAATTTTTCCAGAAACGTTACTACAAATTTCTCGCACAGTAGAACTTTTTATATTCGCCTATGCCGTGCTCCGTGTCACAGTGCTTAGTTTGTCCAAAAAGTGGGTAGGGCCAAAAATAGATTCCCAGTTTGTCCAGAATCGCCAAGAGCGATTTTTTACACGGAAGGGTTTTTAGATTCGCCTAAGTCTTAGCTTAAATTCGACATACCGTGCTCCATGTCACAGTGCTTATTTTGCCCAAAAAGTGGGTCTGACCACAAAAATAAAGATTCTCAGTATTTCAAGAAATGCCAAGAGCGATTTTTTGCACGGAAGGCTTTTTAGTTTCGCCTAAGTCTTAGCTTCAATTCGACATACCGTGCTCCATGTCACAATGCTTAAGCTCAATTTGGCATACTGTGCTCCATGTCACAGTGTCCCATTTTGCTGGAATCCTCCTTGGAATATTCCAGTCCAAATAAATCCCATTAAAAAACAAGAGTTTAGTTTTTATAAATGTTCTAATATTTATTTAAGTCTTATTTCTGTTAAAATTAGTTATCCCAAACTGGAGAATCCACTCCCATAAAGCCCCAAACACATAACTGCGAGTTGCGAGTGCGAGAAAAAACGAGAATGATTTTATCTATATGTGGATCAAGATCGATAGCTTTTTTGTGTGGCGTTGCCAAATTATGTTGTAAAAACACTCGCAAGGGAAATAGAATTGATTCTATTTTCTGTGCGAGAAATATCAAATGACAGGAGAATCAGCTGATAGGCATTAAACGCGATGCCTACTATAGTAAATACTTAATTGAACCCGTTAATAATTTCGATTTTATTAATTTTTTTATATTTATTGTTTGTTATATGCAGAGCTTTATATACAATTGACAATTGAATTATGTTTGAGAGTAGGACAATCAGCTGCTCGAATGCATTTTGATGATTTTGTAAAAGCACAAAAGCACAAATTCTCGCATGCAAAAAGCTTAGTTTTTGCTCGCACTTGCAACTCGCCGTTATGTGTTTTGGGCTTAAGTATTGGAATACATTATAAAAATTTCGCGTTGCCAACTATTCGTATAAAATTCGAGGCTATTTTTCGAGGCTATCGGAATGCACGTTATGTAAACTCTGATTATAATATATTATATGGTTGGTAATATAAAATTAATTTGTGTAAAGCCCTAAACACATAACGGCGAGTTGCGAGTTCGAGTTCGCTTCCACATATAGAAAAAATCATGCTGCCTCATTCTCGTTTTTCTCGCACTCGCAACTCGCAGTTATGTGATTAGGGCTTAAAGCGCACTATAGTGTATAGTATATAGTGTATATACACTTATCAAATTCCCATCCAGCATTATGGTGGTATTAGTGAAAATTTGTTAGTATGTGTGACACCGACGATGCTGGATGGAAAATAAAAAAATTTTGATTTTTGGCATGCTGGATGAAGATTTTGAAGGGCAATATACACTTAAGGCCCAAATAGACTACACAAAATGCTTGCGCAACATCGTGTTTGCGCAATGTGTTGTGTAATGTGTAGGGGTGTTTTTCATGTTTGCGCAACGGTTGTGCAAAAATCAAATTGATTTAATTTTTTGGAATTTTGCGCAACAGTTTTGTGTAGTGTGTAGGCAATTCTCATACAAAATTTCCATTTTTTAAAACATCTCGCGTTGTCAACACAGGCGGAAGAAAAAAAGGAATAAAATAAATGACAATAGGAAGAAGTTTGCGAAGGGTACGTTTAGCAAAATGTTTGAAGAAAAAAATTAAAATGTTTGAAGAAAAAAATTAAAATTAATAAGATTAAAATAAATACATAAAAAAACAAACTAGAATTATCTTCTTGTGCTTATGAATTTTGTGTAGTGTATATCGAAAAAAGGTGTTGCGCAAACACGATGTCGCGCAAGCATTTTGTGTAGTCTATTTGGGCCTTTATCAAATTCCCATCCAGCATTATGATGGTATTAGTGAAAATTTGTTAGTATGTGTGACACCGACGATGCTGGATGAAAAATCAAAAATTTTAGATTTTTGGCATGCTGGATGAGAGATGTATTTTCTCATGCTGTAAAGGTCGTACAGCAAATGTATGTGCTAACGTCAAGCACACATACACGATGCTTGATGTCAAGCGGTTGACAAGTGCATAGTGGCCTTAAGCCCTTAACACAATCACTGCGAGTTGCGAGTGCGAGAAAAACGAGAATGAGACAGTATGATTTTTTCTAATGTGGAAGCGAGATCGAGAGTAAAGCTTTTTTTGTGTGTCGTTGCCAACTTAGGCTGTAAAAACACTCGCAAGGGAAATAGAATTGATTCTATTTTCTGTGCAAGAAAAATCAAATGACAGGAGAATTAGCTGTATTTACAAACATATGACAGGAGAATCAGTGTGTATTTATTGTATTGTGCATTGTGACTTGCGAAATGATAAGTTGTTTTGCTTGTAGGTTTGTAAAATTGTAAAATTTGTAAAAATAATTTTGATGATTTTGTAAAAGCACAATAGCAAAATTCTCGCATGCAAAAAGCTTATTTTTACTCGCACTCGCAACTCGCAGGAATGTGTTTAGGGCTTTAAGTAAGTAAGTAAAATTTTTATTAAGTCTTCTTCTTTTTCGATTACATTGATTGTCTACATACGATGAGAATAATAATATTCTTAGAGCTATATGTGTCTTACTCTAATAACTAAGAAAGCGTAAAAGCGACATTGCTAAAATGTGATGGTATATATAAAATTGTATGATGTGAATAGTTTTGCAAGGCTTGCTTTCGGCCTTTGGATTCGCTAACAGAGCAAAAGTCTGTAAATAACATTACTAAAACTAAATAAAAATTAAACAATATATAACAGAGCTCTGTCAAACAAATTGACAGACATATTCGAATTACAGTTCATGTAGATTAATCAAAATATAGGATACAAACGAGTGTATATAGGTATGTTAAGCAAAACAAAACAAGTTGTTCAGGTACATAGTTAAGATTGTGAATATCACAGTAGAGAGTTAAACTCCTATAGTTGGTTCATTATATGTAAAATTATGGTATTATCTTTGGTCTTCTATTTTCAGCCCCTATGATTGCCAGGGGATGAGCTCATATAGAGGTCAGGAGGAACTGGATCGTCATCAATGTGTACGTTGGTGATACCAACGGGCGACAGGTAAGTAGATTCATTCCAGTTTATGTTTTTCTCGGTGTCATATATTTGGCTGACTAGAGTGTTACTGTGGAGTGCAAGTTTTTCTACAAATCTGGATTGTAACGACATGGCGTATCTACAGCAGGGTAGAACTTTGGAATTTTCGTACACGTACTTATTTGAGAATCGTTTTATGAAATTTTCATAATTCTTCCCGATGCATTTTCTCAGGATTTTTCGCTCAAAAATCTCAAATTCTTTGGCTACTATAGGGGATATAGTAAACCAGATTGGGAATCCATAACTGAGAACCGATCTGATGGCGACTTTGTAGAGTAAAAGCTTGGTATTCTTAGGTAAGTATGTGTTGTTTAGTAGTGCTGCGAACATTCCAGAGATCTTTTTCGTTTTTTCCAGGACACTTCTAGCGTGGGCGTTGAATTTTAATAGTTTATCAAAGTATATTCCGAGATATTTTATGGAGGTTTTAAATGGTATGTTTATGCCATCCAGTGTGAGTTGTAGTGATTTACTTTCTGGCACTACATATCTAGGACACTTACCAGACGGGTTTCTAATGCAGATAGCTTCTGATTTGGCTGCGTTGATTTTAATGTCCCAATTTCTCTAAAAGGCACTAATTTTTCCAAGGTGAAATGCAACATTATTCAGAGCCTGTATTGGTGATTTATTGTGTGCGTAAATTAAGCAATCATCTGCGTATAGGATAGCCTTTGAATTTCCAGCTTGGTGAGGAAAGTCATACAGGAAAACGTTGAACAGGAAGGGAGCCAAGATACTTCCCTGAGGCACCCCACTTTTCACATATCCTAGTTCTGAGGTGATGTTGTTGATTTGGACGCCAAATTTCCTATTAGTAAGGTAGCTGCAAAGAATTTTTACTAGAAATGGATCAACGCCAAGATTAATCATTTTATATAAAATTCCTTTATGGTAGACAGAATCAAACGTCTTTTCTATGTCTAGTGATATTGCCACGCTGCATATTTTATCCCTTAAGTTGTTAGTTACATCATTGTGGAATTTCAACAATGCATGTTGTGTTGAGTGAGATCTAAATCCAATTTGGAATTCTGATATTGGTTCCACAATGAACTCTTTTTCTAGCTTTTCTTTTATTACGTGTTCGAATTATTTACCAATGTTGTATAAAATAAATATCGGGCGGAAATCCTCAGGGTTTTTACTGTCTTGTTTTTTTTTCATTGGTAGTATCTTCGCACTTTTCCATGACGATGGAAAATAACCGTTATTAATGCAATTGTTAAAAATAGTTGCCAATAATTTTAGTGTTGCATCAGGAAATTTTTTAATTAAAAAATTGGAGACGCCATCAAAGCCAAAACACTTTGCTGTTAATGTTGTTTATGTGCATTCTGATATTACTCACGTTTGTAAAATGGTAAATATCATGATTTTCATCGGCCGTAAATGTCTCATCAAATGCATAAATACGTTGTGGGAGTCTATCGACGCAGGATGAGATTTGACTATCTATATTGTTGACTAGTCCTTCAGGAGTTACCTCTTGAAACACGTCCGTATAGTGCGTTCTAAATATCTCCGAGATTTGATAACTATTGAAAGTGATGGTATCATTGTGTATGAGTTGCTGGCAAAATGGTGACTTAGTTTTACCTATGATCTGAAATACGTCCTTAAAAGCAGTAGGACCAGGTTTTATTTTTGAGAGTCTATTTCTAAAATTTTTAGCATCTTCAAGATTTATAAGCTCATTAATAATGGTTTTTAACAGATGTATTTGTTTAGAAAGAATTTTATACTCACTGCTAACTTTATTGCCAGTTCTGTGGTATATTTTCGTTAGGTTCTTCTGCCATGCATACTTTACTTTAAAAAATTTCTTGATGTTATCAGGATACGGGCGTTTTCGGTCGATTATTTCCATTTTGTTCGAGTGGTTGTCATGTATTGAGGTAAGTGTATCATTAAATTAATTTACAAGCTCATCTGACTCATCATTGTATAAATTGCAGTGGACGGAAGGTAAAATGGCAATGGAGGCTGCTTCTAAATCTGTTTTGAACTCATTCCAGTTGGTGTTTTTATATGAAGTTATTACCAGGGGGCTTCTTAAGAGTAAACAGGCTGCATCATTTTCAATTTCTAGATCTAATGGGAAATGATCTGAAAAAGTTGGTAGACTCTTGATCTGAAAATTAGGTTGGACAATGTTAATTAAGCTGGGACTTAATAAAAAGTGGTCCAAAAAAGATGACCCGTTTGGGAACGATGGGGATATATCGCAAATGCGTGTTACATCCAAACAGTTGTTTTGAAGCCAGTCATTTAAGACTTTTCCGTTGGTGTTATCGGCAGTATCTCCCCAGTTTGAGTTTTTCGCATTTAGATCACCACCGAATATAAAACCGTCATAATTGTTGCCCAGATGAAGAATTTGGTTTAAGCTGTCGTTTAACTCATGGGAGGCATATACACAAGGTTTATATATAGAGCCTAATAGGTATTTTTTACTCACGTTGTTTGTGACCAATTCTATTTCAATAAAGATGTTATTAAATTTTGTTCTAGCGCAAGTAATTTTATTGTACTGTATTGTGTTTTTAATGGCAATTGCTACACCTAGGGCTGAGTTGTCGTAAATGAAATTATATCCATTAAGTTTTACTTTTCTATTTCCATGTAGATGACATTCCTGAATGAATCCTACATCAATTTGGTTGTGATGGAGGATATTTGACAGTTCAATTTGGCGACTGTTGCTTACAAGGGAGCGGACGTTAAATGTCATAAGTGAAATAGATCTATGGGCCATATTTATTATTTACATTTTTTAGAAGCCGCAAGAACTCTGCTTTTGCTTTATTTTTTGGCATGTTTTTAAAATTCTTAAGAAAGTTTGTAACTTGTTGCTCCATTGTTAATTCCTCGGGTGTAAGAAACAAATTGGCAAGTTTTAAAAATTCTTGTACTATAGACGGTTTTTGTGTTGGAGTTTGATTAGAATTTACCTGAAAATGACTGGCGAATGATTTGCCTGGTGATCGAGTAGATTGGCTCAATATTTTGTTTAGGTTTGATTTGGCAACAATCTTGACTTCTTCGGTCTTTTTTATGCGTTCCCTTCGTGATGCAAGGTAATTTCTGTATGTTGGACATCCCCTCCAGTATGCAGGATGGCCATTTTTTCCACAATTTACGCAGTGGGGTGCTGAGGTTTCAGAATCAGAATTTGTATGCTGGCATTCTCCCTGTGGGTGTTTTTTGTCGCACTTTATGCATTGAAATTCTGAGTTGCAATTTTTGGCAATGTGACCCCAGCGTTGGCATCTGTGGCATTGTATTTCTTTTTCTTTCCGTTTGGGCTTCTCCCAACAAATGGTTTGGCTTAAAATATATTTAACGTGCGCGATGTCTTGAAGTGATTTCCCTGGGTTCAGTGTAACCAAAAACGTGTGATTCTGGAGACGACATTTGGTACGATCTTGTCCAGGGCAGACTTAACCTCCTCTGCATCAGTACCATAATAAAGTACTCTTAACACAAAAGAAGTCTGTTTTAATTCTTTAGGTGTGTATGAGTACGAGTGAATATTCTTTTCCCTCAGTAGGGCCATCATTTCAGAATGCATAGTAGCATCCGAAAGGTACAATTTACTTTTATGTTTATTAACGTTTTTTATTTTAAACGTTATCTTCGGTGTTTTGGCTTCCAATTGTTCAACCAACCGTTCAATGTTTACATCAAACAAAAATATGGGTGGGCAGAAGGATTTGCTGACATTTTTTAAGTTTTTAGCTTTGGCAGTTTTCTCCTCTCTCCTCTGATTGGGACTTTCGTCTGCATTTTCGATTTCAAGTCCAGAAAGTAATGCAAATCTATTTTCACCCAATTGGGTGACGTCTATGTTTGCTGAAGACAATAGAACCTCTGATCTTCTACGCTTTGGATGAATGTTGTGTGCGAGTTTGCCTTCAATAGATTGCTGTTGGTATGTTGTGCCTTCGATAAATTCCATATTACTCTCATCCAGCCCGTATTCGGTTGGAATTCCGCTTCGTATCATTAATTCCCCTATAGAATTGCGGCCATCTTTCCCGCCCTTGTCCGGCGGCAATTTTGCTGGCTTTGATGCTGGGTCAGCCACACCTGCTAATGAGGTGTTCATTGTCACTCCACAATTAAAAACCTCCTCTTATAAAAACAAATGTGAGGGTTCGTTTAAAATAAATAAAATTAATATTAATAAATTATCGTGTTTAGGGCTTTAATGAGTGTTTAATGGGAAACCTAGTGTTGCCATATTGAATTTTGTTTTAACTTAACCCTTAAAGGGCACTATACACTTGTCAAATTACATTAAGCATTACCCCCCTATCTCACATCACACTGCAATTGTAAAATCGTTGTGTACGTATTATCAACGAAAAATTGTTCGAATTAGTCGAATCCATCGCCATTAACTTTTATGCTCACACATCTGACTGCAATCTCATTTTTAAAATGCTGTCGAAGCGTAAAGTTGAAAAAATTTGTTAACTTCTCTCTCTTATTTTATTTTAAATAGAGTTACCGAGTTTATTATACAGGCACATGGTTGAGGGAAAATGTTTACAAATAGTTAATAATATAATAATAGTTAATAATAGTTAATAATATTTATGCTCTATAATTAACAAACTTGCGTTCTTATATGCGCATTTGAAGAAATAAATCATAATAATAGACTTAACAAGTTAAAACTTTAATTACTATTTTGCAGAATCCAGTAAATTTGCATTTAATTTATAACAGGGTAACATTAATCATCGTTAGTGTCAGCCACTACTGGCACGAAAAATTTGAAGCCATTAGTGTGACCACTGCGGAAAATGTGTGTGTATTAGTAACAAAATGTGAGTGTATTGAGTTTTTCGAACTTGCAGTGTGTTGAGGATGTTCGTAGGGGGTCACCGAACAGTTCCGGAAATGATCCTGGACCATTGGGCCTGTGCAGGCGGTTTGTATGTTGGTTGGCTCTGAACGGTGGTTCAATATTTTTTATTGTTTTTTTAACTTTTGCTTTGTAAAAAACCTTTGGTTAATTGTTTAAATAGTTCTTCTTAAAGAAGAACAAGTATTAATTTTGTGTGAAATCGGTGATTTGTATACACTTTTTATTGTTTATTTATTTCACAAAATTACTATTACTATTGGTTGGAAATCTGTTGGTGTGTTCAATTGTCTAGATTTGTTTTTCTTGTGTATGTCAACCATAGTGAAGAGTTTGACAGATGACATGTGGTAGATAAGTGGCGCGCAAGCCACAATCTACATTTAAATTTTTAAAAACAAAGTGTAATTTTTATGTGTAATAAAGTTTTGCTGCCATTTTGAAAAGATTTTTTAGAAAATAAAATCCAAGCTGGACTTTGTACTTCAAAGTAAGCTCGGTATTAAAACAAGTGTTTAGTTTAAATAATTTTACTGATATAGATGTGGAAATTTAAAGATATAAAAGTTAAATAAAAAAAAAGAAATAAGATTTTCGATAAAGTAAGGAGATTACACCAGTTCAGGAGTGGGTGTTGGTTTGAAAATAAAAAGGAAGCGTTTACAGAAAGCCTGTGGTCAACGATATAGTTAAAATATTACTGAAAGTGGAAAACGAAAGAAAAGTGCCAAGTCTGTCCTCTAATTGACCAAAGGAGTTTAAGGTAACGCGGTGTTGTATTGTATTGTATTATCCATTTGTATGTCTTATCAAAAGTGGCTAGGTAAATTAAAAGCACTGCTTGTTGGGATGAGAACAGCTCATCCCAGTGAAATATAGGAAAGCGGAGACGCAAACCAGCAAACAGAAAATAATATTAACGCCTAAACAAATTTAGGATCCAACCAATTTGATTTAAATTAAGGTTGGAAAAGTTGTTTGATTGTGTTTTTTTTTTGGTGGCTAGGTCTATTTAGTTTTTTTTTGATTATATTGTTTTATGTTAGATTTTATTATTTATTATTATTTTTTTTATATATTAAGAGCGTGTTAGGTTAAGTTTAATTTGGTTTTTTTTTGTGTGTTGCTAACTGTTATATGTATATATTCCTTTAAAAAGACTTTTGTTAAGTTTTTGTAAAGGTTAAACCCAATTTTTTATTATTTTTTTTAAATTTGCAACCAAAGAATATATTTGGTAAACAACTATCCTCCAGAGAGCTCTTTTGAGGGAAAAGATATAAGGTTAGATTCGGTTAATGATCTGAGGGTGAGTTTAACCCTAATAAACAAATGGAGTTATCCTAAATTAGTTTTTTTTTTGTTAAATGTATTTATTAGATGTATGATATTAAAAATACATAGTTTTTTTTATTCAAAAATAGTTTTTTTTTATATTTTATTAATTTTAAGTTTTATTTACGATTTTTTTTTTTTTTTGTTAGCATGTTAGCATTGTAAGAAAATAATAGTTAATTTTTTTTTTATTCAAATTTTTATTTATAATATTATATATATATATTTTTTTTGTACATCTTATTATTCTTTTTTTTGTTTTTGTAATGCGAAAATTATCTTCGTATTAAGCCTCAAATCTTTAAAAGACCCAACATCTGAAAAATAGAAAAACTATTAAAATTATTGAAAAGATTTTTTTTGTGGCCACCATAGTATTTAGTATTTTAATGTTAATAAATGTATATTTTATATAGTTGAATTTGTAAATCATGATGTCTGTGTAATTTTGATTTTTTGGAGGACAAGAAGGGACAATGGGTCGCTGGTATGTTAAGTAAAGATTGAAAAGGGTTGGTGTGGTAAGTAATGGGGTCATTTAGGAAAGGTAACGTAAAGTTTAAATGACCAGGTTGGGTGGGTAAAGAACGGGAGTGTGAAGATCTGAGCTCCCAATATTCTTCGTCTAAGTGTGAGTTGTTGTCGTGTGAGTTTAGTCCATATTTTGTAATAGTTTATTGTTGCGCCCTGATAGGTGTTGTAAAGGGTTGAGAAGTCCACGCCCCTAAACCTAAGAGCCGGGAAATAACACGGGAAAGGGGTTTCACAACAGTAATGGCGCCCAATTCATAAAACAGGAACAATTTTAGAAATTTTTGTTTAATTGTAATAAAACACATCTGTCACTTGGCCAATATTTATATGAAGCTTGAAAGTTTTTCTGTTCAATTGTTCATATCAACATAGGTTTATTAAGTGGCAGTTGTATTGAGTAAGGAATATGTATGGAACTCAGAAGCTTAGTCATTTGTTTCGACTAATTGTTCAGAGTGGTCATTTTTATAAAGGGAAAAAGTATAAAGAAAAATCTTTAAATAGTCTTAACTGAATTAAATAGTTAATTGCTATTTAAATAGTTTTTTTTTAAGATAATTATTCTACAGATGTATAGAGACTCACGTAATTGCAATGGCAAAACGTTTGTTCTGAAATAATTATTAGTTTAGAACTCTCACACTAGAAGAAGAAAATTTTAAACTTAACACACCAATGAATATACCACTTTAAAAAGGAAAGAACAGCGAGTATACAATTGTCCTTTATGTACCTCCAGATTGTAAATTATTTTAGTAAAGTAACATTGTTTCGTAAAGTTTTGAAGTGTTAAATCGTATTTGTATTGTATTGAGTAATTTATTTAACAGTCGCATATTTAATAAATTTCTTGTGAGTATTTGTTACGAATTGGTCACTTGGGTAACTTTTGATCTGTAGTTAAAATGGGTTTGGGTCGTACACCTAAGGGTGGGGAAAATGTTCCGGAGAGAGGTAGTAATACACCTACCCCGGAAAACACGGCTAGCGGTTTTCATGATCTAACGAAATCTATTAATCGAAACAAAACAGGAGCCAAACCAAAAGTACAAACAACACCTGTGGTTGAACAAAGTCCAGGTTTACCAAATTATAGTTTCCCACCACCAAATATTCCTCCACCATGGATAGGTCGAAGGGGCGATAGTCCAAAGAAATATGTCGATTTATTGAAAGGTTTAATAGCAGAGGCAAATTCACAATTTAGATCAAAATTAGAAGAGAATATTGATAGAAAAATTGCGAATAGTCTAAAAACAGGATTTGAGGAGATGATGAATGAACTGAGTAAAATGAATATAGGTTCTCGACAAGAGGAAGATATAAGTAGCTTAGACAACTTATCATCAGAGAGAGGAAACGTAGGAGGACAACATCGAATAACTCAACGAGGAGATGGTAACCAACCTACAAGACGATTGCAGTATGAAGAAGATTTTGGAAACAACTTCCGTTCTAGGGAACCAGAATCAGACATTGGCAGTGGATCTATCTCACACCGAAGAGACATGAGAATAGACAAATGGGACGTTATTTTCGACGGTAATCCAGATGGTCTGTATGTAGAGGATGTTATATTTCGGGTGGAGTACTTATTTAAATATAATGGATGTTCATGGACAGATATCCAAGGAGATTTTCATAAGCTTCTGAAAGGAGATGCCAAAAACTGGTATTGGCTTTTCTTACAGAACAAAAAGCAAATAAATAATTGGGATTAAATAAAGGAGGCACTTCTGCAATAATATCGATCCATTAGAAGCGATTATGAACGTTTACGTGACCTAGAGGAAAGAAAACAACGCCCAGGGGAAACCATAGACGCTTATTTTCATTGCATGAAAAAACTACGAGCTAGATTACGTAATCAATTACCTGAAGAGGAGATGATAAAAATATTGAAACGTAACCTAAGCTCAAACATATCTCAAATATTATATGCAATGAGAATATACACGGTAGATCATTTGAGGGACGAGTGTAAGGACGTAGAGAGGACTTACCTTAACAAATATCCATCTTCCAGCGTAAAAAGAGACCCTCCCACACAGGCTGCCAACAGGTATACTGCCTCACGTAGACCATATACGGTTCAGGAGGTACATTGTCTTGAATGCGAAGAAGGATATAATCCTAATGATGAAAATGAAATTATAGAAGAAATAAGTTATCAACAAAGAATGCCAAGTAAGAAAACTAATTTACTTACCTGTTGGAACTGCCAGAAAACAGGACATTCGTTCATAGATTGTCCATCAACCCAGAGGAGCTTGTTCTGTTATCGATGTGGTTTGCCAGGTGTAGTTGCTCCAAATTGTCCTAAATGTTTGGAAAACTTAAGGAGGAGTGTGACAAAACCGGGAGAATAACGCTCCACACAAACACCCGGAGAGTAACAGACCAAGTCAGTCAAACTGATATGGTAACTTGTAAACCGGATGTGACGAGTAACTACAAAATTCTAAACCGGAAACAAAATAAAGAAAATATATTTATTAGAAAAATAAGAAAAATTAATATTGTACCAATAGAGGTTAGGAGAGAAAATTATAAAAGATAGGGATAGAATTTTTAATGAGAATAATGCTGAAATAAAATTCAAAGGATTAGGAAAACTAGGAACAAATTTAAACAACAAAAAGAGATACGAAAAATGGTGGATAGTACTTTAAAATACTGTTCTGAATTAGAAAATACTAAAGATAAAGACCAAAGGCCATATGCTAACATAGAAATTAATGATTTATTGATAAGAGGTTTATTAGACTCAGGAGCGTCCATAAGTATTTTGGGTAATGATTGTATAAATGTGGTAGAGAAAATAAAGGCGGAAATAAAACCATATGTTTGCTCTATTAAGACAGCAGGTGGAAATAATTTTTCAGTAGTGCGGAAAATAATAGCAAAGGTTAAATACCATGATACTGAAAAGGAAATTACTTTCCACTTGTGTCCCGATTTAGTACAAAAAGCGTATTTAGGAATAGATTTCTGGCGATTGTTTGATCCGGCCCCTGAAATTTTTAAAGCTGAAGAGTTGAGTCCAGAAGTTTTAAGTGAATTCCCATTGCAATTAGACCACGTAGAAGAACACGATTTGAATCCAGAAATGAAAAATATGTCGGAAAAAGTGAAGCATAGCTTTAAATCATATGAAGAGCATGGTTTAGGAAAAACTATTTTAGAAAAACATAGCATAACTTTAGTGGAAGGATCTCTACCCGTAAAAGAGAGATATTATCCTGTTTCTCCCACGATTCAAAGTCTAATTTATGCAGAAGTGGACGAAATGCTAAGATTGGGAGTAATTGAAGAGTGTAACAGCCCATGGAGCAATCGATCAACATTAGTGAGAAAACCAGGGAAAAACAGGTTATGTCAAGATGCCAGGAAGCTTAATGAAAGGACAGTAAAAGACGCGTATCCTATTCAAAATATAGAGGGAATACTTAGTAGGTTAGAAGATACGTTTTATATTAGCAGTGTGGACTTAAAGTTTGCATTTTGGCAAATTGAGTTGGAGGAGAATTCCAGAGCCTACACAGCTTTTACCGGCGCAAAGGCTGTGTAGGCTCATGGACAAGGTTATACCAGAAGAGTTGAAATCAAACGTATTTGTTTATTTGGATGACCTTCTGGTAATTTCAGCCGATTTCCAAAGCCATATCAAATTGTTAGAGAAAGTAGCACAGTGCCTTAAAAATGCTAATTTAACTATAGGACTTTAAAAAAAAATTTTGCTTTAAAGAGCTAAAATATTTAGGTTTTATAGTAGGTGGCGGGATAATGAGACCAGACCCAGAAAGGTGAATGCTATAAGGCAAATTCCAATTCCCAAAAACGTTAGGGAGGTACGCAGTTTTATAGGTACGGCCGGATGGTATCGCCGGTTCATTAGAAATTTTTCAGCAATTACAACACCACTCACAAATTTGATTAAAATGTGAAAAAAGTTTAAGGTAGATGGGGAGGCCATAAAAAGTTTTGAAGATCTCAAATATGCCTTAACTCACGCACCAGTGTTAGTACACCCAAATTTTACAAAACGTTTTTTTATACAATGCGATGCGTCTCATATTGGAGTAGGGGCAGTTCTGTTTCAAAAGGACGAAAAAGGAAATGAAAGGCCGATATCGTTTTTCTCTCAAAAATTAAATAGTGCACAAATGAACTATAGTGTCACTGAAAAGGAGTGTTTGGCGGCGGTGTCAGCAGTAAAGCATTTTAGGCCGTACGTAGAATTAATGCCCTTTACCATCATCACAGACCATGCGAGCTTAAAGTGGCTAATGTCACTCAAAGATTTAAATGGGAGACTTGCTCGGTGGGCACTACAATTACAAACCTATGACTTTGACATAGAGCACAAAAAAGGATCGGAGAACATAGTAGCCGACACACTATCAAGATCACTGGAAGAAATTATTTGCCCAGAAGACATTTTAGGATTCGCTACAACCGAATTCGAGGCCGATGATTACTTGGAGCTAATAAAAACTGTTGAAGCAAATAAGGAACGATTTCCGGATATAAAAACTGAGAACGGTTTAGTTTTCAAAAGAAATAACTCTGCAGTCGATCAGGAGACGGAAGAATTTGAGTGGAAATTATGGATACCTGCAAATTTAACTAATACATTGATTAAAGAAGCGCACGAACCCAAGGAAAAATGTCATGGAGGCATATGAAAAACATTAAATCATTTAAGGTTGAAATTTTACTGGCCTAATATGGTTATTCATGTAAGGAATTTTATAAGAAATTGTGTCATTTGTAAGGAGTGTAAAAGCTCGAATCAGTACCTAATGCCTAGTATAGGGGAAGAGGTGGTAACAGATCGTCCTTTCCAAAAGGTTTATATAGATTTTTTAGGAAAATACAGGAAGTTTTTAAGCGAAATTTTTTATTGAGTAGCTTCAAAGACAATATAAATGCAAAGTTTTGTCGTAAATTTACTAAATGTAGAATATCCGAAGTAATAGGTAACAATATGTACAAGCTAGAAACGTTAAAGGGAGAACCTTTAGGCGTGTACCATGCTAAGGATATCAAGCAGTGAATAAGTGATAGGGAAAGTGCAATAAGGCTGGTATTCAGAGACGATAACTTGTCGGTGTAGATTTTTAGGTGCAATATTAGAATAAGTTGTGTCTATGTCAGTTATTATACACTTATTTAAATTTCTATTTTAAAATTATACCACCTTTTTGTTTTGTCCAATGTTGCTTGTTCCAACTGTGATATTTACAATTTCTTTTATACACATATACATACATGCATACATAGATAGGGTTCCTAATGTAGTATAAGGTTTGTAGATAGATTTTATTAAGTAAAAAAAAAAAAATATATAATAAATTTTGGTTTTGCCATAGTGCAAATTATATACTATGGTTAAAAATTAAAAAAAAAAAAAAAAAAAATGTTGTAATAACATTTGTAATCTCTAATGAATAGTTCCAGAGCATACTGGATTATACACTGGATCTGTTCTTAGGATATGATATTTGAATTTCTGGCTGAAATGACAATATTTAACGAAAATATTGGACATGGAAAAATCCAGAGAAGTCCTAAGGATGGGTTTTATGTAAAACAGTGTATTTGTAATGTACATTTAACGTTTCGACGTTTATTTTGCAAAGAAAATGAAAGATTTTATAATCGAGAGATCGCTGCTTGAAATTTTTAATTTGAATTGAATTATTATTTTTACAAAACATTTTTGTTTACTGGGAAAAATCTTAAATAACGATGCCAATGGGCAGATAATGAAATTTTCAAAGACTTGATGACAAGATAAGAGGGTAAGATGAGAAAGAAGAAAATTTTTAAATATTTGGAAACGTATAGATGTATGTATGTAACTGTGTAGGTAAAAGAAAGCAGATTGTATTCAAAAATTAAAGTAAAATCAAACGTAAACAGGAAAGCAATTCTATTGTCTAATTGTCAGGGAAACAAACTAACCTAGTATGGGAGTAGAGTAGATAGAACTTATTGCCCGGCTAACTCATTGTTTTAAAGCGACAGTGTGGGTTTAGCCTACGTTGGGCACTGAAAATAGAGTTTTATACTTACCATAACAAAATGATGCATCCATCACACTGCGGTTTTCGGTGCAGGCTGGTAAACCTCAGAGTATTGTTGAGGATGTTCGTAGGGGGTCACCGAACAGTTCCGGAAATGATCCTGGACCATTGGGCCTGTGCAGGCGGTTTGTAGGTTGGTTGGCTCTGAACGGTGGTTCAATATTTTTTATTGTTTTTTTAACTTTTGCTTTGTAAAAAACCTTTGGTTAATTGTTTAAATAGTTCTTCTTAAAGAAGAACAAGTATTAATTTTGTGTGAAATCGGTGATTTGTATACACTTTTTATTGTTTATTTATTTCACAAAATTACTATTACTATTGGTTGGAAATCTGTTGGTGTGTTCAATTGTCTAGATTTGTTTTTCTTGTGTATGTCAACCATAGTGAAGAGTTTGACAGATGACATATGGTAGATAAGTGGCGCGCAAGCCACAATCTACATTTAAATTTTTAAAAACAAAGTGTAATTTTTATGTGCAATAAAGTTTTGCTGCCATTTTGAAAAGATTTTTTAGAAAATAAAATCCAAGCTGGACTTTGTACTTCAAAGTAAGCTCGGTATTAAAACAAGTGTTTAGTTTAAATAATTTTATTGATATAGATGTGGAAATTTAAAGATATAAAAGTTAAATAAAAAAAAAGAAATAAGATTTTTGATAAAGTAAGGAGATTACACCAGTTCAAAAGTGGGTGTTGGTTTGAAAATAAAAAGGAAGCGTTTACAGAAAGCCTGTGGTCAACGATATAGTTAAAATAATACTGAAAGTGGAAAACGAAAGAAAAGTGCCAGCTCTGTCCTCTAATTGACCACAGGAGTTTAAGGTAACGCGGTGTTGTATTGTATTGTAACGGGTGATTTTTTAAGAGCTTGATAACTTTTTTAAAAAAAAAAACGCATAAAATTTGCAAAATCTCATCGGTTCTTTATTTGAAACGTTAGATTGGTCCATGACATTTACTTTTTGAAGATAATTTCATTTAAATGTTGACCGCGGCTGCGTCTTAGGTGGTCCATTCGGAAAGTCCAATTTTGGGCAACTTTTTCGAGCATTTCGGCCGGAATAGCCCGAATTTCTTCGGAAATGTTGTCTTCCAAAGCTGGAATAGTTGCTGGCTTATTTCTGTAGACTTTAGACTTGACGTAGCCCCACAAAAAATAGTCTAAAGGCGTCAAATCGCATGATCTTGGTGGCCAACTTACCGGTCCATTTCTTGAGATGAATTGTTCTCCGAAGTTTTCCCTCAAAATGGCCATAGAATCGCGAGCTGTGTGGCATGTAGCGCCATCTTGTTGAAACCACATGTCAACCAAGTTCAGTTCTTCCATTTTTGGCAACAAAAAGTTTGTTAGCATCGAACGATAGCGATCGCCATTCACCGTAACGTTGCGTCCAACAGCATCTTTGAAAAAATACGGTCCAATGATTCCACCAGCGTACAAACCACACCAAACAGTGCATTTTTCGGGATGCATGGGCAGTTCTTGAACGGCTTCTGGTTGCTCTTCACTCCAAATACGGCAATTTTGCTTATTTACGAAGCCATTCAACCAGAAATGAGCCTCATCGCTGAACAAAATTTGTCGATAAAAAAGCGGATTTTCTGCCAACTTTTCTAGGGCCCATTCACTGAAAATTAGACGTTGTGGCAGATCGTTCGGCTTCAGTTCTTGCACGAGCTGTATTTTATACGGTTTTACACCAAGATCTTTGCGTAAAATCTTCCATGTGGTCGAATAACACAAACCCAATTGCTGCGAACGGCGACGAATCGACATTTCACGGTCTTCAGTAACACTCTCAGAAACAGACGCAATATTCTCTTCTGTACGCACTGTACGCATTCGTGTGGTTGGTTTAATGTCCAATAAAGTAAACTGAGTGCGAAACTTGGTCACAATCGCATTAATTGTTTGCTCACTTGGTCGATTATGTAGACCATAAATCGGACGTAAAGCGCGAAACACATTTCGAACCGAACACTGATTTTGGTAATAAAATTCAATGATTTGCAAGCGTTGCTCGTTAGTAAGTCTATTCATGATGAAATGTCAAAGCATACTGAGCATCTTTCTCTTTGACACCATGTCTGAAATCCCACGTGATCTGTCAAATACTAATGCATGAAAATCCTAACCTCAAAAAAATCACCCGTTATTATCCATTTGTATGTCTTATCAAAAGTGGCTAGGAAAATTAAAAGCACTGCTTGTTGGGATGAGAACAGCTCATCCCAGTGAAATATAGGAAAGCGGAGACGCAAACCAGCAAACAGAAAATAATATTAACGCCTAAACAAATTTAGGATCCAACCAATTTGATTCAATTTAAGGTTGGAAAAGTTGTTTGATTGTGTTTTTTTTTGGTGGCTAGGTCTATTCAGTTTTTTTTGATTATATTGTTTTATGTTAGATTTTATTATTTATTATTTTTTTTTTTATATATTAAGAGCGTGTTAGGTTAAGTTTAATTTGGTTTTTTTTGTGTGTTGCTAACTGTTATATGTATATATTCCTTTAAAAAGACTTTTGTTAAGTTTTTGTAAAGGTTAAACCCAATTTTTTTATTATTTTTTTTTTAAATTTGCAACCAAAAAACATATTTGGTAAATAACTATCCTCCAGAGAGCTCTTTTGAGGGAAAAGATATAAGGTTAGATTCGGTTAATGATCCGAGGGTGAGTTTAACCCTAATAAACAAATGGGGTTATCCTAAATTAGTTTTTTTTTTGTTAAATGTATTTGTTAGATGTATGATATTAAAAATACATAGTTTTTTTTTATTCAAAAATAGTTTTTTTTATTCAAAAATAGTTTTTTTTTTATATTTTGTTAATTTCAAGTTTTATTTACGATTTTTTTTTTTTTTTTTGTTAGCATGTTAGCATTGTAAGAAAATAATAGTTAATTTTTTTTTATTCAAATTTTTATTTATAATATTATATATATATAAATTTTTTTTGTACATCTTATTATTCTTTTTTTTGTTTTTGTAATGCGAAAATTATCTTCGTATTAAGCCTCAAATCTTTAAAAGACCCAACATCTGAAAAATAAAAAAACTATTAAAATTATTGAAAAGATTTTTTTTTGTGGCCACCATAGTATTTAGTATTTTAATGTTAATAAATGTATATTTTATATAGTTGAATTTGTAAATCATGATGTCTGTGTAATTTTGATTTTTTGGAGGACAAGAAGGGACAATGGGTCGCTGTGGTGGTATGTTAAGTTGGTGTGGTAAGTAATGGGGTCATTTAGGAAAGGTAACGTAAAGTTTAAATGACCAGGTTGGGTGGGTAAAGAACGGGAGTGTGAAGATCTGAGCTCCCAATATTCTTCGTCTAAGTGTGAGTTGTTGTCGTGTGAGTTTAGTCCATATTTTGTAATAGTTTATTGTTGCGCCCTGATAGGTGTTGTAAAGGGTTGAGAAGTCCACCCCCCTAAACCTAAGAGCCGGGAAATAATAACACGGGAAAGGGGTTTCGCAACAAGTGTGATGTGAGATAGCTGTGTTAAGGTGGTCGAAGACTATTCGCGTAAGACTATTTTATTCCTACTTCAAACGAGCCTCGAAACAATCGCCTGAAAGAGTCGTCTACTGTACAAAAAGAATCGCGGAAGTCTTGAAACGATCGTTCCTGGCGATCTTTAATTGATCCTTAAGTGCTTAAAATTAAGCTACAAAATAAGAATTGTTCTTTGTTTTATTTTTTTAATACTTTTTTATTTTTTATATTAAAATTTAATGTTAAATTTTTAAATTAAATTAAAAAAAGTTGTGAATTCAACTATGAAATTAAAAAATGAAAGGAAAAATAGAATCATGCATGGTTTTCTATTTTAATAAAGTAAAAAAAAAATATAATTGGCACTACTGAAATAAAAATGCTTTTGTATAAAAACAGCTGTTTATATTGTTGTTATATGTTGCTGTCGTTTTCAAAAAAATTAAGTAGCTGACTACACGACTACAATTGCAGCCAGCAGCATTTGTAGTCGTGTGTTCGTGTAGCCGCTGTCGTCTATGTGTTTCATGCATAAGTTGACTACAGCAGCAAAAGTGGTTGTGTAGTCGTGTAGCTGTCTAGGTGTCAAAATAATCGTTTTCATATAAACGTGTGTATTTTACTTTTGACAGGCTGTAGTCGTGTAGCCGCTGTCGTCTATGTGTTTCATGCATGAGTTAAATTTATTTAAAAACTACTTTTACCATCAAGCATCGTCGGTATCACACATACAAACAAATTTTCATCCATACCAACATAAAGCTTGATGGTGAATTTGACAACTGTCTAGAAGATTTAGATTTCTCGCACGAAATGAAAACCTTGAGTCCACTCTGGCCGCTACAGCTAACATTGTATGAAATTATAAGAGACTCGGGCACGATTCGCGTGCGATTGTAATTCCATGACATTCGGATAAAGCAACTTGCTGTCAAAACGACAAAGATAAGTTAATTTGTGTCGCATAAAGAAACGCAAGAATCATTTGTATTAAAATTTGTGCGGGTGTGCGGTCAAGGTATTACCATGCGAAAAAAGTGTTATGCTGGCTACACACCAGGCAACGGTTGCTTCAATGTGTTGTAGCAACAATGATGCACACGTATCAACGGATGCATCAACCAACGAAAAATAACAAAAACTTTTGATTTTGTGTATCATTGTTGCTACAACACATTGAGGCAACCGTTGCCTGGTGTTTAGCCAGCATTAAAGCTGACATATATTATAGCTAGTACCTTGCGAATCGCTGATTGCCAATTGTTTTTATTGCTTTAATTTACTAGTGATGCCATATTGACGAACTTGTGTTATCACAACAACAATTGTTAAAATTGCCCAAGCATATGATTGAAATGTGCAACACAACTCTTTTAATTATTTGTTAAACGTGGCATTACTTCAGTTTTCCCTTCACTTTTCACAAGTTAGACAGATATAAACCTATAAAACTATTGGCTAGCTGTCTCTTGTTTTCACACAAGCTAATAGAAATAAAGTTCACCTCACTGTATATACCATTTGCTGTGAAAATCAGCTTTCAAAGCATTTGTCGAAATTCATTTTATCATGGTTAAGTTAGGTTATATCGTCAAATCATAAAATTATTTTATAAGCTAGTTTTTTAAGGAAAAACTTAAATTTAGTGAATTTGCAGTGCGAAATTTTTTGAGATTTCCTCAGACGAACATTTGGCGAAACCGGTGAGATTGTTTTTTTTTTTTTTATAATTATAAATTCTGCATATTAATTTATATAATGTTATAACCGTGTGGTCGGATCTGTCGATGGGTCAAATATACATAACTGAAAATCCAGTTTTATTTTATGAATATGTAAAAATGAAATAGTGGTTTGTTGATTATAAGAAAAGACGTGGGTATATGCGTTGTTTGTTTAATAAACTATTTTAAACATTTGTTTTCTTGTTTATACTATTGGATTTTTAAAGATATGATTTGATAATTTCCGAAAAATGCCATAATGGAGCTCCAGTTTTTTGGGTTTGTGTGTGAAAAGTGAAAATTTTTCACATTTTATACATACAAAATGCTATGTATAACCACACTGGCAGTTACTAAACTACTACATACACAAAAAAGAAATCTCGTTATTGGTATCGAAAAAAATGAAGCGAATACATACAACACTAAACATTTGTAAACGCGAATGTGTAAGAAGCGCGCTGAAAACACGTTTTTATCGCTTGTTATTTCTGTTAGGGATCTTTGCGTTGTTCCAACCTTGTCTGTCTATTCGTATGTCATTTCATCCTATCCTCATTCGCTTCTTATAACTAAAGTCCGTATTATATGTAAGTTTTCTTTAAAGTACCCACTGCGTAAATATATGTAAAATTGTGCCGGTAATAAAAACCATTAAATGTACGATATAAATGTTTAAGATGAGTAGCCTTTTTTTAATTTAAAGTATACTAAATTGTAATAAGCATAAAATAATTTTGGAGCGCATTCTTTAGGTTCTTTGGTCGTCCATTTTGTTTTTTTTTTTTTTTTTTAAATATATATACTTGAAGTGGTGTGGTGAATTATTTTATCTGATGGTTGCCAGATGAATTTTGCGGTTCAGCCACAAAAATGTATTTTTTTTTCGTTATTTCGTTGAAGTAAACAAATTCATTGAAAATTTTTTTTTAAATCAAGTCAGAAATAGGTAAATGAGGAGGTACAAAACACGATTTTTGACGGCAATGCTTTTGACCTTTCCTAACTTTTTGTACTTTCAACACTACGAGTTAAATAGTACGCGTTATAAACTTCTTTTTTTTCTGCTTTGTGAACTTTTTATTTAACGTGTTATCCATAAAAAGTTATCCATAGAATTTTAAGTGGAACGTGTGTGAAATATTTTTATTAAATTGATAAAAAAAAGCAAATAATATAAAACATGATAAAAAGGAAACATTGTAGCGATTCTTAAACAATATCAAATTGAGAAAATGCGGTTGTACTATAGAGTTGTGTTTTAAAAAAATATCCCGATGATTTGGAAAATGAGACGTATACTGTTAAACAGCACATAAGCCCACGGGGTATTTTTCCAGAAGTCCTACAATTACCCTTATAAGATATCCATAAAATTAAAATAGTTAATTTTTTAAAATTCAAGTGGCAATTCTGAAGCTCTCCCGATGAGTTGGACAACAAACCTTATGAACACATGAACAAACTTATATAAGTCCCATGCGAGGCATTTTTCCAGAAGTCCTGCAATAGGCTTGTGGATTGTGTCTATAAAATTAAATTTAATTTTTTGTAAATTTTTTTTAAATTCAAGTGAAAATTCTGAAGCTCTCCCGATGAGTTGGACAACAAAGCATATACCAATAGACTTCTTATAAACGCACGGAGAAACTAATATATGCCCCGTGCGGGTCATTTTTCCAGAAGTCCTGCAGCAGGCTTGTGGATGGTGTCCATAAAATCAAATTTCAGTTTTTGTCCATTTTAAATTCAAGTGAAAATTCTGAAGCTCTCCCGATGAGTTGGTCAACAAACCATATACCAATAGATTCCTTATGAACAAAAGAAACTAATATATGTCCCATGCGTGGCATTTTTCCAGAAGTCCTGCAGTAGGCCATATACCAATAGACTTATAAACACACGGAGAAACTAATATATGTCCCATGCTGGTAATTTTTCCAGAAGTCCTGCAATAGGCTTGTGGATGGTGTCCATAAAACTAAATTTCAGTTTTTGTCAATTTTTTTTAAATTCAAGTGAAAATTCTGAAGCTCTCCCGATGAGTTGGACAACAAACCCTATACCAATAGACTCCTTATAAACATACGAACAAACTTATATATGTCCTATGCAGGGCATTTTTCCAAAGTCCTGCAATAGGCCATATACCAATAGACTTATAAACACACGGAGAAACTAATATATGTCCCATGCTGGTAATTTTTCCAGAAGTCCTGCAATAGGCTTGTGGATGGTGTCCATAAAACTAAATTTCAGTTTTTGTCAATTTTTTTTAAATTCAAGTGAAAATTCTGAAGCTCTCCCGATGAGTTGGACAACAAACCATATACCAATATTCTTACGAACACACGGAGAAACTAATGTATGTCCCATTTTATTTCATTTATTTATTTATTTATTGAAATTGCTCCATACACAAGACTAAGTCATATTTTGCAGTATGGAAATGATTATATCGAAAATTATAAAATCATAAGTAAATTAATAATTTAATAACTAATTACAAATTTTCTTTATATAAAATGCAAAAAACAATTAAGTTAAAAATAAAATTGAAATATTTGAAGTTTATTTTAATCAAATGTATTATAATAAATAATACATGACATATAATCTTCCAAACAGTTATGCCGAAAACAGTTTAAAAATATTTTCTTTAAATTTTCGTGCGTTACTTAAAAGTTGAGAGCTATGGGGTAAAGAATTCCAGAGAGATACTGCGAATATGTAGAAATGCCACTCCGGTATTAAACTTTTATATCCAAATGATCTAATTCTTTTTCCCCTGCTTATATCTGAAATATTTTATGTAAAAAAACTGAAACTCTTATGTTTAAAAGATTTTCTAAAGAAACGCCATATAGCTGAGATGAAAACATAGATACACTAGAACGCCTGTTAAGTCCATAAACGTATCGGATTATGTTGTTAAATGCAACGTTCAATTTGCTTTTACTAATTGTATCACATTTAGCAAATAGCTCGCAACCATAAGTTTTGGCAAGTAAGATTCTTATTTTCATAGGTGTCAATGCTGGGTTTGCCAAAGTGTTCTAGTCATAGAGAAAGTACGACCACAAGCATAGTTAGTTAATGTGGTTCGACCACGTAAGAGTGTCATTAAAAAATATATCAAAATTCTTAGCAGATTTTACTATTTCAATTTTCTGATTATTTTTAAATATATTAGGTATAATATTTAGTTTGACAAGTCGCTTTTGAATTACAATGCATTTAGATTTTTTCGGATTTATCTCTAAACCATTTGCCGTTGCCCATGTATAAATACGATGGAGTTGCTGATTAATAGATATAATACACTGGTCGATTAAGACATTACTACAACTGTAGCTATGTTCTGTAACTCACATCGGAAAGTTTTCACATGGAACATATAAAAATGAAACAAAAACGTTGCGAACTGACACAAAATTCTGTTTCTCACATTCGACTGGTTCTGTAATTTTATTTTGTGAGAACTATCTGTCACGTAACGTTTTTTCTCACATTTATTGGAAAAATGAGAAAAAAGTGTTTCTGTAAAGTAGGCATGTGAAAAGATTTGAAATTGAACTGTCAAATTCACTCACATCTGAAATCTATGCGAATGAGTTTTTAAATTCAGTTGCTTTAAAAAAATATATATATATATATATAAGATGGCACCGAATATTGGAGAAAAGGTAAGAAATATGTTAATTTTTTATTTATCATTTACTTTTAGTATTTACATTTAAATTTTTGTTTTTGCAATTATTCAGAATGTGCAACGAATTTTCTAAATTCAAAAAAAAAAAAAACTTGTGGACTACGTCTTCCAATTTAACTATAAAGAAAACCCTGATCATTATGTCGGCACGAATTTATGGTCTGCTTCAGAAGTTGTGGCAGAAGAAGATGTTATAGATAGCATATACGAAACCATAGCGTTGGTACCACCACACACCTTAAACTTGAACGATACTGAAACTGTAACAATATCGGACAATGATGATAAGGATAAAGAAAAATCATTCTGAGACAATATTCACTTATATTTGCACTTTTTAAGTACTTATATATGCACTTTTTAAGCACTTATATATGTACTTTTTAAGAAATTATATATGCATTTTTTAAGCACTTATATATGTACTTCTTAAGTACTTATATGCACTTTTTAAGTAATTTAATTAAAATTTCAGACAGTTCTTAAATATTGATTCTTTAATTGTTGGAAAAATTGTGAGCAATAAATTAATTTGACATTTTTTAAATTTTAACTTAATTCATTTACATTTTTTTTTTATTTATACATATGTACGATTTTTAATAAATTTTTTTAATTTTTTTTACCCTAAAACATTCTCTTTGTTTATAACTAGCTCCAGCTTTACGATTGTGATTAGCTCTAGATGATTTATTACGTAGAATGTCTTTTTCTTGGCCCTGACTCTTACTGCGCCCCACCACATTACGCGGCTGTTGTGGCGTAAAAGAACCCTTTTGAGCATATTTAGCCTCACGTTAAGCTTCATAACGAGCTCTTGCGTCTTCTGGATTATCACAAAAATTCATACATTTACGTTGGTTATTATGCTGCTGTCGGGTGTTGGAATCTTCCACCTCACTTTCGTTTTCATCTTACGATACATCAGCCACGTTAGACAACACTTTTTAATGTCTTTTGATTTTATAACTCTTGTTTAACATTCCAACAATGCCTCAAAACTATCATCGTATTCATCATCATATTCTTCACCATATTCTGGATATCTTTCGCTAATCATGGAATATTTTGATAACGATGTTTAATTGCGGCCAAGTCACTTTTATCGTCTAAGAGTTGTGTAGCATTTTGTGGAGCATTTGGAAAACCCTTACCCTGCTTAATAATACATTGAGGATTATCTTGGTTCATTATATCATATTTATCACTATCGAAAACATTATAATGTTCAATACCGCTTTCTTGATAGAACTTATCTTGTGGATCGGGTGGTATATAAACTTCATTAACATCGGCTTGATCTAAATCAGGTGGCAAATTGTATTCCAATCCCGCCGCTATAGCTTCTTCATTAGAAGCATACCGAAATGAAAGCCGTCTAATGAAACCAGTGTCCAGATGAGGTAGACAATCCAATATCATGGCAGTTTCTGACTCAAAATCTCTCTTCGCAGGGTTTTTAGTGTTGTTTTTTGTAACCTTTTTTTCTGCTCAATTTTAGGATCCGTTTTGATGGTCTTAGCATTCGTATCAATAATATCTTGATGTATTACTAGATTTTGTAAATCATTTATGGTTTCCATGGTAGCAGCTTCATTTTTATAACGTGCTATAAAGTTGGCTTTAAAAGAATCTCTAGAAAACGAATATATTTATACATGATTTTTTAAAATTTATATGCATACTCACAAATCGCTGCAAGCTTGCTTTAATATTTCTACATCTAAACTCACGGGATAGTGACGTTCATAATCGACCACAAAAGTTTGCTCTGGCAAACATTCGGTTAATAAGGCAATGTATTCTTCGGAAGGCATTAAACTCAATTCTCTATAAGTTATACGAAACTTTTAGCAAAGTACTTACGGTTCAGCTAAGA